>JARQZK010000062.1:2500-67500 GCA_030704885.1 Cynegetis impunctata | reverse complement strand
ATGAATGAATGAAAATACGTTTATTAATCTTTCTGGGGAGGGATACATTTTGTTTTCTAGCTAAATCATTTAATTGTGGGTTAGTTGATACAAGGTTTCGCAACCTTCTTCAACCCTGGCTTTACTCAATTATTTAACATGTACATTTATACCTAATAAAAAATCCTAATTTTCCTATATTTGGGGGGAATGCGGCTACGCCAGACTTTTGTTTTTAATTACGTGCAATTCAGTCCAATGTCAATATATTTGATACAAGTATATATATATATATATATATATATATATATATATATATATATAATAATAATAATAATAATGTTTATTTGAGTTTAAGTGAAATAAAATAATACATGAATAAGCATTACAAATAAACATAATACTCACAAAAGTGAAAATAAAGACACTTGTGCGTGAGTTACAACTCTAATATGTTGATGCTTGAACGTAAAGTGAAAAATATTCCAGAATGCTATAATCATTCGACTCTAAATACAATAAAACTAAACTAAATAAAATTCCTTCTGTTAAAAAAAATATCCATCTCTTCTTCCAAAATTGAATATCCATTCTTTGATTCTATTTTTGAATGTTGGCAATCTAACTGAATTTCTGATGTCAGTTGGTAGGCTCCTATAAATTAATGGTCCAAGATATGTATAGGTACGGAGTCCCAATTGTTTTTTTTAACCTGGGGTACGAAAAGTGAGCAAGAATTTCTCATATTATACCCATAATTCACCTTTTGCTCCTGATTTCTATTTCTGTGCATGTAAACCAGAAGGGCACAAGCAAATAACTGATGTACAGAAAAAACCTGGGCCAAACTGAACAATTCATCTGACGGATATGAAATACTCTTCCCAAAAATTGTTTTCAAAGTCCACTTTTGCACCACTTCAACTCGATTTAAGTAACACTCAGCTAAACCTCCCCATGCAATAATCCCATAAGTTAGATGAGGTGCAACTAACCCATAGTATACTTTTTTTAATTCTCGTACAACACAAAATTTTTTTAAGAATTTAAATTTTGACAGAACCATTCTGACCTTTTTTACAACAGCTTCTGACTGAGCATCCCATCTTAGATGGCTATCTATTAAAAGACCAAGATATTTTATTGTGTCTGTCTTGTTGACAACATATTTATTATTTTCAAATTCTATTTCTAGGCTATTGTATGCTGGTACGTTGTTGTTGTTACTCGAAAATGGAACAAACTTGGTTTTTTCTATGTTCAAGGTCAGCTTCTTCCATGCAAGAAATGCCATTATTTTGGCAAAATCATCTTCCGATTTTTTTTTAAGTTGTTCCCAGTTGCATGCTTCAATTAAAATGACTGTATCATCCGCAAAGCTTATCACGCTGCCCTCCAGTTTCAAGAAGAATATCTCATTCACATACAACAGAAAAAGTATTGGTCCTAGAACAGTCCCTTGCGGTACGCCGCAAGTTACAGCTCTTTCTGAACTTATAGTTTTCCCAATCTTTACATGTTGATGTCTATTTGCTAAGTATTATTTCATTAATTCATATGAAACTCCTCTCCAACCCAAACGCTCTAAGGTCGCAAGTAGTTCAATGTGGTTCACCGTATCAAAAGCTTTTGCCAAGTCTATAAAGATACCAATAGCAGGAATATTTCTGTCCATAGCTTCTGCTACCCAGGATACCAGCTCAGCAATTGCTCCCTCAGTACACTTAGATGCTTGGAAACCAAACTGTTTTTTAGATAGCAACCGATATTTATCAACAAAACTACATATACGATATTTTAAAATTTTTTCAAATATTTTTGAGAGAACTGACGTCAGCGATATGGGTCTGTAATTTCTCATGTCTGTTTTATCAGCTCCTTTATGAATGGGTACTATTAATGCAGTTTTTAAAACATCAGGAAAAATACCTTTATTGATACTACAGTTAATGAGGTAGGTTAAAGGTTTCGCTATGTAAGCTGATATAATTTTGAGAGTTTCTGCCCTGAACCCATCCAATCCTGGCGCTTTGTTGCGTTTCAAACAAGTTATTATATTTGTTATTTCTAATTCATCGGTTTCGCTGAATACAATTGAGCTAGGATTTCTATATGTATTATATATATATATATATATATATATATATATATATATATATATATATATATATATATATATATATTATGAATATATAGGTAAGTAAGAATTCTTCGTGTTATCGAGACACGTCCGTGGTTATAAAATTAAGTAAAAGTACAATAATGTTAAACTAATCAATATAATGAATTATTTAAATAATAAACTTATTGTTTGCGACTGGTGGCTCTGTGAGAACGTTTGAAATGTTGGGTTGGTTATCACTTTCGAAGGATGGATGATACTGATGAGCCCCATTAAGAGCGAAACAGTCTGTCTATCAATTTCCATTGATTGTGATAACCCATCTTAACATTTCTAAGATGTACCGTCTAAGGTAGATGGAGATATTTCGATGCTTCGTGAACTCTTATAACCAACTCCGCTAGGAGGTTTCTTTGATTAGTTTCAAATAAATTAATAAATATATATATATATATATATATATATATATATATATATATATATATATATATATATATATATATAAGTAAAAGATATATTTAGTTGGAAGGCTACAAATTTTTGAAGTGAACAGAGTTGATTTTATGGTTGTGCCCCTTTATTGGGGTTTCAAATATTTTCTTCCACCGCCGCTAGTTTCATGTGTTTTTGCAGTTTTTGGCTGTATTAAATTATTGCATTGTATCAATAAATTCTTCTAAAGTGAGAAAATTCAACTATAAAAAAATCAATAAAGACACCAATCTAATCAAGTTTTGAATCAATCAAAAATTTTCTCAAAACATGAAAGAATTAAAAATTATGAATATTTTTTTAGTTTACTATAATATATAATAATAATAATAATAATAATAATGACTAATATAATACGTATTATTTATTATTATTAGTTAAGTATCATAAATTAAATATGTTTTTTTTAAGGCTCAGTTGAAATATTTATTCCTTCAGTTTGATTCGTTGATATTTTCTAAGGAGCACATTCCGATATAAGGTTTTGTTGTGAATTTCAAATTTTTTTTTGTGATTGTGGAATTCGAATTTTTTCTCAATTTAAACCTGTTCAGCTAAAACGTGTTAGATTTATGTAAGTTTTATCATAACACCGGCTTCAGGCTAGACAAATTTATTTTCAGGATGTGGTATTTATGTAATTCATTAACCTACCTATATATACAGTCTTCAGTACTATCACTTTGAAGAGCGAAATGAAAATCTAAATAATAATATATATATATATATATATATATATATATATATATATATATATATATATATACATATATATATATATATACAGGATGTGCCAAGTTCGAGTGCCTATTAGACGTTTCTGGAGAACTGGACATATTTGAAATCTGAAAATTGGGATTATGATATTGCTCCAGATTCTCTACAGAGCTAAAATATTTTCGGAGCTCAAGCACTTTTTTTCGTTCCTGTGTAGTAAGTCAATTATGTGTAGTCAGTATTATGTTCATTATTCTTAATTCCAACATCCGCGTATTCTTAATTCCAACATAAGCGTAAACCCTTCTCACAACATCGAAGAGGAAGAATGTGGAAAGATCATGCATCTCATGAATTTTGGAAATATTAGCACAGGGTGTTTCAAATTTTGTGTGGAAAATTGTGATCAAAAATTGGCCATAACTTCTGTTTTTCAAATTAAAACCCTATTTTTTTATTATTGCGTTGGATTCTGCGAAGAAAAATAATGATAGTTTTCTAACATTATTGTGCTCCTAAATTCAATAATTTCTGAGTTATTTGAGATTTTCCGTATTCAGATTCAGATATTTCAGAAATTGTAGGAAAAACTTGACATTTTGGGAACTTGCAGATGTCTTGGGACCTATACAACTAAAATATTTTCATCTATTGGGCACTTCCGCTTGTACCGGAAATAGAACCTAAGTCGCATATTTTAAATGGGATACCCTATATATTATTACATTTTTGGATTCTACTTAAGATTCTAGGCAGATTCTATGTATCATGTCCTATACCTAAGTCTAAGCGTTTTCAACATGTTTAGGTTTTTATGTCAAAAACGACGATTGCAAGCCCTAATATAATTATAAATTGTTCCTTTGAGGAAGCCTTTTTTACTTACTTTGGGTTAGATTCCTTGTTGAAAAGGACATATTTCAATAGATTTTGTATAATATTTGGATAACTAATCATACAGAGTGTTCAAAAAATAAGATCTAAAATGAGATTGAGAAAACTAACAAAAATCAATTTTTTCAAATGGAAACCCGCCCATTTTTCTTATTTTGTAGTATTCAGCATTTAAAAAGAAGGTAACTTTGTATAAGGTTATCTATACCTAAAATTTGAAGTTTTCGAAATATTGCCAATTTAATATTTTTTATGGCGATTTTGCATTTAATCGTTAAACAATCAGATCTAGGATAGCCACGATCGTATTTGACATTTCAAATCATCGTAATGGCATCCCGGTTAAATTATACAAACGAAGATTATTTAAACTTATTTATTATTTATGGACAATGTGATAAAGTTATTCCAAGAACATGTGTGAACATATATATATATATATATATATATATATATATATATATATATATATATATATATATATATATAAATATATAAATATATATATATATATATATAGATATATTATATATATATATATATATATATATATATATATATATATATAATATATATATATATATATATATATATATATATATATATATATATATATATATATATATATATATATATATATATATATATATATATATATATATATATGTATATTCAAACATTGCAATAAGTAATAAATCACATAATTAGATTGAAATTATGTATTTATATCTCTTCTTCAGAGTAATTTGTTTGAAATTGAAAGTTTAATATCTGCGTAAGATACAGTTGAATGTGTGCCAAAAATGTGAGAGAACAAATCAACCACCTGTCTTATTTCTTACCTGAATTTCAGTCCACTTGTGAAGATTATTCGAAAATTTTGCAATATTTTGTGATGAATCGATGTAGACGACACGAAACAAGTAGAAATACTTCAAGCACAACTGAACTTTTCTTATTATATCGACGTTTTTAAGTATTTTCTCTGAAGTCGACCGGAGATCTCTATATTACTGTCGTTCTAATACAACTCAACATTCAGAGGCTTGGCCGTTACTGACTGAAAAGATACGTCAGAAACGTGAGCTTTTGCTCATTCAATTCAAATTCAGGAGGTGGGTAGCAAATTTGAATATGTTGGCGCCGGCGCGTTTTCTCACAGGCGAGCCCCTAGGTCAGTCCAGTGGCGTACTAAATTCGGATTTATATCTGTATATTATACACTTCGCATCAAAATTAACGCACCACTAAAATTTGGGTCAATTTCGAAGTTAATTTTCTCGCGAACTGCTGAATCGATTTAGATACATTTTTTTTAATTGAAGATTAAATCTTCAGAAATGAAGTTATGAAAAGAGAGAAAATTTAAATTTGAGTTTTAGGCATATACTGGGTGTTTAAAGAAAAACTAGTTTAATGCACAACTTTTGTCACATTCTGTGGGAATTCCCATCAACAGTATAAGGTGTCTCTCTAAGTCAAAATATAGCCCCATCTTTTACCAGCATTTTGTTTTTTTATTCACGTTTTTATCTCACATATTAAATGAAATACGGAATTTAATGTCGACAAAATACTTAAAGACCTCAATTTGCTAGGGAACATGTGAACTGGACTGCTGAAGATTGGGAACGAGTTTTGTTCACTTATGAGACGAGGTTTTGTCTCTACAGCAAGGATCGAAGCTCGAAAATTATTCGACAGCCAAACGAGCGTTATTCACAAAATAATATTCGCTAAACAGAGTTATTTAATGGAGGCTCTGTGATGTTTTGGGGCGGAATTTCTTTGGCAGCTCGTACAGACATCATGTCCTTGCATTGAGCACCTTTAAATAGCGAAAAGTAGGTACATTGACGAAATTTTGTCGGAGCATGTGGTCCCTATGGCTGGTTATATTGGAGATTTTTATACTAATGCAAGATAATGCCAGACCATATACTGCGAAAAAAGAACGAAATTATCTAAATCAGGTGAATATTGAGACCCTAGATTGGCCTCCAGGTAGTCCAGACCTTTACGCTACAGAACATTTATGGGATCTAATGAAAGGCAGCTTAAAGATCATCAACCCCCACCTGCCTCCTTGGATGATGTAGAAAACATTATTAGGGAAATATGGACAAATATAGATCAAGCAAAAATTAGACGTCTGGTTCAAAATATGGGTCGTCGACGTCAATCAGTTATAAGGAATAGGGGAGAAGACACCCGATGTTGACTTTTTATTTTAATGTTCAAGATTTTGTTTCAATTTTTGTTTAAATAAATTTTAGTTGTTACGTTTTACATTAAATTCCGTATTCCATTTAATAAGCAAGATAAAAAAAAGAATAAAAAAAAAATGACACCTAATACTGTTGATGGGAATTCCCATAGAATGTGACAAAAATTGTGTATAAAACTAGTTTTTCTTTAAACACCCCCTATATGCCTAAAACTCAAATTTAAATTTGTTTTCTTTCTATAACGTCGCTTTTGAAGTTTTAGGATACAATGAAATTATCTAAATCGATTCAGCAGTTCGCAAGAAAATTAAATTTGAAATTAACCCAAATTTTAGTGGTGCGTTAATTTTGATGCGAAGATATATATATATATATATATATATATATATATATATATATATATATATATATATATATATATATATACAGGGCCGGATTTAGGCATGGGCCACATGGGCCCGGGCCCAGGGCGGCAAATTTTTAGGGGCGGCAAATTTTGAAGGCCAGTTAAATTTTGCTAAAAAATCAAGAGCGTTTTATGCGGAATTGCTTTCACTCAGATTTATACACTAATCACTCAACGGATATTGAAGCTCCTTCTTTGTTGTTGTTGAATGTCATCATTTGAAAGGTCTGTGCAAAGAAAAGACATCCAGTACAGAAGAAATATTGCTGTCACAATTAAACAGATATATTTTGTCAAAAGATCTCCAGGACTTATATCTAAATGTAAGGGTAGCTCTTACGATGTTTTTGTGTACACCAGTCAGCAATTGTGCAGCAGAACGTTCATTTTCTACTCTTTCACGAGTAAAGGATTATTTAAGATCAACTTTTGGCCAGAAAATGTTAGTTAACTCAGCTGTTTTAGCCATAGTAAAAGACTTGAGAAAAATACTTGACGTGTAAGTTTGACTTTAATGATATCATTGAAGTCGCTAATATTAAAGCTAGGCTTGAAAATTCTGAGAAGTTTCACTATGAATTGAATGTTTAAGCTCTCAATAAACAGTTTTATCATTGAATCGTTTTCGATTTCTTAATTTTCCATGTTACAATCCGCTTTGAAAAAAAAAACAAAATTGATTTTTTTTAGTATGTGTTTATAATCTAAGTGGTTTCAAAATGAGTGAAAAACATATTCATTTCTGAATGGATGGTAAACAATAATGAGACAAAAACAATATGAAGGTCGACTGGGTTTCTTTAAAATCTCGTGGGCAACAAGTGACGAAACATTTAACTTTTCCTTTAATCCATATTTTTCCGTTAATTATGATAACAATAATTGTACTATGTTTAGTTTAAAAGTTGAAAGGATATCTTGAGGCGTAAGAAGAAATCATAGATTCTCTGCAAATATTCCACATAACAAAGTACTAATTAGTATTATTCCTAGATCATAGTTAGTGAGGTTATATAAAGCTATAACTTTATTAAGATGTTAATTTATTTTCAAGATATTGATGTTCACATAGTATTATTTTAGGTCTGGCAAATTGTCGCGTTTGTGAGGCGGGGGCGGCGAAATGCTTCCGGCCCATGGGCGGCAAATTCGTAAATCCGGCTCTGTATATATATATATATATATATATATATATATATATATATATATATATATATATATATATATATATATATATATATATATATATATATATATATATATATATATATATATACAGAGGCGCCGACTTATAAAAAATATTGGGGGGCCCATACCGGGAGTCTGGCCCCTGGAAATTTTTTAAATTTTAATTGAAAAATAGTGAGTTTTAAAGTTTTTTAAAGCATTTATCAACATCAACACTAGAACCACGAAAACTCGATCAGCTTCGAAAAACGAAACAAAACATAAACACACACGGTATTTTCGTAAAAAGCTCATTTAATTTACAGTGATAATAATGTTCATAGACTATTACAGAGCAGTGAATATATAGATCTGAAAAAAATCAGCTCTGAAATTATATTTAAATGAATCCTAAACTACCATTAAAAGAATAAAACATAAACTATTACTATCGCACAGTAGAAGCACTTTGATTAGTGCTATATATATATATATATTTATATATATATATATATATATATATATTATATATATAATATATTATATATATAATATATATATATATATATATATATATATATAATATATATATATATATATATATATATATATATATATATATATATATTATATATATAATATATATATATATATATGAAGTTATATGTGGAACCCATGGTGTGAAATTATGTATGAAAATGAATAAAAACATCTTAGTTTTATACTCTAGAATCCTTCATTTAGTTTCAAAAATTTGAAGATGAAATGCAAGGTATTTTGGTCATCAAGTGCTGTAGAGTGAAGAATTGTAGAATATAAAATTAGACGTTATATATATATATATATATATATATATATATATATATATATATATATATATATATATATATATATATATATATATATATATATATATATATATATATATATATATATATATATATATATATAATATATATGTTCAGAAAGATTCCGCGGTCGGAAGTATTTGAAAAACTTTGGTTCACGGAATGAACCGCGGTAAAAGATTTGAAAAATCTCGACGTTTCGGCTCCTTTTGCGAAGCATCTTCAGGAGAATTAGAAGGAAATAATTCAGACTCTTGGCCTCAATCTGCCTACTCCACGAATCGAATTTAGGAGGAATCGGAAACAATACGATTGCGTGGTCTCAACCTGCCTACTCCACTAACCGTATTGCTTCCTGTCAACTCTGAAGTCTCAATCTGCCTACTCTTCAGAGTCACTGACGGGTCCGATCGTCGCGTGGCCGTATTTATAGGGGAGGGGGTGGGTACTCACGCTCATCAGTGCGGGATGCACTCTGATTGGGCGTTACATGGCGACCACTGAGAAGTGGTTTCCATGTGATGGGAGTCTGGTGACTGTCATCTCTGGTGGTTTCAAACAATTTGGACCGTTTTTTCTATTTCTACAGCTTCACGGATAATTCGAGATTTGAAAGATCGGGACGGAGCAATCAGTTTCTTGTATTGGGGAAATCGATAATGTGGCCTGTTTGGGTTGTATGTTGGGAAAGGGCGTTGGCGATATCTGGAGTGTCCTTACCTAAAGTGACATGTTTCCTTGGCACGGACCCTGAAATTCCGGTCGGTTCGTTTTGTCCTATATAGGAACGAGGACCAATTGGAACCAGGGAATCTCATAAACACCGTGATTTTCCGTTAGGAATTTTATCCTTGACGGAATCTGACCAGACATGGGGAGAGTTTTTTGTTGAGTAGGTGAATATTGTTTTGATGTTTGTTGTTTTTGAGAGATCTTGCGATCTTATCTGTACTACCTTTGATGTAAGGAAGAAATAATTTCAGGTGTATAGATTCCTTGTTCAGTGGGATTGGAATGGTGGTAGAGGGTGGGTGATATTTGTGTGTTTTGCGTATGCTCTTGCTATTTGATAATGTGTTGTAACCGTTCCGTGAATAATATCATGTTTTAGAGTTTTTGAGTTTCTGATTCACGGTGTTCGTCGTCAGATAGTCGAATGGAACCGGTAGGATTTAGGGTTAATTAACTACAGAGTTAAGTTTGAGAAGGATGGTGGTGAGACTGGGCCATTCAGATAACGGTTTGTATGAGTGGGCTTTACGATAAAGTGAATCGGAGAAGCCTTGGGACTGGAAGTTTTTTGATCATGACATCGAGGAATGGCAGAGACCCATCGTTTTTCCCACTTCGCATTGTGAATTGGGATACTTGGATGTATGCCATTCAAATAATTCAAGAAGTGGAGCAACGAGTCTGTCGCCATGGGGGCCCAGATCGCAAAGACATCGTCTACATAACGTAGCCAGCATGATGGTTTTAAAACGGGCGAATGACGAGAGAGCTTGGGTTTCGAAATGGTTCCATGAAAATGTTGGCTTATGATGGGGGAGAGAGGGGATCCCATTGGGGCTCCCTTGATTTGTCCCTGACAGAAATTGCCTGGAAAGATGAAATAAGTGTTGGCCATGCAGTGATTGATCAGGGATAGGTTGTCTGGGGATATTTGATGTTTCGTGTCTAGGATGGAAAGTGTTTCTTCAATGGGGATATTTGTAAATAAGGAGACAATATCAAAACTAACAAGGAGATCAGTTGGGGTAATATCAATACTTTGAAGGAGTTCTATGAAGTGAAATATCTCGCCAAAACCCTTCAACCCCTTGCCGAACAAACCCAGTCATACGTCAAAAACTCTTTTCACTTCATCCTTCAAAGTATTGATATTACCCCAACTGATCTCCTTGTTAGTTTTGATATTGTCTCCTTATTTACAAATATCCCCATTGAAGAAACACTTTCCATCCTAGACACGAAACATCAAATATCCCCAGACAACCTATCCCTGATCAAACACTGCATGGCGCAACACTTATTCATCTTTCAGGCAATTTCTTCAGACAAATCAAGGAGCCCAATGGGATCCCCTCTCTCCCCCATCATTAGCCAACATTTTCGTGGAACATTTCGAGACCCAAGCTCTCTCGTCATTCGACATTAAACCATCATGCTGGCGACGTTATGTAGACGATGTCTTTGCGATCTGGCCCCATGGCGAAGACTCGTTGCTCCACTTCTTGAATCATTTGAATGGCATACATCCAGTACCCAATTCACAATGGAAGTGAAAACGATGGGGGTCCTCTGCCATTCCTCGATGTCATGATCAAAAAAAACTTCCATCCCAAGGCTTCTCCTATTCAGTTTATCGTAAACCCACTCATACAAACCGTTATCTGAATGCCCAGTCTCACCACCATCCTTCTCAACTTAACTCTGTAGTTAATACCCTATCTACTGTTCCATTCGACTATCTGACGACGAACACCGTGAATCAGAACTCAAAACTCTAAAACATAATATTATTACGCGAACGGTTACAACACATATCAATCGACAAGAGCATACGCAAACACACAAATATCACCCCACCTCTACCACCTCCAATCCACTGAACAAGAATCTACACCTAAATTATTTCTTCCTTACATCAAAGGAGTAACAGATAAGATCGCAAGATCTCTCAAAAACACAAACATCAAAACAATATTCACTACTCAACAAAAACTCTCCCATCTGGTCAGATCTCGTCAAGGATAAAATTCCTAACGAAAATCACGGTGTTTATGAGATTCCCTGTTCCAATTGTCCTCGTTCCTATATAGGAAAACGAACCGACGAATTCAGGTCCGTAGCCAAGGACATTCACTTTCGGTAAGACACTCAGATATCGCCAACGCCCTTTCCCAACATCAACACCCAAACAGGCACATTATCGATTTCCCAATACAAGAATTATTGCTCCCGTCCGATCTTTCAAATCTCGAATTATCCGTGAAGCTGTAGAAATAAAAAAACGTCCAAATTGTTTGAACACCAGAGATGACAGTCACAGACTCCCATCAGCATGGAAACCACTTCTCAGTGGTCGCCATGTAACGCCCAATCCAGAGTGGCATCCCGCACTGATGAGCGTGAGTACCCACCCCCCTCCCCTATAAATACGGCCACGCGACGATCGGCCCGTCAGTGACTCTGAGAGTAGGCAGATTGAGACTTCAGAGTTGACAGAAGCAATACGGTTAGTGGAGTAGGCAGGTTGAGACCACGCAATCGTATTGTTTCCGATTCCTCCTAAATTCGATTCGTGGAGTAGGCAGATTGAGGCCACGAGTCTGACTTATTACGATAATACCTTTGTACTTCATTATTGCCCAGTAAAAATCAGTACCTACAATTTTCGAAGTTATTTTTGTGAGAAGATAAACTTTTGAATAGATTAATCAGGAAAAATTGCGGCCTGAAAATATTCAACCTTAACGAAAATAGGTACTAGAATCATTTCAATAAAACATGAATAATATGAAGCGACAGCTGATAAAAAATTTACGACTATGTATATAGTGATAATATCTAGGTAACCTAGAAATGTTCTAATAAACAAAATTGAACAAGACTAACTATTGTAATATATATTTTGATATATATATATATATATATATATATATATATATATATATATATATATATATATATATATATATATATAATGAATTTTCAAATATTCTGCTGAATTTATAAACTGTGTGTGACTACCTACTGTACAGACTGAAGATCAAAATTTGAAATGAATTTACTTTAAAAAGTGTAACTCCCAACATTAAGTGATTCCTGGTATTATAATTAATGGAAGCGAACGTGTATGCAAAAAAATAACAAAACATTTTGAAGGATAACACGTTTAATATACGAATTAACGAAACGACATTCTCAAACTTGAAATATTATTTATTTCCAAGAAGACTTTCTTGTTTTCTGGTCTTATTTAATTAATTCATGATCAATTTTTTATTGTAATTTGCGAAACACAGTATCTTCGTATCCCTGTTGACTGTTTTCATATCTTACAGAAATTTAAATTATGATATATAATAAAATAAAAAGATAAGGATTTTTAATTCGTGTAGTATAAACTATAGTGTATCATATTACTTAAAAATTTTAATTTACTACTGGAAGATGAACTCTTATTATGTTATTTAAACTTTTAAATGATTTATTTTGTATCCTATAGAAATATAAACTTATCATGAAGGCAGTAAACTTTCAGGGAAACTTTGAAATCAACAGAAATTGTGCAAGCATTATTTTGCTTATTTTAAAATGATTTTCGGACTAGGCATTTCCTTTCAAGATGTAGTTTCTCTCGAAACAAGAGATTTCATATTATTCGCAGAAGTAATACCTCATATATTTAAGATGATGTCATTATTTTATAAAGTGCACCAAGGACCACTTAAAGTTCCCATAAGTAGTGTTTTTCTAGGAGAAAATTAGTTATTTATTGATCAAAATAAATAGTCAAAGCTGATACAGTAATAATAAATAAAAACATACCTGTCTGTAAATCTTGTTATGCAAATTCACCCTAGTGCATTTGTTGCCTTGAAACGATAAAAAGGATATTATTGTGAATTTTATAATAAAAGATTGAAAAACTTTAGAAAGTATTTATTGAAATTCTATGTATAAAATAAAATAAACGCTTCTTACTTTGTCTTTTAAGAGGAATTATGTGTGTATCATTCGAAGATAAAAAATTTAAATGAATAATTAAAAAAAGCAAAATTAAACAGCACTGCACAAATATAACCTTGACTGCTCTGCAGTGTTAAAACTTTTGGGTGTAGCACAAATTATCACTACCAAGAACAACCACAATTTTGCTAGTAATCTTATGTACAATTTTATATACTGTTCATCAGTTTATATAATGGATATTTTGAAATCACTCACTTTAGCTGACGCTCACTCCGCAATGTTTGGTAAGGTTTAATATCAATCAATATTTGTTTTTTAAATTAATTCTTCGAAATATGTTTTTGAAATTTCAACTGATAAATATCATTAATGTATTTAATACGGCATACTCCAAAAGAAAATGGTGGCATTTGAATAGGCACTACAACTGTCAAAAATGTGTTATGTTTCATCATTTGTTATTTATTTAAGCCATATAAAAAAAACCTAGTGTTTTGAATAAAATCAAACATGAAATGAGTTTATTTATTTGGTATGATTGTTTCATCAGAATTATTATAAACTCGTCATATTATCAACCTGAACAGCATATTAATATGAACTTCAGAGATTCTTTTTAAGTCTGTACAATTAAATCAACTTGATTTGATAAATTTTAAACTTACATTATCAAATTCAATCAGATGAACCACCAAAACGTTTTACTATAGTAATAAATTAAATGAATAAGTATTGGCCATACAATTAACTTAATTTATAATGCAAACTCATTGACCAAACATTGGGAAACAAAAAGAGACTAACAGTTATCTATTCTGGATCAGAAGTTATGGCTACATCACCATTACTGTTTATAACAAGAGTGTCATCTTCATTATAATTGATGCTCAGGACAGAGGATCTACGGATACGTTTAGCGCGAGTCCTTTCGCCCTCAGATTCCGAGTCTGTCGTCCTTTCCTGTTCACAATTATTCACACTGTCACCGTTAGCCCGACAATTGGCCATTTTGAGAGTACCGTTTTCTTTTTGTAAAAGTAGAACTGTCTCTTTGCTCTTGCGCAATTCCTGCTGCAAGAACAATACCGTGCTCTGCATTCCTTCAACGTCTTCGTCTAGATCTGCAAGAAAAGAGTCTAATTCGTTTTGTGACTGACGAACTTCCTCTGAAAATGATTTCTGCAGCGCCAAATCGCTTTCTAATTTCGCTATTCGACCGCTACTAGTTATTTTGCCTAATTCTTCGTTTTCTTGATATAACAGTCGACACTTAGCCATCAATCTCTTTCCGGTGTTTGAATCTGGTGTGAACTTCCAGGCCGCTAGTTCATTTTGGGTATCTTCAAGTTTCGATCGGAGACTCTGAACTTCCTTACGGAATTGTTGGATCATGCAGTTAATTGCCGGATCTAATAACATGTTACGAAGTGTTGATGTAGTAGGTACTTGATTGCTCTTGAGTTCAGTTAGCTGGAGCTGTGGCAGAAAAACAAATTAACAATCGTGAGATTATTCGGTTCAAGTTTCGATATTCATGGGTTAAACTTATTTTATGCCTCATATTTGCAAATTCTTCCTTTCAATAAAGGAATAAAACGGAATTAATCAAACCTCTGCCTTCCACAGAATTCCAAGGCTACCAAATGAATAGGACCAGTAATTATTTTGATGAAATGGGAGATTAAAACATTAATCTTAATTTCAAATTTCAGTTAATTGATGAATTAGTAGAATACTTAAAACTTGTCACCAATAAAAATAGCACATAGTCATATTATCAAGGACAATATAATGTTTGAGTTGAAATTTGTATCGAGATCTGTAAATTAGATGGAATAATTCAAGAGGCTTGTAAATGTTGAAATTTATTAGAAAATTAATGGTCAATCATTCTTGCAGACATAGTATCATTCCTTATAATCAATTCTAAAAAAATCACTTCAAAAAAATACTTATACTAGAGTCCTCAAATGTCCTTAACTTTGTACAACAAAAGTTCATCTTGTGCAGTTTTTCCTTCTTTTCTTCTTAATTTGAAAGCACTATATCACAAACAAAGAAATTATCTACTATACATATAAAAATATTTACTTCAAAATACAAAACTATATATTTGGCAGACAACTTTATTCACTGCAGAATTTTCTTTTTTTTTTAAACATTTCAAATATTCATCATTAAACATTGAGAATGAAGTAGCTTGATATTTGTTCATAATTTTTTGTTTAAATTTATAATATAAGGTGATATACAGAATTCAAGGGAATCAATGCATGATTATTTTTGTTTTAATACAAAACGATTATGAATTTGTGCCAAACTATAAATGCCGTTAATATGTAGCTAAGAGTTAATATATATTTCACAACTGAAACAAATATATTATCTATCTTAAGTTTAGGTTTGAAACAGCTTATACAATTACGCTATTTGAATAAAGCATAAGAAAGTAAAATCTTTCATAACAATTGTGAGCACATTATTTCGTATTAAATACCCACAAGAAGAGGATGTGAAAATGCCTATGCAGTATATGAAGCATTAAACAGAACGAAAATGTACTCAATCAAATTGACTTAAATCTTCAAAATTTGTTATAATTTTTAAAAAAACATCTGAAATTAGTCTTAACTTTAAATACGAATAGGTTGCTATATTTTGCTATTATAAACAGAAGTAAAAACTAGCAACTGTCATTACATATCAAAATACATAATTCAAATGTTTATTGATAATAAACATGAGTCTGTGTTGAGCATTTGGTCAATTGTTCAAATAATTATTTCTGTAAATATATAGTGAGCCTAGTTTAAAAAAACTTTACTATTTTTTTTCGCACTCTGTTGTTTTTGTTTTTTTCTCTTTCGATATTCTTTTTAACGAACATTAAACTTATGTAAACAGTAAATACCTGTATCAAGTTATATAATTTTATTTACTTGCTTTTCAAAGTTCGCATCACACATACTAGCTGAAGTTTCCATTTCTCGAATATTCATTGCAAAATTGCAATAATGCGACAATACCTATAACTACTTAACGTATGATTTTAAAATAAAAATAAAAAGTCCTTGTATAAATAAATTAAGCTTTTATAATTGTGCAAAAGGTAAAAGAAATCATTATATTTAATAAATTCTCAAATTCGTACTGTTTTCAAGGCTGGGAAAGAAGATGACAAGTTTTGTGTATTTTTGTGAGTATTTTATGTTTTTTTAGGTTGTTTCAAAGAATAAAAAAATATTTGGAAGAAGAAAACTCGTGTGTCCTATTTCAATATTATCTTTCATAGCGTGCCGACAACCATCTGTTGCTGTATTCCGTATATGCTGCAAAGAAACTGTCAATCGTCCGTTACAAAACGAGTTAGTATATAAGGTCGTCTGCACGAATCTCGATATTGTGCGAGTATGCTAGTGAGTGCGGCACAAAGACAAAAAAAAAATATATGCATGGAGCACTTTTTCGTTACATTATGATTTCTATCAGCTAACACCTACCGCAAGCGGCGTAAAGGAACTTTTTTTGTCACGCCATAAAGAAGCATAATAGAAACGTGGCGAGTCACTGTCACTTGAAAACAAATTACAGATGTTTCATCATATGAGATCATCAGTGCTACATACTTGAAGAGTAACCTAACAAATCTTTAAATGTTTCCTTTTCTTATTAATAACAGCTACAATTTCTAATTTAGATTAACAGATACAATTTTGCTATATCTTGGACATTATCAGAAGTATTTTCACAGCTTTTCTTTAGTATATATGACCAGTATTTATCAAAACTAAGTTATTGTTACCTGGGAAAAACGTAGACCATTGTAGAAAAGGTTTTATTGACTTATTTGAGTTAGGCTCACAATAGGATTTCTTTTATTTCCAATCATTTAGGTGGTTGAAGCGTTTGTGTTGACTCATTTTCATATTATAGAGCAGCACATTTTGTTAAATTACAAATGTATTGTTTGGTTCAGTTAACAAAAGGTATAGTTACTAGCCATATATATATATATATATGTTTTGTCTTTTTAATAATTTCTACATATTTTGCTTGGTACTATAAAATTTATTTTAAGGATTTCTCCAGTCTCTAATTTGGTTGTTCCGCAAGGACTTTTTAATCGCTAGTTTAGAAACTTACTTTGCATGAGCTATATCAAACCATATTAAACACTTTAAACCAACATATACCAGTGTTTGTTCATTCAAATTTAAAGAGTATTCCTAAAAAATTGAGATCAATGAGGTCATTTTTAGATTATCCTCTTCATCAAAATATGAAATATTTGCACTCGATGCTTTTTAGAAAGCAATACTTATAGACTTGTTTTCAGATGCCACTCCATTGTGCAGATGCGAGATTAAATAATTTTAAATGAGATCTCTACAAAACATAAACCATTGAAAATGCTTGATGTATCAATTGTGAAAATTTCAGATGTCACTTATCTATAATTAACAGAGATCTTAGATATTACCTAAATCTTCATTAAAAAACAACTGTTCGATCACATATCTTAGTTTTACTCATAAAGCATCCGTGACTACAGTATCATTCAGCAAGATGAATCTATTCTTTGATTTAAATTCTAAATTTTACAATACTTTCCACTAATGTCTTCAAGTTGAAATCTCCTTCCTGAAACTATTTTTGACTCACCTTAATTTCATAGTTTACTATAAGAAAAATTTCAAACCTCAAAATACCTCAAACACTCACAAACATTCTGCGAAGTTAGGCATTGTTGTTAATACATAATAAAGATAAATTTATTTTTCAAACTCTTAGTCAGACTATACGCTGTCAATTATATTATTATAATAAACAGGTTAAAGTTGAAATTATAATTTCATAGCAGTGAATAAATTGGCTTCCAATCATCTGTATACTTATACAATCCATTGATATAGATATTTACATGAGACGTTTTCCTTTCTCACACTCAGAATCACATTTTCAATTAATTTGGATAAATTTCACTAAACAAATACATTTAAAAAAGAGGATTTCACTACAACTGATCCGGCTGATGATGAAGCACAAATTTTCAGTAATCGTTATCAACTGAATACTGTAAAAATGACACCAGGCTAGAAAATTTGGGGCGCAAAACTCACAAAACGCACTGGAAAACAACGTAGCACAGAGTTAAGAACATTTGAGGAAGTTATGATGGTACTGACCACAAGATCATGAGATTCTTGCTCTTTAACTGCAATACGCCTGACCAGAAACTTTTCCCTCTGTTGTGACTCTAACAACTGTTGCTTCATCTTCTCGGTGGTCTGTCGGAGCTCAGATAATTCCCCTAGAAACACTATGGATTACACTTTGCTCTTTAACCGGGACGCACTTTTCAGCACTACAACACTGAACCGAGATACATATCTTGACAGTTTGACTGTCTCACTAGAAAAACTGAACTAAGTACCTTCTTGTGACGATGCTCGTCGCTCCAGGGCCAATATGTAGGAGTCCTGCTGCCTCCATCGGCTACTCCATTCAGCTGCTGTTAAGTTAGCCATTTCTCCCTCAGATAAAGTCGGCCTCGAAGCTGTTCTATCTTTCTCGGCTGGACTACTGGGTTGTTGGCCTTCGCTAGGATCGGCCATTCTGAAATTCGTCGATCAGAACTGGAATCGGTAACTCTTTAGTCGGCCATTACGAGAAGCAAGCCGTAAGATCGAGTACAAAAATTAGTGCTACTTACTTGACCTGTCAGGCACTACGTTGCACTAGAATAAATTTGTCCTAAAATAAACACTACACAGCGTTCGATTTCTGTTTGAGCACATCTAAAATAACAATTATAATAAAACTATGAAGCTATAAACAGAAACATAAATGGATACCCGATCCCGATGCCACAACGAATGACAAATGACATTTCAATTTCAATGTTCAGATTAACTTGATTTCTGTGCTCAAATAGGTAACTTCAAGCTACGTTCCGGACACTGGCAGCGATACCAAATAGGGAATAAGTAAATTCAGTTACGCTAAAGCAATTGAATTTCCAGGTACTATGGTATTGTTTTTATAACACACTAAAAATAATTTTAATTAAAATATAACAAAATTTTTCTTAACTAAAAAAGCTGATTTATACAATAGTTTTCTGAATGTAAATGTACTGTATTTGGAGAAGATGTGTCGCTATTGTTTTCGGAACATGCATATAAGTTATCATGAAATTTTAAAAATTGAGAAGTAATTATTATTAAATGATAGCTCATATAATATATCCATAAGATGTAATGAAAGGTTATATTAAAGAGTAACTCTGCATAATAGAATCTAATAGTTTCTAGAATTTCTTGTGTTCCCAAGTCCAAAACTTTTTTCATTGAAATTTTGGAGAAATAACCAAAAAAATAGTAATTTGCGATTCAAACTAGGGGATATTTTCACTGTTGAGCAGTTCTAGTTAAGTAAAACGTTCCACTAATCGTGATAGTTTGAGTTGTTTCCTAAATATAATGTCTACCTCATTTATCTAAAAATAATTTATTCGTTCTCGAAATGAACATTAATGGACACAACAATTTATTCACAGTGAAAATTAGTGGATTTTTTCTATATACATATAATTATATGACAAAATGTCATTAACTATATTCAAATTACCTTTTACGTATAAAAATCACTGCCAGAGAGTAGATATGATAAAGTTGTTATGATGACTATCAAAAATGAATCATGTTGAGATAATGTACTCCAGCAAGCCGTTGCACATATCTTTAGCCGTAAATAGCATTAATACTGACATTTTAATTTTCAATTCAGAACAATGAACTACTTTTCGTAATTCCATAAAATGTATTTATCCACATCCAAAATGCATTTCTCAGTGGAATTTCGAATCAAAAACATACTTTTAGAAAATTATAAACTGAAATTTTGAGAAAGTTCTCAATTAGCTCTTTCTTTGCTCAAAAAGCAAGACACTTCCATAAAATTTATATGGTTAACTTCTTTTTCTTCATTTAAAAACCTTCCTAATCGGGAGGGTAAGATGGGCAAGCTGCTATTTGGCCCAGGGCTCGGTTACTAGAGGTCTTGAATTTACCAACACTCGTCTTAGTTGTTTCAAAATTTTTGTTTTAAACACTTATTTATCTCTACGCACACGTGGTTTGATTTAACCTCTCAAATCTGAATATTCAGTTTATTCAAAGAGTCAAAGGTTAAGCTTGTGATCAGTATGACGTTCAACCTCTGAATCCATATTATATTTATGTTTAATTATTGTTTAACTTAAAATTTTCTTTAGTTTCTAACCACAGAAAAAAATTACCATAAATAGTTTGCTGTTGGCAATGTTGGCATCACTAACTGCAGGTTGGCGTAACGTCATTACGTACGATCATAGAATTATTAGAATTGTTGAATCTGAGTTTATTGTAGTGATGCTCAAACCGCTTCACAATTTTTCTTATAATTAACTTAACATTACTGTTTTCACTAAGGTAATCAGCAAAGTTTGTTTGGGTTTTAGTGTGAATTATCAAGGTTTACAATAGTGTAATAGAAACCGACAGTAACTTATAAGTTTACATTATTACCAAAGCCGTGAATTATTGTTTTACCTAACATTAGTATTGTAATTCCACGCCGCTGTTGATTCTAAATGTAAGTGAAGAATGGAATAATACTTTATTTTGATGTTATATATAATTTGTTTTTTAAGGGCCAAGCCAGGTTCAGACTCTGAAAAGGAAGAAAAAGATAAAAAGAAGGAAAGAGTTCGCGAACGTAAAAGACGCAGTGCATCTGGATCAAGTTCTAGTGATAGCAGTAAAAGGTACTATTGTGTCAATTGTTTGATAATTTAAATAACAACTAATTTTTATAGCTCTTCAGATAGTAGCTCTTCAACTTCCAAGTCTTCAAGCAGTTCTAGCTCTGGAAGCAGTTCTAGATCTAGTAGTTCATCTTCTGATTCCTCAAGTTCAAGTAGTGCAAATGAGAGAAGTCGCGTTAAAAGAAGGTAAAAATGAAAGTTAATGTTTTCTTTGAGTTTCTATAACTCATTATTCACTCTCTTAGATCAAGGAGTACTAAGCCTGCCAAACCTAGAGACAAAGTAAGAAAGGAAAAAGTTACAGAAAAAGAACGTGAAAGAGATCGCGACAAAGATAAGTCAAAAGAAAGAGATAAAGATAAAGAAAATAAGGAGAAAGAAGTGAATAACAGAAAAACTCCAATTAAAGATGAGAAACCTGTTCGTCAAAGATCAAGGTATTAATTCTCTGATTTTTGATTGTTATAATTATAAAAATTAATAAAAACATTTTTCAGGACCCGTTCTAGATCTGATAGACGCAAGAGAAGGCGTCGCTCCCCTACCCCAAGACCTACAAAGATTCATATTGGACGTTTGACTCGAACAGTCCAAAAAGAACACATTATGGAAATATTTAGTACTTATGGAACAATTAAATCTGTTGAGTTTCCTAAGGACCACATTCATCAACATCTTGGAAGAGGATACTGTTATGTTGAGTTCAGCAACCCTGATGAAGCTGAGGATGCAATGAAACACATGGATGGAGGTCAAATAGATGGACAAGAAATAACAGCAGCACCTGTTTTAATTCAGAAACCTAGACCACCTCCTCCTAGAAGGAGTCCTCCACATGTACCTATTCGTAGGCCTCCAATTCACCGTAGAACTCCACCAAGATTCCGAAGACGCACTCCGTTGAGACCTCCGAGAAGAAGTCCACCTAGAAGAAGACCACATTCTAGGAGCCCAATTAGAAGAAGGAAACACAGCAGATCTAGTTCAAGTAGCTCAAGGTAAATGTAAATTTAATTTCATTCATAATTTAATGTTCTGTATCTTGAATTGATGCAGTTGATGAGTGAAATAAATTTTGAGGTTTAATGCTGAATTTAAATGTTGGATTTCTTATCAAGAATTGTATAACCTAAATAAAAGTGTGTATTTGAAATGTTTTTTTTTATAACTGGCTGTTAGACAAAAAAAATAATATTCTTCAATTCAATATCTTAAAATCTTTATGTTATGCATATATATAAATTGACTTGTGAATCTTAGGTGAAATTCCTAAATAATTTTCCTATTAGTTTGAATCAGTCCTCTCAATATGTTCCAATAATAGTATATTTTGTATCAAGTGCATGAAGTAGACTTCAAGCAAGTGTGACACACTATACTTTTTCTACCGCCGTAAGAATAATCAAATTTAAAAGACAAAAATCGATTGAAATAAATTATTAAATTTTTTGAGTTTGACGTTTTTAAACGTCATAAAAATTTATTTTTAAAGCACAGCTATCTGTGAATTTTCCATCTGTGTGTAATAGTTATTTATGTACCAAGTGCGCTATATAGAATGGGCGTTAGGATCTAGTGACGCACGTGGTGCATACAAGATTTCATTTTTCACGAAAAAATTATTTACAAGATTTTATTTTTCACGAAAAAATTATTTTATTATAATGAAAAATCGGTTCATTGCTGCTATACTTTCCATTTTCTTTCTCATAGTAGGCATGTCATTTGTTGATATTTTGACTTTTGTGAATATTTTCGTCATCATATTTAGTGAATGTCATTGCTGCTTTCTTTGTGTAGTCTTATAGAAATGAAAATGAATTTACCGAAGAATATCCTAGAAAATGCAGCCAAAGCTGCGAATAATTAATTGCCGGAGAAATCCAGAGTCGTATACAAGGATTATGAAGTATTTAATCAATAAAAGTCACTTCATTTCTCCTCGTACAATTAGCGGGCGTTATGATTCATAACGCCCTAGGGCATAATGAGTGTGTTTATAGCTACCGAATCCCAGGTGAAATAAACATATAATATACAAGTGAAAAATAAAAGTATTTTAGCTCTTATGGCAGCGATGCGTAAAATAAATCCCATAAGAATATCATTGCAAATAGAAAAAAGTTAGTATTTTTTAATGCAGAAGAAGTAGGACTTGTTTAAAACAAAATCTACTTGCATTTCTCATGACAAAAATTGAAAGAATTAAATTGAATAACATTTTATAATAAAACTATACATTGGGTAACACAAAATTATTATGAACTTCCAGTTGATAATTCTTCAGATTCTACTTTAGTTAGTTGTGCAGTTTGTTTCAATCTTTCCTGGCCAAGTTCAATGATTCTGAGTTTTGCCGCTGGATAAGACTCCAGTGCTTCATTGAAATCTTTTTTAGTCAACCGATAAAGTTCACAGAAATCTATTGCTACGCAACTTGCTACTCTAGTCTCATTCAGAAGCAGAGCTATCTCTCCAAAATGGTCTCCGTCTGTTAGGTGACATATCTGAAACATTTTTTTTAGTAGTAAATGTTTTCTTTATTGAACTAAACAAATGTTTACATTGTCATGTAGTTCATCCTATAACTAAATTAAGTTTTAATTATAATAAACCTTATTATCTAAATATTACATGTTTATAGTAAGATATACAAGTGAGACAAGTATGTTTCAACAAGAGTAACATCAAACAAAGTGTTTTTTAATCTCCTAAAGCATTTACACTTGAGATTTTTTAACCTATCTGGTAGGATATTATATGTCGATGTACCTTTATGAAAAATTGAGTTTAATCCAAATCTGTTCTTTGATTGGATAAGGTTAACGTTATTGTGACCACGAGTCATATGACTATGTACTTGATTTCTTTTTTCAAATATTGTTGAAGTATGTCTTGCTTTGTTGAGAGATTGATTAATAAATGTGCATATTTGTATTCTATACATGTTTTCCAATGATTTAATATTATACCTTTTATACAACAACTCTGTCGAGAATCTAACTGGCAATGAGTATAAATTCTTTATAGCTCGATTTTGCAGTGTCATAAGTGGCTTAATACACTTTTTACTAGTGGGAAACCATACTGCGGCTGAATATTGAAGATGACTGTGAACAAGTGAAAAGTACAGCGGCCTTATAAGTGATTTAGGCATATAGTAGCCGAGTCTCCTCAAAATACCAACAGGAGCTCTTACTTTTTCTCTTAGATGTTCAATGTGACTTTTCCAGGAAAAAGTTTCATCCAAATTTAAACCTAAATATTTAATTGTTTTATTGTACTTAAGATAATCATTACCAATCTTTAGTGGTTCGCTCTGATTTAGCTTTTTACTAGATACAAACATATAGTTTGATTTTGCGACATTAAGACTTAGCTTATGAGACTTGAGCCAGTATCTGATAGATTCCAAATCACTCATTATTTGAGTTTTTAGAGTTTCCACAGATAGATTAGCATAAGCCAAAAGAGTGTCATCTGCATATAACCTTAGAGAGGCAAAAAGTTTTAGTTCAGAAATAGAGTTAATATATATAAGAAAAAGTGTTGGACCCAGATTAGAGCCTTGGGGTACGCCACAGGTTATATACTTCTGAGAACTCCTCTGGCCGTCCATTACCACAAATTGTTTTCGTTTTTCTAAATAACTAACTATCCATTGATAAGTTTTTGGAGCTAAACCTAGCTTTTTTAGTTTTAAAAGAAGTATCCTATGATTAACTGTGTCAAACGCCTTTCGAAGGTCCAGAGACACAATAGCTACTTTGTTCTTTGAATTAATATTTTTCTGTATATCACTTACTAGATCTATGGTAGCTGATGTAGTATCGCTTAAACCCCGAAAGCCATATTGACCTGGATATAAAAAATTTATTCCATTAAGAAAACTTGTAATCTGAGAGTTTGCAATCTTCTCCATAATTTTTGATAGAACCGGTAAAACACTTACTGGCCTATAATTATTTTGACTCTCTTTATCACCTGATTTAAATAAAGGAGACACTTTTGCTACCTTCATATTTGCTGGCACAACACCTTGCTCAAATGACTGATTAAACAATCTGCACAACACCTGACTGAACTCAGAACTACACTGCTTCACACTTTTCACTTCAACATCATCAAATCCAGATGCCTTATTTGGGTCAAGATCACTAATGATTTTTAAAATTTCTGTGGCACTTGTGGCTTCCAGCGACCAGTGTTTACTTGTTGACATTTCATTATTTAAATCCAATGGTACCGATGGAATTTTTGATTCTAACGAGGCTGCTATATCAATGAAATAATCGTTCATCTTTTCAGATATAATTTTTTTGTTTGTAATTTTTCTATTATCTACTTTAAGTGAAGTGATTGTCCTATCAGAAACACAGCAGTTACTGTTTGAAATTATTTTATTAATTAATTTCCATGCTTTTCTTGGGTTGCCTTTGACTTTATTCAGCTCGTTTTCGTAATATTTTAATTTGGCCTTGGAAATAACTTTATTTAAATTTTGTTTAGTCTGTATGTGTTTTTCCATTAAGTATGTGTTTTCTGGATACAACCTGGCTTTATTATAATAATAATTATTATTTTTAATAGCCTGTCGGACATCTGGAGTAAACCATGGTTTGTCATTTCGTATTTTAATAGTTTTTTTTATATATTTGGTGTTCCTTGTAAAACATTCAACTATCTGTTCATAGTTGTCATCAACACTTTTACTAGAGTCATATGTCCTATTTAGTTCACTTAAATTCATTTTAATCTTTTGTATGTCAACGTTTTATTTTTTCCTTCGGTAAAAGTACTGCTGAAACTTCAAAAATTGGTGCTACCAAATTATTTGATATAATGTCGTTTAGAATACTCTAATAATAGTTTTAATCCCAATCTTCTGAAGAAAAAAATACTAGCACTATCATGTGATGCTCCACTTACTGTGTTTTTAATGAAAGTTCACCAATACTAGGTAATCTGATCAAATAGAAGATATTCCTTAGGTAAAACTTCAAATTGAAAATATATATCTAGCCACAACGGGTGCTGAAGAGTTGCAAAATTTAAGTTGTCAAGGATGGAATTAGTTGGAGTAAATTAAGGTCTTATTGAAACTGGTTTTAATACATTTTATGATAAATATCTTATAAAAGTAGATGAATATATAATCGAATCAAATATACATCTTGATGTTCTTCGCTTAATTATTTTGAAAAGCTATAAAACCTAATTTTGAATTATTCCTCACCTCTTTTCCTGTTGCTGTATACACTGCCAATACCCCCACATATATGAAGAACATCTCGGTACCAATATCCCCCGTTTGAACAACAACATCATTTGGTAAGTAAATTTCTTGCTTCAACATCATCACTAACTTCATCATGACATTGGGAGACATTTCTTTGAATATATCCACTCTTGTAATGAAATTTTGGCATACATGCCATAATATCTCCTGAAAAGTTAATTATATCTACGGTTGCAATTGAATTATTTAATTGCCTTCCACATAAAAACATACATTTTTCAAAGAATTTGATAAATTCTCCAGTATAATTTTCTCCTTGTAGATTGTCTTCTGGAACTTGAATTGAACATAGGTATTTATTCGATTATTCAGCTGTTGGGGAACTTGTTTGAATCTTGTATACGCTTTAATTTGATTTACAACATGACTATTCTTATTTTTGGATATGTTTCTGCAAATATGAATCTGTAGAATTTGAGCTGAAATATTGAGGAACTGAAATTTAAAAATGAATTCGGGTGTAATTAATATTTGCCTGTTACTGATGAGATAATGTAGGTACATACCTACATATATATATATATATATATTTATATATATATATATATATATATATATATATTTATATATATATATATATATATATATATATATATATATATATATATATATATATATATATATATATATATATATATATATATATATTGTTGTTGCCTGTGAACTATTTCTAATCTTTGGATAATTATTAGCAATAACAGGCTTGTTGAATCTCAAAAAACTCGATTTTATTAAAAAGTTGACGTTTCGCCACGACATTCGTGGCTTTATCAAAACTTTAATAAAATCGAGTTTTTTGAGATTCAACAAGCCTGTTATTGCTAATAATTATCTATAGCTTATATATATATATATATATATATATATATATATATATATATATATATATATATATATATATATATATATATATATATATATATATACTAGCTGACCCAGCAAACGTTGTTCTGTCATATAAATTTTTTTTATCTATCTATCCTTCTATCTATTCATCTATCTGCCGATGTAACTCTATCTATTTAACTATATATCTATCTATTTAACAATCTATCATTATATCTATCAGTCTATCTGACCCGGCAAACGTTGTTTGAATTATTAAAATGGCTATTAAAAAATATGGTTTGTTGATAGGGTGAAAATTTGGAGTTGTATATATTTTTTCATGCAACATCATAAAAAAATAAAAATAAAAAATTTTTTCCAAAAAATTTATAAAAATGTTTCTAATATATCACTTAGGGGTATGAAAAATATATTACGATCTATTCTCAGACCGACTATTGTTATTTTCGATTGCCATCTTGCAACCCTATTGTGGATCAAATTTAAAAAAATGAAAATTGCGATGGAATTTTTATTCTAAGTCATGACAAAATAAAAATCTTGCCAATAAAATTTATAATCAACAAACGAAAATAGAAGATCATCGTAGAGATGTGAAAGTTTAGGGTTGTATGTATTTTTGAATGCTGTATCATAAAAAAAATTGAACAAAAAATTTTGTCTGAAAAATAAAAGATATACCTAAATACCCTCAACATATAGGGAGATTTTGTCTGATTCTGACCTAACCGATATGCACACAAAATTTCATGAGAATCGGTCGAACCATTTCGGAGGAATTTAACAAATAAAAAATAGGGGTTGATCGTAGAGGGGTGAAAATGTAGGGTTGTATGTATATTTGAATGCTGTATCATAAAAAAATAGAACAAAAAATTTTGTCTGAAAAATAAACAATTTAAAGTAAGGGTTGGACCACCCTTAACATTTAGGGGGATGAAAAATAGATGTTGGCCGATTCTCAGACCTAACCGATATGTACACAAAATTTCACGAGAATCGGTCGAGCCATTTCGGAGGAGTTTAACTTCTAACACCGTGACTCGAGAATTTTATATATTAGATATATATATATATATATATATATATATATATATATATATATATATATATATATATATATATATATATATATAATATACATATATATATATATATATATATATATATATATACATATATAAATATACATATATATATATATATATATATATATATATATATATATATATATATATATATATATATATATATATATATATATAATTATTTATTTGAATTGTTGCCTGTGAATTATTTTTAACTTTTTGAAAATTATTAGCAATAACAGGCTTGGTGAATCTCAAAAAACTCGATTTTTTTAAGATTAAGTTTCGCCACGACATTCGTAGCTTTTTCAAAAAACTTTTGGAATATTGAAATTTCTTTGACATTTATTGATTTGAAAAAATTTGAATAGTTAAAAAAGACTAATATTGAAGTACACACTGCACAAAATCAAATAAAACATATATTCTAAATTTAAAAGTAAAACACCTCTTCTGCAAAAATCTCATGTTGTTCATAGTATACCCTGTAATAATTGTAATAAATCATATATAGGACAAACTTTTCAAAATTTAGAAGAAAGATTAAAAGCACACAAATATACCAAAACACAAACCACAGCACTAATCAAACATAAAAACAATGACATGTGCTTTAATAGCACAAAAATTTTAGAAATAGAGAAAGATCAAAATCGCAGAGAAATTTTAGAAATGTTACATATTCAAAAAAATTTAAATAAAGTTGTAAATGATAGAACAGATATAAAACATTTAAGTTCAATATACGCAGATTTAATTCTAAAAAATCTAAATCTAAACAAAATAATTCAACAAACAAACTCTAACCATAAAAACTCATCTTCATAGACAAAATCTAAACATCTAGAATTTCAATTTTTCTAAAAAGAAAGTATAGTTTAGAACATGCGATCTCCAAAATTACAAGTAATGTCCTTTCAAAGACAAATCCAACAATCAAATATTTTGGTTTCCCTTACCATCTAATAATAACAGATTTGAATGTTAATATTGTGTATTATATTATAATATATATATATATATATATATATATATATATATATATATATATATATAATACGTTGAAAAATTGATGATTAATCAAATTAACCCTCCAATACAGCAAGTTTCATGAGACCCTAAGACATGGCATTCCCTTTCATCCTTCAAGGTAGAATGTTAGAAAGTTCGACATCGGTGCCACACACGATGGGAATACTAGACAGTCTGTTTCCCTTCTTTAGCTCTTTATATATATATATATATATATATATATATATATATATATATATATATATATAAACTCTTGATAATTATTAGCAATAACAGGCTGGTTGAATCTTAAAAAACTCGATTTTATTAAAAAATTGACGTTTCACTACGATATTCGTAATTGAAATTTCTTTGACATTTATTGATATAAAAAATTGAATATAAAGGGCCGATTTGTATATACTATTCAGTCTAATATTAATATACAAAATTGTTATCATTAGATGGTAAGGGAAACCAAAGAAACCTTTACCTACGTAATGTTTGAAAATAATAATGATAGGGTACTATTTATCTAACAACAAAGAAATTAGTCATGGGAAAACATTAAAGAAGTGGAGTAGAATTATCGGTATAGCACGCTTATATGGAAGCAGCCGTTGACACGTGTTTCGGACTCTTTGGTCCTCATCAGAACGGCGTAGCCAAGTATTGGATTGAAAATTTGAAGATGAAAATAGTACAACAAACAAAATCCTCAGATACGGAAGATAATCACACAATTGTGGTTTATTGTTTGAACTCTCCGGTATGGGAGATTTGGTCAAACTTTGCCACGGAGGCGATTAATGCTATCCGAGAGATCTAAGAACGAGTAAATAAACAATAACAATGAAATTAGTTGCTGGAAAATATTAAATAGATAGAGCAAAATTATCGGAATAGTTCGTTTATATGGAAGTAGCCGTTTTTAATGAAATTTTTTATTTATTTAGAATTTCAAATCTTTTAAAAAAGGTACTTACAGTTTATAACAAAGTTTAAAACTCTCAGCTTAAGTTTAGGATCATTGCCATATTTTCAGCTTGCAATATTTAATTATTTATTCGAATTGTTGTTGCCTGTGATCTATTTTTAAACTCTTGATAATTATTAGCAATAACAGGCTGGTTGAATCTTAAAAAACTCGATTTTATTAAAAAATTGACGTTTCACTACGATATTCGTAATTGAAATTTCTTTGACATTTATTGATTTAAAAAATTGAAAAGACAGGGCTGCTTTGTATATGCTATTCAGTCTAATATTAATATTCAAAATTGTTATCATTAGATGGTAAGGGAAACCAAAGAAACCTTTACCTACGTAATGTTTGAAAATAATAATAATAGGGTACTATTTATCTAACAACAAAGAAATTAGTCATGGGAAAACATTAAATCCAATACTTGGCTACGCCGTTCTGATGAGGACCAAAGAGTCCGAAACACGTGTCAACGGCTGCTTCCATATAAGCGTGCTATACCGATAATTCTACTCCACTTCTTTAATGTTTTCCCATGACTAATTTCTTTGTTGTTAGATAAATAGTACCCTATTATTATTATTTTCAAACATTACGTAGGTAAAGGTTTCTTTGGTTTCCCTTACCATCTAATGATAACAATTTTGAATATTAATATTAGACTGAATAGCATATACAAAGCAGCCCTGTCTTTTCAATTTTTTAAATCAATAAATGTCAAAGAAATTTCAATTACGAATATCGTAGTGAAACGTCAATTTTTTAATAAAATCTAGTTTTTTAAGATTCAACCAGCCTGTTATTGCTAATAATTATCAAGAGTTTAAAAATAGATCACAGGCAACAACAATTCGAATAAATATATATATATATATATATATATATATATATATATATATATATATATATATATATATATATATATATATATATATATATATATATATATATATATATTTATTTATTTGAGTATTGCATTTTCCATTGAATTGAAATATTCGGGATGAATCCTTACAAAATGTAATTTGATTACTTGTTTTGGGACAGATGACTTGAACTAAGTTTTGACCTGAAATTTTACTAATGTAAATTAACTTGTTACCTGCAACAAACATCTGAAGGAAAAATCCTGCAAACAGCAGCATTAGGTAAATCAACATCTCATTCCAATGCACTCTTGACATTGATGCAGGCACCTTTATGAGAAAAATGTTCTGAATCATCTCTAAAACCACCGTTATAATATTGCGATGGGATTTTTCAAATAGATGAGTGTGATCTACGTATTTCAACATTATTATGAGTAGCATTGTCCATAGAATTAGTATTATCCAAATATTCATGTAGGCCGCCGTTCTGAAGGTGTATGTTGGTACATTCCATCGCTAAAATAATATTCAATAATTTCTCAATTAAATGTATAATTTTTGTAGTGTCCCCAGAAATAGTGTTTTTAGTTTGAATATATTTAAAGAATGGGAAATACTGCGGGAACTGAATACCATAAAATCTAATGCATGTGGTATTGATGGCATAGGTCTGGGGATCTTGAACATGGTCTTACCTTTTTGTCTGTCTGAGGTGTGTCATGTGTTTAATTATTCGCCCCTTAATGGTTGTTTTCCTAGTGCATGGAGAACAGGCATTATTAGACCTGTGCCTAAGTGTAGTGATCCATCCTCTTTCAATGACCTGCGACCAATCACTATTCTACCTATTCTCTCCAAGGTGCTTGAAAAGCTTGTTGCGCGCCAAATGAACAATTATATAGTTAGAGAAAGAATTTTGCCAACTATACAGTCTGGCTTTAGACCTGGTTACTCGACTAATACAGCCCTGTTAAAAGTTGTGAATGACATCAGTTGTGCCATGGAAAGCAGTCTCGTTACTGTTTTGGTTCTGTTGGACCAAAGTCAAGCGTTTGACTTGGTTGATCATACCATTTTGTTATATAAGTTGAGAAAGCTAGGTCTTGATGCATCAGCTCTTGAATGGTTCAATGGCTATTTGAGAGGAAGAAAACAAGTAGTTCTGATCAATGATAGTTATCCAAAGTCTATCTCAGTCCCTCGTGGGGTTTCCCAGGGCAGCATTTTGGGCCCTCGGCTCTTCGCCTTGTACTCGTTGGATGTTTTGAATGTCTTTGCTAGCGGCCGTATCCACATGTATGCTGATGATATCCAAGTCTATCAATCATGCAAACCTTCCAATCTTGCGGCAACAATTCAGACTATGAATCAAGAACTAGCACAGTTGTCAGCTTGGTGCTCTAGAAATGGCCTTAAGCTTAACGCCTCTAAATCGAAAGCACTCCTTATAGGAGACAAATCCCTTCTGTTGAGGTCAGATTCGACTTGCAATGTGGTAGTGGGGGGTGCAGGGTTGGCATGGGAGACTTGTGCTAAAAATTTGGAGGTTTGGATGGACGAGGAGTTGTCATTTAGGCATCACGTTGCATCTATAAGGAAATCCAGTTATATGAGGTTGAAGGGACTACAGAGATTTAAATATGAATTGAATGAGGCAACTAAGTTCAGACTTGTTAGATCTCTGGTCTACCCTTTATTCGATTACTGCTGTCCGGTGTACTTTGGTTTGCTGACAAAGAAAGAAAAATATAATCTGGCCAAAGTTCAGAATTCATGTCTTCGATTTGTAAGTTGTATTCCCTACAAAAGTCATATCACGCCCTACCGTAATAAACTTGAAGAGATCACAGAGGGCAGAGTATTTACTGGCTGGTTTTTTTGCCAGATTGATTGCCAGTGAAACTCCTGACTATCTTTTCAATAGATTGGAATTGCGTGGGTCAGCCCATCAGGTGAATATACGCCAGGCTGGTAATTACAGCGTTCCTCGGCATTGAACATCCAAATTTGAGGGCTGCTTTGATTATATGGCCCCTCATACGTTAAATAAGTATAAGGCTCTGTTTGAGGCTGATATCTCAATAAGTTCGTTTAAGAAAAAATTGTATAATCGGTTGAGAGAGGATAGTTTTGGTTAAGTTTTGGTTAGATTAGAATAAGTATATTGAAATAAGTATATTCTTTGAATATTGTTGAGTTGTGTTTATGCGTAACTTAAGGCTTCATATTTCTTACTAGGGAAAGATTTGTTAAATTTTTGATTGTTTTTTGATTTTTTTTTACAGTGTTAAGTTGTTCATACCGGAGGAGTGGAAGATTAGCTTGGCTAAACTCCTTCCATTTGTAAGCCTAGATGTAAGGCAATTACAATAAACTTATTATTATTATAATGAAGTGAAAAAATAAAGTTGCATGATCTAAAAGAAATTTCATTGTAATTATTGAACAAGAAAGAACTTTGAGCTTGAGTATTTTCAGACTAAAATTCTTGTTGATCGAAAATGGAATTTCGATTTGCATTGAATAAATGTAATTTTTTCTTGAATTAACGACACATGCAGATTGATTTTAATGCTGATGCATTAGTAGATTTAAAGAAAGAAAGTCTCTGGAGTAAACTTTTCTTCTGATTAGTCTAACAGAATAGATGTGCCATGCAAACACGATTCTAGTTGAACAAAACTAAATTTACTACGTTTATTATCACAAAATATTTTGAAAAATTTAACACTGCGATTGCAATTTCGGTCACTAGACCATCATCGGGCAGATTGAGTTAAGAACTGAATACAGAAATAATGATTTGCGCCTACGGGTGGGAAAGAATTATTGCAGGTACTTAAATAGACAAGAGGAACATATTTCAAGAAGGGCTAATCGAGTGAATTACCCAAATTGGTACAATACAATGTTCTTAGAAAGGTCGTTATTGTTTGAATACACTAAATATAGGAGAATATATCAGATCAATCTGGTCGTTCAGCAAGGTATCTTTTGCATTATGATTGAGTTTAAAAATTTCTAATGATTCTAAATAAGTAAGTTTGGTTCCTTTCGGTAATTTTGTGCATGATTTAAATTATCTAGTTGTGGAAATGGGTGGTAGTATTCACGGCAATGATTTGAAAACGTTGAATCCGTTTTATTTTTCAAAAAAGATTGTTGGTGTTCTTTAAATCTTGTCTTGAACGATCGACCAGTCTGACCTATATATACTCCTTTACATACAGGACAAATCAACTTATAAACTCCTGAACTTTCAAATTTTGAAGTGATATCTTTGGCATTGAATAAAAATTTGATAACAAAATTTTTGAACAATCTATTGGGCTGGCTATGGGTTCCCCCTTAAGTCCGCTTATTGCAGACATTTTCATGTCACATATAGAGAACATAATATTCAATTCTACAAAAGCATCACATATAAGTTTTTGGCATAGATACGTTGATGATGTAATCGCTTGTTTTAAGGGCACCGCGAGACAATTAGATCAGTTTTTGAATTATATTAATAGCATTCACCCAAATATAAAGTTCAAAATTGAAAAAGAATTGGATCGACAGATAAACTTCTTGGATTTAACTATCTTTCATAATTATAATACTTTGAGTTTCGATATATATAGAAAACCAACTTTCACGGATATATGTATTCCGTCGGATTCAAATCATCCTCTTTCCCATAAACATTCAGCTTTTAATTCAATGATCCACAGAGCGTTTTCAATTCCATTATCCGTAACAAATTTAGCCAAAAGAAATTTCGACTATAAAAATAATTGCTTCAAATAATGGTTTCATACAAGTTTGATAGATAAAATGATAAACAGAAACGTAGTCAACTAGCGTACAACAGCATATATCCTCAATTAAAAGTAGAAAAATCGGAAAAATTCACATCTTTAACATAATTTTGGTCCTCTAACAGAAAAAGTTGCTAATGTCATACCTAAATGTAATATTAAAATTGCTTTCGAACCTAAGACAAAACTCTCAGGATTTTTATTCAATGCCAAAGATATCACTTCAAAATTTGAAAGTTCAGGAGTTTATAAGTTGATTTGTTCCTGTATGTAAAGAGTATATATAGGTCAGACTGGTCGATCGTTCACGACAAGATTTAAAGAACACCAACAATCTTTTTTGAAAAATAAAACGGATTCAACGTTTTCAAATCATTGCCGTGAAAACCACCACTCATTTCCACAATTAGATAATTTTAAAATAATGCACAATTTACCGAAGGAACCAAACTTACTTATTTAGAATCATTAGAAATTTTTAAACTCAATCATAATGCAAAAGATACCTTGCTGAACGACCAGATTGATCTGATATATTCTCCTATATTTAGTGTATTCAAACAATAACGACCTTTCTAAGAACATTGTATTGTACCAATTTGGGTAATTCACTCGATTAGCCCTTCTTGAAATATGTTCCTCTTGTCTATTTAAGTACCTGCAATAATTCTTTCCCACCCGTAGGCGCAAATCATTATTTCTGTATTCAGTTCTTAACTCAATCTGCCCGATGATGGTCTAGTGACCGAAATTGCAATCGCAGTGTTAAATTTTTCAAAATATTTTGTGATAATAAACGTAGTAAATTGAAATTTAGTTTTGTTCATCATGTTAAATTATCACGTAGTAACGACGGATTCCATCAACGATTCTAGTTGTCTGAATTATTTCAAATTATATTTGATGGATCTATCTATATACTTTATTATCGTTCTTCTGAGAGTTATTTCAATTAAAACTGAAACAAACAAATTTATAGATCCTTAAAAATGTCTTTCATATTTTCAACATTATAATCTTGTAACTAAATTCTGTATCATATAAACTAAATTTTATCTATAGCAGTACTTTCTTTATAGGCACAAATTAGTTACGAATTTTAATCTGAATAGTTTTGAAATTATTTGTAGATTCGTATACTTTTTTCACAATTGATACAGTATGGATATTTAGATGTTTTTACTTACTACTCCATAATCGTTCGAGTATTTTAGTATCGTTCCTATTCTTGCAAAACGGAAAATCCATTGACCATTGTAATACCATTTCGGCGTAAACCATCCGGTGTATGCTGCTATGTAATTCATTTGAAATGCAGCTAGTACATCGAAGAAAAAATAGGTCTTCATGTATTTCCTGCAACCGCGAATACATTGTGTGATTGAATCAGTTCGACATTAGATAATTATATATATATATATATATATATATATATATATATATATATATATATATATATATATATACAGGGCTATTCAAATTCGAGTACATGCATGGGGATTTCGATAACGTAAGAGATAGAGTGATGGTTAAATGGGGGCAAAGTAGCCTATTTCAGAGGTCAGTTATATGGATAAAAAAAATCTGATCTAGCTCCTTTTAGTTCCTTGGAGTTATATAGGAAAAATTCGAAAATTTCGAAATCCTTTTTTTGCCTATATCTTTTTTATTTAATGAATTGTTTTCAAAAACAATTGTCACTTTTGCCATTGCCACTTTTTCTAAGCTATCTAAATATCTGAATAAAAATTATATACAGGGTGTCGTATAAATTGGGCCACCCTCAACTTTCAATTTTCGAATACGGACCTGTATTTTTTATTGCATTTTTTTGAATGCCAAGAGTCATGTTTTATATTGACGTAGTATTTTCATCTGAATTACAGAGTGTTCTGGAAATATTGAACTATTACCAGTAAAATATCAACATTTTTAAAAATTTCCAGCTCTAATTAAATAAATATCGTAGAATAAGGTATAAAATGCCTAGGATTTGGAAGATAATCAACATTATTCGACGAAAAATGTCTTCTTCAAGAATTCATCCACATTTCAGTTCACGTAACCCATGATCAATGTACGAAAATGCGAAATTCTTCCTAGTACGTTTATGTGCATATAATCATTGCCCAAACAAAAAAACGTTCGACTGGCAATCTTCATATTACAGACACCAATTTGGAAATATTTCATTGTTAATTACTTTCCGAACTATCTACATTTTCAGCTAATTCATGGGCATTCTGTTGCTATATACAACAATTTATTATGATTAAACTATTTGAATTCTCATAGTATGCTTTGGAAAATAAATATTTAGTTCACCTCACTTGTCATTATTTTGACAGTTTCTTGGAAATTATCGTTGGTATTTAATGAAAAATCTGTTAGTACTGAAAATGGGTTTCCCCATAGAGCAGAAAAGAGATATGATTAACGTTTTCTACAGAAATAGTAGGAGCATTCATCTTTCCGCTTGACTTTTTTTTATGGGGTACACTAAAAAATAGAATATATCAAAACGAAATTGAAAATATAGAAGATTTAAGAATTAAAATCATGAACGCTTTCGCATCACTACGCCGAAGAGATATCTTCAGAGCGAATAATAACTTTAAAAAACGACTCTGTAAATGTCTGGTACAAGAAGATCGTCAATGCAAACATTTATTTCGATTATGATTACTTATAATGACTTACTTCAATTCTAGATAATAACTAAACATGTTCTTATGCGATAAGTTATAAAATATGAAAACCTATATGATCAAATACAGTGTTATGTTTGTGAGTTCTCAGCAGAATACATACAACAGATCTTCCTCATACCTACTGAGGTGAATCGACATGGGGATCAATAATTATTCTACCAATGCTACATTATGGTAGAGAAATAAAATGACTCTCAGGAATGTTGATTTTATTCTATTGTTATTCCGAACAAGTAGTGAGACTAGATAATCTGGAAATTCTGAAATTCATTTTTCTTAAGGAATCAATTTGTCTGATTCACCTCTCATTCTCTGATATCATTCAATTAGAGTTGTTATGGAATTAAAAAATGATGAGATATCACTAGTATTAGTTCAATATTCCCAAACCACTTTATGATTTATATAAAAATAAAACGCCAGTATGAAACAAATATAGGTAGTTCGAAAAGTGAGTACCAATGAAATATTTCCAAATTGATGTCGAGTATGAAGATTGCCATTGGAAGATTATTTTGTTTGGGCATTGATTATATGCACATACATGTACGTCGAATAATGTTGATTATCTTCCAAATCCTGGGCATTTTATACCTTATTCTATGATATTTATTTAATTAGAGCTGGAATTTTAAAAAAATGTTGAAATTTTACTGGTAATAGTTCAATATTTTCAGAACACTCTGTCATTCAGATGAAAATACTACGTCAATATAAAACATGACTCTTGGCATTCAAAAAAATGCAATAAAAAATACAGGTCCGTATTTGAAAATTGAATGTTGAGGGTGGCCCAATTTATACGACACCCTGTATATAATTTTTATTCAGATATTTAGATAGCTTAGAAAAAGTGGCAATGCCAAAGTGACAATTGTTTTGAAAACAATTCATTAAATAAAAAGATATAGGCAAAAAAAGGATTTCGAAATTTTCGAATTTTCCTATATAACTTCAGAACTAAAGGAGCTAGATCAGAGTTTTTTTATCCATATAACTGACCTCTGAAATATGCTACTTTGCCCCCATTTAACCATCCCTCTATCTCTTACCGTTATCGAAATCCCCATGCATATACTCGAATTTGAATAGCCCTGTATATATATATATATATATATATATAATATATATATTATATATATATTATATATATATATATATATATATATAATATATATATATATATATATATACTATATATTATATATATATATATTATATATATATATATATAAATATATATTATATATATATATATATATATATATATATATATATATATATATATATATATATATATATATATATATATATATATATATATATATATATATATAAGTAATGTTTATTGTGAAGTGTCCTACAGTGGCGTGATGCGCAAGCCAGATTACCCGTTTTCAACCGTATTTTTACCTACCCCTCTGAGAAAATTATAAATATTGATCCTACAGTTCCGGGAGTTGGCAATTTACTGAATTTTGTTTCTTTTTTTAGATATCAAAAATCTCAAAGAGTTTTTGAGATATTTGCAAAAAACCAAACCTTTTTTTTTCTTTCAGTAAATTGTTGATGACTTTTACAATTTCCGCGAGATTAATTTTTTTTCTTCAGAAAACATCTACATGCTATTCCGAATTCAGTGATTCCTTGCTCATATTTTTCCGACACTGCTGAAAAAAGTTGAAAAAAAGCACCAGATTAAAGCTATTTTTCAACAGCCAATATAAATATTTTTGCCTCACACTTAACTATCGTTTTGCGATTCTATGCATACCGAATATCAAATATATGTGGGATGTTCGCGGCGCGGTTCTGAATGGAAATTTCCGAACGTATGCGTCGGCCATAGAAATCTTAGAAGGTAGTATATATGTATGGCGTCGGCATAAACAAAGGGAGCTTTCCAACTACGACACAGAGCGACACTGTCACACAGTGTTCATCGCTTCTTGTTCCAACTACGACACAGTGACACACGGACGAACACAATAAAAAGTTGAGTTGGAGCGTGTAGTGTTTCAGTGCTACCAACATTTATAATCGATTTATTGCATTAACGTTGGCAATAGTTTTAATTATTAATTTATTAGATGATTATCATTGCATTATATCATATTGATATGTCACTTACAGTTTTCATTAGTTAACGTGATACAAAATTGGCTAATGACGGTGTACGTAATTCGTAATAAACCGAAACCGAAATCACTTGACCATTGCCTTTTGAAATAACGATGGCTGCGCTCTCTGGCGTTTTACATAAAAATCAAAAAGGGTTTCCAACAAGCACCCGTACACCGTGTTCGGTAGTGCGACACAGAGTGGCACGGTGCTGCCTTGTTGGAAAGCACCCATTATGGTATGCAAATGATGCGTTCTGTATGACGTCATTAGGTTTTTCCCGAACGGTTTCTCCTAACTCACAGGCGTGCGTTACCTACGGAACAAAGCGAACATGTACGTCAGTTAATGTACCTATTTTATAATTATATTGCATTCGGATGTCGCAATACGCAAAACGAATTCGAAAATCGAATAAGGAAAACGAGTATATGCTGCCAGCCTAAGAATACTTACTTAGCTACCTTCGAAGGATTGAGTATAACCTTTTGCTCTATTTCGCAGTAATAACCACAAAAAAAGGAAAGTATTATTTCCAATATACAGAAGACATTCAGAATGTTCAACAGAAAAGTACTCAAAGAAGTAGGCGAATTAGTTAAATCTTTCGAAGCTATTATAAATGCGGGAACAGCAGCAAATTGGACGTTGTAGATTATTAACATTGTAGTGTCCCAGTAAAATCTGAAAAGGAATCTACATGTTAATACGTAAGGAGGATATTTTGTAAAAAAGCATATTTTGAAAGTGAGAGTTTTTGCATAGTTTGGGAGTTTATATATAGAAGCAGTACAGAAAGATAAAATTTATGTAGAATATATGTTATAAAATTTGTGACATACATTCTACATAAATTCTATACATTAATTTATTTTTTATTATTTGTGCTCGCTTGCAGCTAGCGTAATAGATTAAAGTTCGATACTAATCGTAATCGTATAATTGATTCGGGATCAATATAAAATCCCGACATTGAATGTGTTTTCACACAGTTTAGGGAAAAAAAGAACAACTATGTCCCAATATAATAATATGGATATATAAAATATTTTTACCGGCCATCACTGAATGGATGCATCATCCAGTAGTACTTTTCTAAATGTCTCATATGCTCCACTCTGATTTTATACGTTGACTTTAGATGTGCTTTCGTCATAGGATTCTCTTCACCCACTGTCATATATCTTTTCAACCTCCGTCTGAAGGGTACAAACCATCCTGCCTTCACAAATTTGGCTACTGGTTCCACTTCTTCTACTAAATTGCATTTGTGTCCCTTTATGCGTTTAACTGTCCAATAAATACCTTCATATCCCGCATCAATACTCTGTCTTTTTCTCATCTCGAAATATTGAACTGTCAGTGAAATGTCAATTAATATATACAGTCAAGTAGCAATTCACAATCACATACGGCACGGCACATACCCAAAAACCCAAAGTGAGCCTTGTACATGGCTCACTTTCATAAACATGGCATGTTTATGAATTATGATAAGGATATGTTTATGATGAATGATTATATGGATGATAGTTTTATAGCCTTACTGCAAAGAAGAAAGAGCAATATGTCTCTTTCTTTGGAAATATGTATGAAGAAGGGAAAAACATTTTGAACAATTCTGTAATTTGAATTCGTGATTATTCCAAGATTATGTCATATATTCTAACCTCTAACTCTAACAGCAAGTGCCGCCATTTACTAGAACAGGCCGGTGACATAAGACATAGATTTATATTTGTGTATATAGCTTTTAGCAGTTGAGACGTTGAGACTTTGGGAGTATAATGAAATATTCTCCTATTGTTAAATTCCCGAACAATTTGTCTAAATAAACAGAAATTGAGAGTGTTGAATCATGGATAGCGCAGCTGAAGATATTTTACTTCAAAAAGTTGAAGAATTAGTTCTCGATGAGGATCAAATAATTACTAATTTGGTTTTATGCGTTAAATTAAAATTATGTTTATCTGAAGCTAAATTATTATTAGAAAAATATGTTTCTGATCAGTTGAGTTCTGGAAAGATTTCTGTTACATATCTTATATGTGGTAAATTGAAAACAGGTGATTATGGGATTCAGATAACTGAAGACACATTACTTGAAGAAAAAAGGAAAATATTTTGTAATATTAGAAGTGAAGTAGTTTATAGTATTCAGAAAAGCAATAATATTGATTTCAACTTGATTGCTGCTGTGGAAAATGCTGCAAATGAAAGTTCAAAGGCTACTGCATTGAGAGGAAGCATATTGAGTGAAAAATGTAAAGAATGTATATTAAAGGAGAAAATCTTGCCCCCACTACCTCCACAGAAAAACTTTGAAAAAAAGAAACCTTCCTCATTTTTCAAACCAGTACCTAAACCTCAGTTTAGTGGTGATGCAGAAAAAACTAAATCTGAGCAGACATCTGTGAAAAATAATGACAAAACTCAGAATCAGAAGAAATCAGGCAGTCTTGCAACTTTCTTTTCCCAAACCTCACAAAATGAAATACAAAACAAAAATTCCGAAGGAGATCGAAATTCAAAACTACCAAAGATTGATATCTTAGAAGCTAAAACACTGTCTAATAACAAGGTACAAGAATTAACTCAAGTGATCAATGGAAATAGTGATGAGAAAGAAAATTCTAACTCTGAAGAAAACGGAGATACAAACCCACAAAAAAGCAATAAACATACAGTTTCAGATAAAAAAAAATCAAGTAAAGTCTCTAAGGAACAGAGCAAAGATGATGGCAGGAAAAGAAAACGAATAATTATGGATAGTGATTCAGATGATGGTATGTTATATTCCATAAGAGCTTATTTTGGTGGTTTAAATTGCTTGAAAGATATTTTGAACTATCAGTAATTTTCTGAGATGTCCCATCTTTGAAATTTGTATTTAATTAACCAATATGTTTGTAGTCGTTTTTGCTTTTCATTTTCTTGTGCTAAAGCTCAAAATTTTCAAAAATATAAGGATGTAACTTTTTATTCATCAACATAGACTGACTAAATAGATTTTCAGATATTGTTTATAACTTTCTGAAAGTTGATGAAAATGTTATGAGAATCTTTCAAACCATTTGGAAGGTAGTCTGTGCCTTATGACAATGCAAATCACAGTCCATGAAGTTTAAATTTGTGAAAAATAAACATTATACATAGGAATAAATTTTGTTTGATACCCCTGTTTCTCAACAGATTAAGTATTTATTCAGTTTTGAAAGCACCATTGCTTTCTCCCAGTTTTTGCTTTTTAACAAATGCTTTGGTTTCCCATCTATATAATAATAAATATATTGTTTTTTTTTAAATCAGATTTGTTTGGAAATAATGAAGAAGAAAGGATGGTACTTGAAGAATCAGATGAAGAACAGGAAGTAGTAAGACAAGTACCACTAGTGCCAGTACCAAGAAATAAGAAGAGAAAAGCAGTTGAAAAAACATATGAAGATGAGGAAGGTTTTATCGTTACAAGAACAGAATATGTTCTAGTGAGTGCCTCCGAAGATGAAGAGGAAAAATCAGAATCTCAAAAAAACCCAGAAATCTCGAAAGTAATTAAAACTGAGCTTAAAGATGAAAAAAAAGTGTCGTCTGTTGCAAAGCCTGCTCCAAAGAAAAAAGGAAAGGCTTTGGCTGCAAACCAATCCTCAATTATGAATTTTTTCAAAAAGAAATAGTTTTACTGATAAATGTTTTGTTATTATTTTAAATCAAAATAAATTTTTAGAATATACACTCTCTACGTCGGATATATAGAATAATCAATACTCACATTACTAATATATATATATATACATACATACATGACTTCCTTCGCTTACTTAGATCAGTCCGCCTTACTCACATATACTTGAGTAGGAAAGATGTACTTGACCTTTACTTTGCTTATATGTCGACGAAGCATTGTATTGGAATCGAATCAATTTATAAACTCAATTATATTTATTTTTCTTGTGTTTGGCACAGAAAGGAATATTTGACAATTTGGCTTGCTTTGGGTCTGAAAGGTATATTTTTTGGTATTTCAAAGATGGTTATTTTATAAGGTTTGTTCAAATATTAGGATATAGGTCAGTTAATACAACGTCTATATGTTTTCTATTTATAAGATTATCAACGAGTGGAATGTTGAAACCTTTCCACTTGGTAATTGATTTTATAGTTCTTAACTGATATGTTTATTACAAAACAAAGCTCAATACATTATTGATCCTAAAGTAGATAGTTTACGACTCCAAACATCTTAATTTATCAGAATAGTGTGACTACTGGTAAATATTAAACGAAATTTTATTATTTTTTCTGTTTAGAAATAAATATAGAAAATTGATTTTGTCACAAGTTTCTGATTCTAATTTTATGTTGGAATGCATATGATTTAAGAAACTTTATATATATATATATATATATATATATATATATATATATATATATATATATATATATATATATATATATATATATATATATATATATAGATGATTGTAGATTAGCTTACAATCATTTCAAAGTGCAGAATACGAATAGCATTGCTGAATGTGAACAATTTACTTTCATTAATTAAAAGAATATCATAACAAAATGAATCAGAAAGTTGGTTAGTGATTAAAAAATGGAATGGCAACAGGAAAGAAAAGTGTTGAAGGTTTAAGAAACAAAAATATGTTTAAAAGAAAGGTAACATTTTAAAACTTAAAAATTACATTCACAGCTTAGGACTTATGCTTTTGTGTATGAAACAACTATAATACAATATTACATCATAAATGTGAGATCTTATTACAAGTATGTTAAGTATTATTATTTATTTCATTAATTGCTTTAATTTTCCCGCATATATGATCTGTTTGTATGAAACTATGTGGTATTTCATTTCCAAAATAAACTTTACTGTTTTGGGCTAGTGATTCATATTTTTTTAATTCAATATACTCTGGTGTGAGAAGAAGTTTATTAGCTTCAGCTTTTTGTTTCAATTTATAAAAATCAGCATCTGTGTGACTTTTTTGTTGTGCTAAATGCATTTCGTCTTCAATTTCTGATATTCTTTGATGTGATTCTTTTTCCATAATTTTTTGCTCGTATTGGATTTTGGCTACTTGAGCTTCTTTTTCTGCTTCTATAATGGCACGTTTGCGTTCCGTCTCTGCATCTTTTTCAACAACCTACATAACAAATATTTTCAATCAGTAAGTACTACGAGTAAAGAAATAATTGATTTTTCACCTTCTGATGTTGTACTGCTATGAGAAGTTTAGTTTTCTCTCCTTCCATAAGTTCATAATTTTTTCTTATCACTTCAGGAATTTTAGGTTTTGTTACCCTAACAGCTTGAATTGTCAAACCTGGTGCCATTTCTAACAAGTCCCTTTGGAGAGCAACTTTTAAATTTTCATCAATTTGATCAAAAAGATCAATGTACACTTCATGCAGAGTATGTATACTACAAAATTGATTCAGCTCATGATGGACCTTATTAAATATTAGTGTCTTATCATAGTCTTCAGTGTAGTTCCTTACAATATCCATAACTGAAAATCAAGTGAACATGAGCAACTAACAATTATATATATATATATATATATATATATATATATATATATATATATATATATATATATATATATATATATATATATATATAGTCGCTAATACTAGTATATATATGATATCTATTTGTAGGGACTGCAGCAATGTAAAAGGAAACTCTTTGAAGTTTTTCCAAGCTTTCGGAATCTTTTATTCCATCATCAGGGAGAATCTGTCGTGAGAATGATTACATAGATGTTGATAATACGATATAAGAAACATTGAAAATGATGCTATTTGTTAAAAAATTATAAAAGTTGATACATTTTTGAAGTTATAATTAAATTTCTGAACGAAATGACAAATCGGTGTCACTCATTTTTTTTTTTTTTATATTCAAATTGAAGTTGTGATAAGAATTATATTGGCCAAACAAAAAGACTATTAAAAGACAGAATCACTTCTCATAAGAGTGATAGTAGATTACACCCTGAGAGATGTGCTTTAGCTAAACATGTCAATGATTGTGACCACCAGATGAACTACCTTTCAACAACTGTTCTAGCAAGAGAATCACATCTTTCAAAAAGATCTTTTTTAGAAATGGCCTTTATTTATCAAGACAATAATTCCATCAATAAAAAAACAGATATAAGCCATTTGAGTGAAATTTATTCTTTTTTACTTTCACTTGATATAAAATAACACAAAATCAAATTAATTTAACGTAATGAAATAATGTCCAACTTCAATTTAAATATAAAAAAAAAAAAAAAATGAGTGACACCGATTTGTCATTTCGTTCAGAAATTTAATTATAACTTCAAAAATGTATCAACTTTTATAATTTTTTAACAAATAGCATCATTTTCAATGTTTCTTATATCGTATTATCAACATCTATGTAATCATTCTCACGACAGATTCTCCCTGATGATGGAATAAAAAAGATTCCGAAAGCTTGGAAAAACTTCAAATAGTTTCATTTTATATAGCTGCAGTACCTACAAATAGATATCATATATATATATATATATATATATATATATATATATATATATATATATAATATTATTTTAGCACTAACCACTTCCAGGATTAAGATGATTCACCACTTCTATTCTATCAAAATATATCATCACTCCGCCACTAGTTCCACAAGGTACATTTTTAACCTCATCTGTTTGTAAAGTTATCTGAAAAAAATTGTCATATACATATATTCATCTCAAATACTACCTGACATACTTGAACAGATTTGTATGAAGTTAAGAATGGAATCATCATATGATAGCCTGGGTTACTAAGAGTTGGTAAAAGAGCACCACCCTAAAACAAAATTATTAGTTTTTATACAATTGATCTTATAATAAAAATCATACCCTATAGTAAACTCCAACATGACCTTCATCAATCTTATGTAGGGAGAAATTATATATTATAAATAAAGTGCTCAAAAAGCTACCAATCAATAAGTGGTCTATAAAATGAGACATTTTTCGATTCACCAGCTCCAATTTATTGAAATCTAAAAATAAAGGAAAATTCAGCTGAATTAATTGACAAAATCAAGACGATTATCTTGACGAGAAGATATGAAGACAAACATAATTTTCCATTTAATATATCAGATATTGATACATGATGATGCAATAAAACAAAATGCAGAAAATTACTATAAATATAATCCAAGAATGTCTAGTGTGAATGAATCAGTTTAATAAAAGAGCTAAAGTGAATTCAATGAAATGAAATAATATACATACCATATAAAAAGGAAAACACATGTAAGAAAAACCATGAAACATGAAATTTACGGTGACTATCAACTCTACAATGTGACGAATGTATAATTTTTCACTGGCCGTTTGAATTCCTGGAATTTCTGGCAATAAAAAATATTTAGATACCTATTATTCTAATGTTGCTACTGTATGACATAGAGTAAATTGTTCTGCTGATGTGTTCTACGTTGTAGTTGTACTGTAATACTGTTTGGAGTTCCCATAGAATAAAATTGATTTTGTAATAATAATTAATAATAAAACAGTAAAAATCAATTATCTCTCATACTGTCACATACCTACGGCCGGTATTATGTTCGATCCCATCAGGCGGATGATTCAGTTAGCGCTGAGGCTGAAGTGGTATCGAATTATGGATTAAATTTCAACCGGGATAATTTAACCTTACTTTTCAGTTTTCACTGTGTCAAAACAAACGTTATAATTTAGTTTAGATTCCTGTATCATTCAATACCTAAATATACACTTAGACATTGAGGAAAATTCAGTGAAAATTACATGGAAAATGATGATGCTGAAGGGCTGAAGCTGAAACATTTCATATTCTATGCATTTATTACCGGAAATAAATTTAAAAAGCTCTATTTTGAGGATTCTTGAAAGCTTTATTGCGTTTTTCAAATATATTTACGTTTTGATAATCTTAATTCAGTTCCATTTTGATGGTGATTATATCAGTAGTAATATAGTATATAAAGGAAAATAAAATAAAATATACACGATAATCCAAGTAGGTACTTAATAGGTACATTTACATTATGCTATTTCAGCAGAATACTAAAGTTATTAACTTAATTTTATTATTTTTTTGACTATTTCACTCATTCCATTTTTAGTGAGGAAGTTTCCATAGCAATCTCGTTTCCGGTTTCACACTTTCACAGCGATAAAACTATAGAGATAATACTGTAACTGTATTATCTCTATGGATGGATAAAACATGCAAGCCGGCAAAACTTAGCAAGTTAATATTTCATCGATAATATTTTGACATTTCTCACATGAATCTTATTTTCTTGACTTTCTCAAATGTGACCATATTACTGTTAGACATATTTTCTCGTGAAATAGTCATGTCGAATACCACTCGAGATGAAATTTAAGCAGGTAAAATTTCTCTCTTGTAACATTCAAGTTTGTTGCTTAGACAATTTTGCTCATGACATTTTTTCCAAAATCGAAAAATTTTGCCGGCAAAATTTCATCACTAGTGGTATTAGGTACCTATATGACAATAAAATTTCTAATATTGTTAATTGATATTTCACTGAACTATTGGTGCAACATGATTCAATATTTATTTCAAGAAAATTTATTGTATTTGATACACCTTCAAATAATTATTTAATGAATGATAAAATATGTCATATTTCCTCTGTAAAGACTTTCGATTTGAATTCTGAGGATCTGAAGCTTTCGGTATCAATTGTCAATTCGCATTTTATGAAATTGTTCTTCTCTCCACTTCGTTCATTAATTCGTAATGAATATTCCTTAGTTACTTTTTTTAATTTAATTCAATCATTTAGATTTTTTTTACCAGCATAGGTAACTCTAATTTTAGAGAAAGAGCGCTATTTATTTCTTGGATTGCTTCGGTTGTATCGTAAAAAAATCTTGAATGAATTTATATTATGTATATGAGTTTAGGTACTACATCGTTGCAGGTTTTGAAGTACCAGAACCTACCTATATTAGGGAAACTAAATTCTGTTGAGTTTTCTGTGTTATTTCAATCGCTCTTCCATTTGCGTTCACCTGTATAGACTATTCCAGTAGAAAACAGTCAACCATCCAACTGCAGACATAATAACTTTAAGTATTGACAAACTTTAATATTGAATATTGGCTGATAATTTCAAATTATTACTGAGAAAATTGACAAGCGAGCTATAGGTACTTAAGCTCCACTATGGATATAGGTTTAAGTTAATTCTAGATAATAAAAAGAAACTTGGGTTGACTATCTTCTTCATAATTGAACTTTGCATGTATGAAAATGAGCTAGTCGCTTTCCTGTGATATTATACTAAACACGATTGTGAATACTTTCAAATTTGATATTATAACACCTTAGATCGCTGTGATAATTGACCAATCCAAGTCGAAACGTCTTAGGTAACTTCGTCAGTGACATCAATCTTAACCAAGGCTTTTCGACTTAGATTGGATTATTTATTCCGAATTGGCAACGAAAAAAAAAACATGTTTTCAATCTTTTATCAATTTAAAGCGATTTTATTTTCGGACAAGCAGTATAATACAATCATTGCAAGAATTTTACAGCAGACTACTCCATTCCGATAATGAGGTTTGAAATGTTCAGTAAACACGCTGATTGCCTGTCAGTTTCATCTTTTTCCTGCGTACTGGCTACCTACATGATGTCTGACACCCCATTTGAAATTTGCATGCTTATCTGTTTTCACATATGTATGAACAGGTCCTGTAATTCCATCTGAATGTTCCCGTTTATGTCTTGGATCGAAATTGCTTCCATCTGTTGATGAAACTGTTATTATAGACTATGCTAGTATTACAACACAATATCTACATATTATATAATACAGGCTCTTGCACCGTTTTATTATAGAACGCAGTTTAACAAAACTTGGTTTAATTTTTAAACTACGTTTATTTTTCTGGTCGTTACACCAAGGAATTATAACCCACCCATTGCTAAAATGCGTTTTTGTATTATTTTGGATGAAACAGCGATGTACATGAAGTAAAAAGAAGAAAGAGAATATATTGTTCTACTTTTCTAACCTAGTTTTAATAGTAAAGAAAGTGTTTTTTGTGATTTGTATTAAATATGCATAAAATGGAAGATAATAATAAAAGGAAAAGGGGACCACACTGATACTTTCCAGATAGAGCGGGAAACTGTGGATGTATAAACTCCAACAAATTGAGCAATACTGTGCAAATGTCCTCCATGGGCATACAATTTTAATGCTAAAAGTAGCTGATCCATGGGGGACAAGCTGTCATTCCTACGAAGTTATATAGGTTTAATAGGCACTCTACCCTTGATATCATATTAATAAATTTTTTTTGTGTGTATTTTTAATTATGGAGAGTAAACTGAGTGCATTGTTCATTAGTATACATAAACTATAAATCCACGCCTTCAGTTCTGCTGGCCATATTTTTTACCACCCAGACAGAATAACTGGCAAAATACCTAGGATGATTATTGTTGATTGAACAAAAAAATCTATAACAATAATACAATATAATCGGATACCAATACTTTTGCATAGCTTGACCATAGCCAAGCATACATTTTTGGAATAAATATATGTGTACTGTTACAGGCTGCCATATTCCAGCAATTTTAGAACGTGCAAGTTGTCGTTATAGATATCAAACTCTTCAAAAAACATTTTAAACAAAAATTCAAAATTCTGCCGGAAAAATTAAATTTTTAAGGAAAAATTAAACCGTTTCTTTTACAAATAACCTCAAACTTCACTTAAACTTCGAATTAAACGCCGAAAATTGGGCGTTTAATTTATGCGGAGTTTAGGCCGTCTCAAACGCCGTTTATATTTTGGTGCAGGCGAAAATTTCAAATTAAACTCGGTTTACCATTAAACTTAGTTTAATAATATACGGTGCAAGAACCTAATTTATATATATATATATATATATATATATATATATATATATATATATATATATATATATATATATATATATATATATATATATAATATATATATATATATATATATATATATGTATATATATAATATTAATATAAATATATAATATATATAAATATATATATATATAAATATATATATATATATATATATATATATATATATATATATGAGAAACCACCTAAAAATAAGAAATATTTTTCCCCAAAACCGTATATTGAGAGCTCATTTTAGGGCTTAGCGAAAATTTCAAATTAAACTCGGTTTACCATTAAACTTAGTTTAATAATATACGGTGCAAGAACCTAATTTATATATATATATATATATATATATATATATATATATATATATATATATATATATATATATATATATATATTTATATATATATATATATATATATATATATATATATATATATATATATATATATATGAGAGACCACCTAAAAATAAGAAATATTTTTCCAATGAACTTATGCTCAAAACCGTATATTGAGAGCTTATTTTGAGGGCTTAGCGATAATTCGTTTTTGATGAAAACATCATAACACATTAAAAGGATAAGATACTAAGACTATTAAGATAAGCTGTTTCTTTGAATCCACCAAGGGAGGTTTACAAGTGTTACCTACACTTTTTCAGATATACTTTCTTTGTTATAATTTTGTTAGGAATAGGTACGCATCAAAATATTATTTTCTGAATTATTGTTCTCTTGAGAACATGTTATCTTGATGTATCTTCTAAAAATTGATGGTTTTTCTGTAACTTAAGTTCAAAGATATATTGTTCATGTTTCAAGAAACACCAATAATGAAGTCATTGTAATGCAAAACAATCAATAAATATTAATCTTATCGGCTTTACAGTTGAGTAAAATCACGCGAGATTGATCCATTTTTGGACGATATCTATATCCTGAGTACGTTTTTCGAGAAGAAACTCTGGACATTGTTATTTTAATGCTTATTTGCCAAAACATTCGATATCTAACGGAAAATAATGCATCTAAAAATTCACGAATTGAAAACCATTCTTGGAGATTTCAAAAATTCTGGACAAAACACGTAAATAGCATATCTAAGTACCCTTAGGAACTAAATAAAATTTGGAGAAATTATTCATGAAAAAACAATTATCTTTAAGCTCTTTAGAGGGTATAGTCACGCCCATAATATGGAAGTTCATTAGAAAATGATTTTCAGATTACACTCCTAGAAGTATTCCTCGAATTTTGGACCATCTTCTTTATATACCGGCCAGTTAAAAAAAAACACATTACATTAATAAGTCACGAAATTCATGACGAAACGTCAACTTATTAATAAAATCGGTTTTTCAAACTCAAAAGGACCTGTTATTGGAAATAACAGATAAATAAGTAAAAATACAGCACAGACAAGAACAATTAAAAATAAAGTATATATATATATATATATAATTATATATATATATATATATATATATATATATATATATATATATATATATATATATATATATATTTATATATATTTATATATATATATATATTTATATATTTATATATATATATATTTAAAATTCACAGAAATTCGAGAAACGTATTGAAGAACCTTCACCACTTAGACAACAATTTTCACTTTCACTAATTTATTATTATTACTTACCACTTTCTAAGGGATGCCCAGAAATAGACAATATCAAGAATAAACAGGCAAAGAGACTGGCGAACAACTGCAAAATAATTATAACAATTTATTTTGAGTTATTATATCTTAGTTTAAGGGAGTTATTTTTTTTTCGTAAGTATTATGAAACTTGAGGAAAAATTGATTGAAAATCGAATTATGGTACATGGAAGTTGACGATTTTATTATTTCTAGTTTATTGAAATTTCAAAAACTTTCACTCGTTTAAAATTTAATTTTTATTGAATGATTATTATAGGGGTACCAAAAAGTTGTTGTTTCGAAAAATGTAGGTAATTTTACAAATGTATTATTTCTAGACTACACCATTACCACTACACAGAAAATTTGACATTACGAAGATGGGAAGATTAAGTTGAGATTCTTGTTGTAATATTATTATTGCATTATTGTAAATATATGACAACCTGAACGAAGGCACTAATATTTACCGAAAGACAAAGTTTAAAATATAAAGTATAGTGTAGTAGGCATGAAGTTATTTGAGCACAAAAAAACATCCATTGCAAATTATTGAAAACTCTATTTGGATATAACTTTCTAAAATTGAACTGAATATAGCAGGAGCTTGTTATATACTCAAATATCCATTGAACTTCTTATGTCCCTTGGAAGATATATTTTCACATATTAGATATCAATTTTTTAACAAATCTTATAACTTCATATTACAGATCCAAAAAATAAAATATGTCTATATGAAATATGTTTTCCTTAAAATTTTTTTACTGAAATCTCTCTGTATCGCAACAAGAGATGTTTATATTTCTAGGTAACTACCTACTCAAAATTGCCTAAGTTCCCAGATTTTTTCTTCTTTCGCTGTTAATATTTTTCAAAACAATTTGAGAGCACAAAGTTTTCTGAAAATTATCCGCTTTTTTCAAATTTTCAGGAAATGGCAGAAACAATGAGACAGTTTACAAAAATATTCAAATATCCGTAAATATTTTCTACTTGGCATTTTTTGAAGATATAGATATGAATCTCAAAAATGTCTTCGAAATTAGATATATACTCATATTATTTCAATTTCCCTGTACTTACAGCAGACAACGAACACATTTTATATAATTTGATTGATATTAAGAAAAGACTGACACTCTCATAATTTCATGAAGCTATTTATATGAAAGAATAATGTTTTCTCAAAAGAAAGTTCTAGTTTTTACTTATTTACAGAGGAATTAGATGCGGTTTGAAGAGAACTTTATAGTTGATTGATTTTATTGATACCGTTATTGAACAAATAACAAGAGGGAAAGCCTTAGACATAGTTTTTGCTTGGTGACGGTTTCTAAGGACGTAGGTAGGTATGTGATATTGTTTCAAATCATGTTTTCCTATTTGAAGTTGAATATTTTTTAATTGGGTTCGTTTATAATCAAACTTAATGATTGTTCTAAATGAAGGGCGAAATATGATGAAGGAAATTTTATATTTGATATAATAATGACCTATACAGTTATGTATATTTATTTATATATATATATATATATATATATATATATATATATATATATATATATATAAATATATATATATATATATATATATATATATTATATATATATTGCTGAATCGCGTCGTTACTAACGTGATAATTTAACATGATGAACAAGAAAACAAAACTTGGAATTTACTACGTATATTATCACAAAAATACTTTGAAAAATATAACACTGCGATTGCAATTTCGGTCACTAGACATCATCGGGCAGAATGAGTTCTTGACTCAATCAATAAAAGTGTATATATTTACATATATTATATTATATATATATATATATATATATATATATATACATACACTATATATATATATATATAATATTATATATATATATATATATAATATATATATATATACTATATATATATATATTATAATTATTTAGCAGCAGGTTTTTATTGTGTTGTACTATTTTCATCTCCAAATTTTCAATCCACAATGCTTTGCTACGCCGTTCTGACGAGGACCAAAGAGTCCGAAACACGTGTCAACGGCTGCTTCCATATAAACGTTCTATACTGATAATTCTGCTCTACTTTTTTAATATTTTCCTGCGACTAATTTCTTTGTTGTAAAGATAAATAGTACCCTATTATTTTTATTTTCGAAAAATTACGTAGGTAAAGCGTTTCTGTGGTTTCCCTTGCCATCTAATGATAACAATTTTGAATGTTGATATTTAGACTGAGTAGCACGTAATAAATAACCAAAGAACAACCAGCATTCGGAAAAAAAATTTTAGCAAGACAAAGTAGTCTTGTCTATTCAAATTTTTCAAATCAATAAATGTCAAAGAAATTTCAATTTTTCAAAAGTTTTGAAAAACTACGAATGTCGTAGTGAAACGTCAACTTTTTAAAAAAAACCGAGTTTTTTAAGATTCAACCCAGCCTGTTATTGCTAATAATTTTCAAGAGATTATATATATATATATATATATATATATATATATATATATATATTATATATATATATATATATATATATATATATATATATATATATAGGTATAGGCTGTTCGGCACATGAACCAAATTTTTTGGGATATTATTGGGGTCATTTGCTACCTTTCCACCCTTAGACAATGGATCCTAAGCGACACGGTTGAGATATGTTTTTAAAACTTTTTTTCGCGATATACCTAAAATTTTGCCTTTAAAGCATTCATAATGCCTGTAAAAGCACAATTTTTTTCAATATTCTGTAATGTAATACGTGCTTAAATAATTAAGAGATTTTATTCCAATTTACAGTACCCACAGGGAAATACGAGTTTTCTCAATTTCTACAAAATAAGTGGTTTTGTAAAAAAAAATTCAAAATTATTTTCAAAGCTTTAATCAAAATAAACGATCCTAAAAATTTTTCTTATTAATTACGAACTTTTTCTGCCATTCTGTCGGAAAATCCGATAATTTAAAGCAGAAATGTTTTTTTTTTATCAATGTGTAGCTTACCGATATAAAGGTCATCAAGTAGAGAAGTTCTTAAAATAAAATGAAGATTTCAATTGTTACCTTTTTCAACATTGAATTTTCAAGTGAATTTTTTTTCACAAAATCATTAATTTTATGGAACAAAAACCTCTTGTCTTTCACATATGAATGAGATTCGGCAAAAAACTTCATTAAACGTTTGTGTGGTATAAATTTATAATTAGATCATTTTAACAGAAAAAATTCATGTTATGCATGCTTATATATTATTTTACATGTGAATATATATATGTATAAGAATACATCAACTGATGAAGATGATGATCTACACCAATTATCTCTCAAAAGTTCTCAATATATTGAATAATATAGGTAATCTACGCATTGATGAAGTAATGAAAATTTTGATATATCCATCATTTAGATTGCATTAGTACGATTAGAGTAGCCACATGAGATTCAAAAGCCTGAAACGAGAAAAATCAACAAACCTCAGCACTAAAGATAAAATATTAGGTACCCTTGAAAAAAGAGAGCCATCTAGAATGAACATTCCTAGAATTGAACATTCCACTTTCTGATGTCGTATTTGCAACAATATACCATCTACCTGAAAAAGCTTCAAAAATAAAACTAAGAAGTACCTAATTATTTTTAAAGATATCTTCCAAAGTTAACTGCCCGAAAATGTATATATTATAATAAAATTACTAATAATAATAATGTTAATTTCAAAAATAAAGGCAACAGAGAAACCAAACAAAACAAAAAAGGAAGCAAACAAGAAGAAAGAAACAAACACAAACGATTCACTCTTCTGCCACTGTCAAAGCGCAAAAGACTCGTCCGTAGGATCCGTGGAATTAGTTTGAAAATGTTGTCATTTCAATTCAGAGATAGGCTACCGTGAAGTTTGTAAAGTCTGATGGTCGACGTTTATATATATATATATATATATATATATATATATATACAAGGCCGGATTAACCATTAGGCAGAGTAGGCAACTGCCTAGGGGCCCCGCATTGACTAATAGGGGTCCGTGCACGCACCAAGAAAAAAAAATTTCATCGAATGATAATTTTTTTTTGAAAATTTGTATGAAATTCCTCAACAATATTATTGCTTTCTTTCGACGCATGTTGACCAAATTTGGGCAAACACAGTTTTTGGTGAAAATTGGTATCTATGTGCCAGCGGTAATCCGAATCTATAAGAGCTGAGTGCCAGTTCCGTTCCTAGAAGTTCCGACACTTCATCAAAGAACGACCTAGATACTTCATACATACAGAACCATCTAGTATGGAGTAGTAAAACTAATAAACTGTCTTCGTCCCAGTTTGAATTCATTGTCAATAATGGCCATTGAAAATGATGTATTAGAAAGTGTCAACTTCCAAGAAGTTTTAAACGATTTTGTTACTAAAAAAGTAAGAAAAGTTAATATTTAAACTTACTGTTCTGTACTAAAACAATAACTATCTTGGAAGTTGACTTTTCCAATTTGTACTTCATGAAACTGTTTTCTTTCGTGTATTTTATTGCGTTTAACAAGTCTCATTTCTCTTTCCTAACCCATCATGCAACCTGGATCATCATTCATCACTTATCTATAACCTATTCATTAAGACCATTTCAATAAAGTTAACAAGTCAGGTAAGGTGATGCTGCAGCATCAAGTCAAAGTAACCATGTTGTTGCAATATCACATATATATATTATATAATATATATATCTATATATATATATATATATATATATATATATATATATATATATATATATATATATATATATATATCTATGTGCTTCAGTTGTCCACTTTCGGCAGGAAGAATCTATTATTTATTTCCAAATTGGAAAATAAGGCTATTCCTGTTACTGCTTAGTGCTTTCTGAGATTCCGGCACTTTCTCAATGACTTAAGCAACCAGATTAGAACTTATAAGATCGTTATAACAGCTTCTTCATGTAGCTAAGGGATAATCTATTGGTTATAAGATAATTTTGCTACAACTCACCATTTCATCAAGATCATTTGTTTTCCTGAATGAGGGTTCGTTGGCTCTCGTTCGCGGTTTTTTTGGTTGCTTTTGTTTTTTCTTTTTTTGTTCCTTTTTCCTCTTCTTCTTATCTCCTTCGTGGGCGGCTCTGCCCGCTAGACATAGCACTTCGATATATTGAGGCATCTATCAACATTTTTCGCCTCCTTTTTGATATTAGATGCGGACATCAGGATTTCCAAGAAAGGAATAGCGAATGTAAGAAAATGAATGATATCTGTTATCGTTAGTGGCTCTTCATTTCTTATTTTTATTAATATTTTGAACGTTTTATTAGTCACAGTAACAAATGTCAATGATAGTACCAATAATATTTCGTAATTGAAAGCCCGTGTAATTTGACGGTTCTGATGGTATAACGAGTCAAATATCTCTGCAATTCCTGAGAAAATTTCTTTAACTCGCTTCTCTACTGACAATGTGTATGAGTTTTTAAAATCTGCAGTTACGAAACATTGATGCCACTTGATATTGTTCAACAATTTTCTTACAGTTATAAATTGCAATCTTTGCAGTTCGTGTAGAATAACCCATTGAATTGTTACGAAATACATGAAACCAATTGGGATGACGAAAAGAAACCAATCCAAGAAGTAGAATTTTCCGAAACCTGTAAAGAGTTAATATATAGAACTAAAAATAAAAATAGTCATCTTCACGAATACATTTCAAAGAATAAAGAGAAAAACGTTTGATACAAGCAAAATCTGATTTTTCATTTTCTGATGCAATAAAACGTGTGGGAGTTTCTTGAGTACGAACATGATCGTTTTGTTAATTAATTGTACCAATTTGTAAGGTAATTTCTTTGAAGCTTGAGTTGTTCTTATTGGAAAATTTTATTTAGAATATATGAATAAATATGATTATTATTATTACTCTTATATATCTTTTTTATTTTTCCGGTACATTTTGGCATCTCCAGTAGCTTCTTCTGACCAAATGAGCTGTAATTTGGTGTGTGTGTTTTTTTGAGATGTGAAAAAACCATCAAAATTTGAGATATTCAGTCAGAGGTTTGGCATCTCCAAATTTTGGGGATGGAAGTAGCGGGGAGGTTCACTGTCTGCTCGAGTAAAACATTTCTTTTGTCATAAAGCAAACATGTAACCTACTGTACTATTTTCAGAATATACGATTGTTTTTGTCGCTATTTTCTTATTTTTTTTTATCAGGGAAGCATATGTATTTGGAGCAAAAACAGGACAACTACAATACATAAACCTTACATTATATGACAAATAAATTTTTTCAAAAAAATATCATTGAATCCGGTTTTTAACAGACAAAGTCTAAAGTAATGCGAAATATAAAAATACATACATATATATATATATATATATATATATATATATATATATAAAATTGAGTGAACTAGGACATTTATTTGAAACTAATCAAACAAAAAACCATGATTTTTAGAAAACCATTTCTTTGTCCGATAGCTCTCCTTTACAATGATGAAATCATAAACATAAGAACACTGTACTTATACTCATGTTGTATTTTTATATTTAGAAAACCACTGTTAAGAACTACTGCTACACATCCTCATAACACAAGAGCTAAGTCAAATAATAGCTTGATCACTCCAACATGTCACCGTGATGCTAGTCAACGATTCGTTACCACAATTGCTCCCAAAATTTATAATAAGTTACCGACAAACATACAAAATATAACCAAATTACATATATTTCGACTAAGAGCTAAAAAATTTGTTTCAGCAAACTCAGACTTATTCAAAGATATTCTGTAATTAGTTTGATGCAAAAAGTTTATTATCGTCACTATTAACTCACATTGTAAACGTATATTATTTTGTTCTTTTTATATTGTAGCACATACAGGTGCATGCGCCTAGGTGCCTAGATTTTATTATTATTGTTTTTTTTTCTCAATTTATTAGTGACTGATTGTTAAACATAAATGTATATGAAAGTTAAATTAAATTAAATTAAATCAAATTAAACCTCCTAGCGGAGCTGGTTATGAGAGTTCACGAAGCATCGAAATATCCACATCTACCCTAGACGGTAATTGTTAGAAATGTTAATTTGTTTACCACAATCGATGGAAATTGATAGACAGACTGTTTCGCCCTTATTGGGGCTCATCAGTATCATCCACATCTAGGGTAGATGTGGATATTTCGATGCTTCGTGAACTCTTATAACCAGCTCCGCTAGGAGGTTTGTTTGATTATTTTCAAATAAATGTCCTAGTTCACTTAATTTTATAACCACGGGCTTGTTTTCCGTTTAACACGAATAATTCTTACTTATATTATATATATATATATATATATATATATATATATATATATATATATATATATATATATATACATACACGTGTTTCGGACCCTTTGGTCCTCATCAGAACGGCCAAGTATGCGATGGAAAACCTGGAATTGAAACAGCAACAACAAGCAGAATCCCCTGCTTCGCGAAGACAATCACACATTTGTGGTACATTGTTTCGAACTCTCCGGTTTGCGGAGATTTGGTCAAACTCTGATCACGGAGGCGATTAATGCATCCGCGAGATTCCTGGACCGTGGAAATAAACTACAAAAGGAAATTATCGCGGGGAAATAGTATATGAAAACAAGCAAATTATCGGTCTAGCCCGCATATGTCGAAGCAGCCGTTGACACGTGTTTCGGACTCTTTGGTCCTCATCAGAACGGGCGTAGCCGAAGTATGCGATGGCAAACCTGGAATTGAAACAGCAACAACAAGCAGTATCCCCTGCTTCGGAAGACAATCACACATTTGAGGTACATTGTTCGATCTCTCCGGTTTTTCCTCTTTGTATATTATTTCCACGGTCCAGGAACTCGCGTGATGGCATTAACCGCTCCGTGGTCAGAGTTTGACCAAATCTCCAAACCGGAGAGTTCGAACAATGTACCACAGAAATGTGTGATTGTCTTCCGAAGCAGGGGATTCTGCTTGTTGTTGCTGTTTTTTCCAATTCCAGGGTTTCCATCGCATACTTGGCTACGCCGTTCTGATGAGGACCAAAGAGTCCGAAACACGTGTCAACGGCTGCTTCGACATTATGCAGGCTAGACCGATAATTCTGCTTGTTTCATATATATATATATATATATATATATATAATATATATATATATATATATATATATATATATATAATATATATATATATATATATATATATATATATATATAATATATATATATATCTATATATATAATATATATATTATATATATATATATGAAACAAGCAGAAGTTATCGGTCTAGCCTGCATATGTCGAAGCAGCCGTTGACACGTGTTTCGGACTCTTTGGTCCTCATCAGAACGGCGTAGCCAAGTATATATATAATATATATATATATAAATATATATATACATATATATATATATATATATATATATATATATATATATATATATATACATATATATATATATTATATATATATATATATATATATATTATATATATATATATATATATATATATATATATATATATATATATATATATATATATATATATATATATATATATATACACTCAGGTGCAAGAAAAACGCAACAAGTTAATATTTGGTAATATTTGAGAACTCATAGTTTTTTTATTTATAGTTCAATTTAGAAAATTTTTTCAAAAAACTATAGATGAAATTATAAGCTTTCACTTGCACATTCAGTCTTTTGATGAAAACTGGGTTATGAGTCATTATACAGGGTTAATGAGAAGTGTTTTATTGAAATCTAATTTAAAAACATCCTGTGGAATAATTTCATGACCAAATTCTTTCAAAATACCAGTTCTTCTCAAAAACCATTCTTTTTCAACATTTTGTTTTTTGGTTCATGTCTTTAAGTGCACTAGTTTATTTTTAAGAGAGAAAAGTTCTCCAAACAACAGTTTTCTCAATTTTAAGAAATATTAAATTTTGACGAGATGGCTTTACTCATTATACCATAATCTCAGTTTGACAGCTCAATTTATGATTCTAGCAATGAGAAAGCAACAATATATCAGTTATAATAATAAGCAATTATTGCAAAATTTGTTTAAATTCAAATTAGAAATCAAACTTCAAAACAAACCAATTCAACTGTTTCCTGAATAACTTGAAGAAACATACTTTTTGCAACAAATTCAGATTAATATTTTGTTTACCACCTCTAGCTCTTATTACTGCCTGCATACGTCGGTTCATACTTTCAATAAGGTGACGAATAGTATCTTGAGGAGAATTTTGCCATTTCTCCTGAATTACTGAACGAAGCTCGTTTGTCGTAGCAGGAGCTACTTCGCGATCTCGGACTTGCCTACCAAGCATGTCCCACACATGCTCTATGGCAGTGGTTCTCAACCTTTTCACCACTGAGGACCACTTGTACCTTTCAGAATTCTTGGCGGACCACTCACATATTATTATTAATATTTCCCAATAATAGGTAAAATGAGATGAACACTGAAGTTTTACTAATGAATTTATTATTTACAAAATGAAAAAAGAAAATACATAGTGAAAGACAAAAAAAATATAAAAGACAAAATAAAAAGTCATAGATAGCGCCAAATTAAGACTTTAATGACTCCCTTGGTCTTGCTACTCACTTGAAAGTTTCTCAATATTTGGCTCGAAAGAAGTTAACGCCAGTCTCATAGGAGCATTAAAATTTAGCAACCTATTTCTGTATTTATTCATGATGAAACATAACGTTGAGAATGCTGCCTCACAGAGATAAGTGGAATGAAAAAAAATAGGCAGACGCATTAATTTACGTCTCAAGAGCCAAGATTTTAATTGTTTATTTTTTGACTGTTCACTTCGCGGACCGCGGACCACATGAAAACCGTTCGCGGACCACAGGTTGAGAATCACTGCTCTATGGGGTTGAGATCCGGCGAATATGCTGGCCAGTTCATTTTGTTAACACTTACTTCCACGAGGTATTGTGTGACACAAATTGCTGTATGTGGCCAAGTAGAAATTACATTGCATAACGTAAACCGTTGATGACAAGTTCATTTCGTTTTTTGAAATGAACTAGTGCACTTAAAGGCATGGACCAAAAAACAAAATGTTGCAAAGGAATGGTTCTTAAGAGAAACTGGTATTTCGAAAGAATTTGACCAAGAAATCACTCCACAGGATGTTTTAAAATTAGGGTTTAAGAACAAACTTCTACTTAACTTCGTATATTGTCCAATAAGCCAGCATTTAGCAAAATACTGAATGAGCAAGTTAAAAAAGATAATTTTATCTACAGTTTGGTGAAAAAATTTTGAAAATCGAACTAAAAATGAAAAAACTATGACACCTCATATTTTGCCAAATATTAACTTGTTGCGTTTTTTTGCACCTGAGTATATATAATATATGAGAAGTATAGTTTGAAGTAGAACTTACACTTTTCTTTCAAAGGAGTGTACGAAAAACTCCGAACAATTAACTTAAAGCAAATACCAATCATGTGAAGGTGGAACTTTGTAACTAATTTCCCGTAATCAATTTCTTGTCTAATTTTTATAAATTGTTCATCTATTTCTTCGGATAACTTGATGATATTCTCGAAATCTTTCTTGCGGAAACAGCAAACTAATATGCCTCCTGAGAAACAAATGATTTTCAAAAAAAAGCTCAAGAGTTGGGCAATATTCGGTAAGATACCCCTCGTAGGCTGATAAAAGGGATTATTTGGAGTTACGTAGAATGCAATGAATATAGTGAAGCTAACTAGAAAACACAAACTTGTAAAACGAATGATTTCACTGAAGAAATTGTTGCGTTTGAAAAAAGTTAAAGTCAAAATTCTGAAATTTGCTTCAATGCACTGATTTAGTTTTTTCAATTTCATTTTTCTTGTTCTGAACATTTTAGTCTCTACTACCACGAATAAATCACTGAATTTATGTTGATATACCTATTCTAAAAATCATGAATCGATGAAGTAATATCACTTTTAAGTAATTAGTTTGCCAGGAGAATTATTAATTTAGGTTGTTATAGGTACAATACAATAATTTGTATCATCAGCAATTATTATGTCAAATTATATTAATGCAATTCCCACCTCGAAAAGGTATTCATTATAAACTTATATAAAAATAAAGAAAAAAAAAATTGAAAGGATAGACATGAAAAAACATTATGAACTGCATAAAATGAACATTTATTATATCAATTAATCAATATGATATAAATTCTAGTCAATTTAAATATCATGTGATACCATGGATTAAGATGTCCTAATTATATTCTTAGCCTGCAGATTCTTAGTCTATTTCCACAATTAATAAATAGTATGGGCCCTTAACGATTATATATATATATAAATATATATATTATATATATATTATATATATATATATATATATATATATATATATATATATTTTATATATATATATCTAGTATATATTTATAAATATATATATATATATATATATATATTTATATATATATATATATATATATATATATATATATATATATATATATATATATATATATATATATATATATAACTTTTTGATAATTATTATCAATAACAGGCTTGGTGAATCTCAAAAAAATCGATTTTATTAAAAAGTTAACGTTTCGCCACGACATTCGTGGCGAACTTTTTTCAGAAGTTTTGAAAAAACCAAGCCTGTTATTGCTAATAATTATCAAAAAGTTAAAAATAGTTCACATGCAACAACAATTCGAATATATATATATATATATATATATATATATATATATATATATATATATATATATATATATATTGGAATGTATATCCATCTACTTTGTAATAATAAATGATAACTATAAATGAGATATAATGTAATTTTTTATATCTCTGCATAAATATAGTTATAAAAAACAAGGTATATTGTTTCTTATTTATAGCAGGTACATAATATATACGTATATACCTACATACTTTCCAAAAACTGATGTTCAAACTCAAGATGGTAATAAAGGAGGTAATTTCCAATCAAAATAACATATATATATATATATATATATATATATATATATATATATATATATATATATATATATAATATTTATATATATATATATATATATATTTATATATATTTATATATTTATTGTTATATGTATATATATATAATTATTTATTTGAATTGTTGTTGCCTGTTAACAATTTCTAAGTTTTTGATAAGTATTAGCAATAACAGGCTT
>JARQZK010000061.1:267500-493087 GCA_030704885.1 Cynegetis impunctata | reverse complement strand
TTTTTTTTTTTTTGAGAGAGAGGAAAAATACTATTTACGTACACCACAGTGGGTTTGATGGTTCGACTGTGGTAGTGTGGGACTCGGCTGTGATAAAACAACCCATACCCACTAAAAACCTCTCTTACCAGGCACGCCCTCTGCATAGTTGGTCAGCAGATTGGCGTCCTGGCCTTCTTCCTGGCATCACAGAAACGGAACTAGGTTTGTTACCTCTACCATCGTCCTGTGGCACCCTTTCCTATTCACCTCGTGGAATTTGCGTCATCTTTCGCCTGTCTGTCCTCCAGTTCTTTCTTTTTCATGACTTCCACTATGTATTCAAAGAGTATATTCCATGTTTCCTTATTTTCCAGCATTCTCCCAATAATAGAGTCGGCATTCGGAACCGCATTTAATCTTCTCCACGTATCCTCTCTCATTTGTCGCCACCTCCTACACTTGAAAATTGTATGTTCCGCGGAGTCTATTTCTGAGCACCTGCTGCAGAGATCTCCGGTCTTTCCTATCCTCCTGGTGTATACCCCGAAGGATCCATGCTCGGTCAAAAACTGGGTAAAGAAGTAGTTTACTCTCTTGTGTTGGCAGGTCAACCACGGTTCTACATGTTTTATCAGTCTTTTCGTCCATTTGGCCACGCCGGTATCCGCTTCCCATCTCCTCTGCCACTTTCTCCACACTCTTTTCCTAGCCATCCTTCTAACCCCCGGTAGGTGTCCGTTACCGACATTATATATGAATCCCCTCTCTTCTACTAATAGGTCCAGGGGTGGGGTCGCAGCTATCACCTGGGTTGCCTCTGCCGATACCGTCCTGTATCCACTGATGACACGGAGTAGCATCTGCCTCTGTGCCCTTATCAGTATTTCTCTGTATTTCTTGACCTTCACAACTTCTCTCCAGACGGCAGCTGCGTACAACGCGGTGCCGTGTGCTACTGCTGATAATAGCTTTCTTCGCTGGTAGCTAGGTCCTCCGATGTTTGGCGTGAGCTTCCTCAATGCTTCTGTTTTCTTTCCTACCTTTTCCACTGCACTTGTCACATGCGACCCGAACTTCAGGTTTCTGTCTAGTGTTATACCAAGGTACTTTATTTGCTTGGAGGTGGCCACCGCTCTCTCCCCAAGTGTCAGCATCAGTCCTGCGACATTTCTAGGACCTTTCAGAAGCAATGCTGCAGTCTTCCCAGTTTCTACCTGCAGGCCGTGTTCCCTCAGCCACGTTGCCGCCTGGTCGTATGCCCTCTGCGCCTTATTTATCACGCCGTCCTTCTCCTCAGCCTCGATGACCAGCGATAGGTCATCTGCATATGCAACTGGCGTGACTCCCTGGGGGTAATTGATGCGGAGTACTCCATCATACATGATGTTCCACAGGGTGGGGCCCAAAACCGACCCCTGCGGAACACCCATGTAGCACTTAAGCACTTCTCCATTTATTCTTATTTGCCTATCCTTCAGATAGTCCTTTATCGAATTTACCAGGTAATCACTCATTCCTGATTCCTCCGTGGCCTCCACTATTTTGTCCCATTTTGCCGTGTTGAAGGCATTTTTGATGTCTACCGTTATTATCACTATCCACCTCATAGGTGATTCTTTCATGATTTTTTTAATTTCCATAGCCGCGGAAATTGTCGAGTGGCCTTTCCTGAAACCGTGTTGGTGCGTCGAGATCGTTCTCCGTTCTTCCAATTCTTCCTGGATCCTGTTCAGCAGCATCCTCTCATATACCTTACCGATCACGCTCAACAGACATATCGGTCTGTAGCCGCTCGGCAAGTCAGGATCTCTACCTGGCTTCGGTATGAGTATTAGGTTGGCGGTCTTCCAATCTGGGATCAACTTCTGTGTGTTCAGTAGATCATTGCATATTTGCAGCATCAGATCTGGTCTTTTCCTCATCAGTGCCTTTGCTGCTTCTCCTGTTATTCTGTCAGGCCCTGGAGCTCTACCCGTTTTTATTTGGTCTGCAGCTTTCCTCAGTTCTGCCTCCTCGAACAAGGGGACTGCTTCCACTACTACAGCTCTTTGTGCAACTTCCGTGGCGACTGGGAAGAGGGATCTTACTATCTCCCTTGTCTTTGTCTTCGGCAACTTGTACGGCGTTCCTTCTACTCTGAAGCGTCGGGTGACTATTCTATAACCCTCCCCCCAGATGTCGTTCTCCAGGTCATCTAAAACTTCTTTCCAACATTTCTTTTTTTCTTTATCTATCTTTTCTTTAAGCAGGTTTCTCTGCTGTTTCATTTCCTCCACTTTTCGCTGTATCGTGTTAGCATCCGCGTCTCGTCTGCCGTTTGCTCTGGTAATTTCCCTTCTCCGTTTCTTGTATTCGTTCCTTATTTCCCCTATTTCCTCTGTCCACCAGTAAGGTTTCTTCCCATCGCCTCTGTCCTCCGTCTTTTTGTTTGCATCCTTAAACACCTTCATGATTTCTTTGTATGTCGCAACTGCATCCGCTCCGTCTTCGATCCCTTCCAATCCCGCCTCAAACATCCCTAACTGCAGAGCGAAAGTACACCTCCTTCTTGCGGAGCCCACTTTATGAAGCGGAGTACAAACTTCATACTCTATGACTGCGTGATGCGTGAAAGGGTTAACAGGTTCCGCTCGCCAACCCCTTATCTTCCTGCCCATCCTGTCTGAGCCCATTGTCACATCTATGTGCGTTCTTGTGTTGCCTCGGATAAAGGTTGGCTGTGGGCCGTTGAAAGCGATCCAATCAAGTTGGGCCATCCAGTCTGCTACGTACCGCCCTCTTTCATCCTCTGTGGGTGATCCCCATAATGGCGATTTCGCATTTATATCTCCCGCCACTATCGCGTACTCCCTATGTAGCCTTGCGTCCGTGAATAGCTCGTCGATAAACTCCCGGAACCTGACTAGACCTACATTTGGGGAGATATAGATTGCATAGATCATCATACCGTTGAATTTTACTCTAATGAAACCCTTTCGTTTCATCACCCCCTCTACTTCCAACTCCTTGTTAAAAACCCATATCGCTACATCTGCGGCTGTGTCTACAATCCACCTCGATGTTCCTGCGATCTTCTTGTTAGGCTCAGGTATGATGACAAGATCTACGTTTTCCCTCAAGACATCGGCGTACAGCATGTCGTGAGCCTTGCGAGCCCTACCGAGATTTACTTGAGTGATTTTAACCATTTTCGGTATCGGTATCGTATCCACCTCCATACATCTCCTTTTCTTCACAATTTTGTATGAGACTACGGACAACATTTAAATAAATTAAGTACACTAGACATACTTCATCAAAAATAACGCACACGTAGGAAGGTTCCACAAACGAGAAAGATAAAATGAATACTAATCTATGAATAAATAGGAAAATAAATAAATGATATAGATAAAAGCCTATGCTTAGGTGATCTCTCAGGGAAACATACGAATAAATATAGCTTGCGTACAAGGCCATTGTAGAGGTATAACTTCTATAAATAAAAAATTGACTAGACATAGTACGCTTTGGGCCCCCGACAAACGGTGAGATGGCCGGGCGAAACACCTCAGCCCTATGCGTTGTATCACAGATCATTTTGCCCAGCTGACTCCCCGTGCACCGTCGCCGTGCTCGCAGTATTTCTTGCCCTCGACTCTTTTTGATCTTGGCAGTCTCTACTGTAGGTCCTGTGTCCCTTTTTATTGCACAGAAGACATTGGGGAGTTACCGTACACACCTTTGCAATGTGTCCGTCCTGACCGCAGTTTCTACACAGTTTACCTCTGTCTACCCCTTTACAGCCGCTGGCTATGTGCCCTTCGGCCCAACATCTATTGCACCTGATGATGTCCCTCCACTGTTTAAGGTATGCCGTTGATATGCCCAATCTCACCTTCCCTATCTCGACCAATTTGCTCGCTAGCTCTTTAGTTGTTATTATCGTCGCAGCCTGTCTACCTCCCATCATGGGTCTCAGCGCCTTAACCACCACTGATGCCTCATTGGCAAAACCGCATTCTGACTTGATGCCCTCTTCAATCTGCTCGGCTGTGAGGTCAATGTCTATTCCATATATCCCTACAGCCTTAGTTTCGGACTTCTTGCTATAAAATTTCACGTTCTGATTATTTGTGACCCTTTTTATCCTTTGGAAAATTCTCTCTGCATCGGGGGTGTCCCTCTTAATCTCCATCAGTAAGTGCCCGTCCCTCGTTTTCCTGATACCCTTAATCTGCTTAAGGATATCGGGTTGGGTCGCAATGTCCCTCTTAAGGTTCTTCACCATTTGGGCGTATGATGACTCGGTGCCGTTTTCACTGTTCCTCTCTATCAGTAGAGCCTCCGTTCTATAGGGCTTTTTTCTCTTAGGGAGCTGCCTTTCATTGGGCGTTTTTATTCCATGTATGTGGACTTTTTCGGTATCACGTAAGGCACATTCAGCTATCTTTCGATTGATTGCAGTACTCAGCGCCGACTCTATCACGATGTGAATCTGATGGGTATTTTCCCTTCGTATTTTGTTCTTGATCCGCTGCAGGATCCGATACAGATCTACGTCCTGGTTCTTCTCTTCATTTGCCAAACCGGCGAAGTATATGTCGCCTTCATCCTCTGACCCTCCCCCCTCCAAACTTTCCCAGTTTGGAGCTCTCAGTTTGATCACCTCTCCCTCCTTCAATTTTCCCTCTTTCAGGCAGTTGAAAAGCCTGCGTGACGTGCCAGTCAGTTGTTTCAGATATTTCAGTTCCTTATATCTACTTGTTTGGGCCACGATAGCGACATTTCCTTCGAGTTCCGACGATGTTATGAGTCTCTTATCTATTTTGAGGGAGTACGCTTCCTCAGGCCATTCTGAAGCGATTATTTCTCTAAGTTCCTCTGCCTCCATGCTTTCCCTAATTTTGGCTCTTATTTCCGTAGCCTTCCTATGTCTAATTATGGATTCTGTTGACTCCGTTTGAGTTCCTACGTCTGTTTTTCCCGCCTGTATCATATTCCGCTGGATTTCCGCCAGCTCACCCCTCAGGACCTCTTCCACCTCCTCCAGCTTCTGTCTTAAGTTACTTTCCGTTGACTCTAATTCTTTTAACTCCTGTAATATGATTAGATTACTGGATTTCTGTTTCAAAAATAATTTCCACTTCTCTAATTTCATTTTGTAATTTATTGAATAATTTTTAATTTTCATTCAAAGTTTTTATATTTTCATTCATTCTTGACATTGAATTGTAAATATAGAAATTCGTTGCTGCATTAATGTTTCACTTTGTGTTATTAATTAATTAATTAATTCTTTTGTCCACGACTGTACTATAAATCATTCATTATACGTGTGCCTCCTGAAGTACAATTATACCTATTAATCACTAGTGAATAATGGTTTATTATATAATGCATGACGTCACACTCAAAATGTATGTCCAAAACTTGAGACTACCATTCAAATTGTTAGGAGAGTATTGTTATTAGATTTTTAGGTTTTATGTAACTAAGATAACTATAAATTCAAAGCCTTCGTTTATTTTCAATAATTCTTCTGTTAATATTAATATAAATATATAAGTGCAAAATTATCTATTTCATTTTCATCAGAGTGAAAGAAAGTAATGGAATCGATGTCAAGTGAAATAGTTGACGTGAGTAGTTATGCAGTTTTCAGTGAACATAGAAAATATTATGTCAACGCTTTTGATAACTATTTTTATTGTTGAAAATGCAGATTATTACTAATTTTTTCGAGGAAGTCGTGGCCAAAGTATAGTTTTCTACTCGCATAAAATTACAATTTTTCACTCAGGTGAATTGCGACACTCACCTGCGGCTCGTGTCGTAAACTTCACCCTCGTGAAAAATAGCAATCATTTTGTGCTCGTTGAATAATATACTATTATAGAATCGGTATGAAATTCTGAATTATCCGAATCTGGAATACCAAATAACTATTTGAATGCGTAAGATATTCCATTCATTATTCCGTGTTTATAGCGAGTTCGAACAGTGTTTCTTTTATGTTGAGAATGTGTGAAGTAATATATATTATCAGATATCATACTTATAGGTAGAAATTTCGTATTATCTCCATTCTATGGTCAATTAACAGATTTATACAGGTCAGTAGCGTATTAGTAGGAGAGCCCACGACACTAAACCTAGTTCGATAAGACTACCAGATGATATATTTATAATTAGTCACGTCATTAATAGGGGAACACGAAATGGCGATGCTGCAATGCAAAAAACCTGGCTACGTCATAAAAAAAAATTTTTTTTTTTTTTGAAAAATTAGGTTTCTAGTATGATAAGACTCCCAATTTTTATTTGTTCCTCGAAATAGGAGAGTGATAGAACCATACGATAATGCAGTGCTGCAAGCTCCCCTGATTGGCCTAATCAGTGGCAGCAGCATTTATATGACGTCTCGTATCTAGGTATCTAGTACGATCGATCTCCTCAAAAAACCCAAGCTCATCCGAAAGGTCATCAATTTCTGTGTAAGAAACACCACTGCTGCATTTTCCAAACAGTGGAGAAAGTGGTTGCTGCAGCGATTGAAGGTCGCCCTACGCGCGGCTGCATTCGGCGTTTCAATTTAGTTTTGTCAGCAATCGACCGGTTCCTTCCGATTTTTACCGGTTGAATACGCGTCCCACGTTCATATATGAATAATTTTACGTGTAGTTGATTGTTTAAACAAATTAAATCAGCAAATTTTATGTGATATTATTCGATTTTTCAGCCATTTTCATTTGTGTTGTATTCATAAAATGAATTTATCGTTATAATAATTATTCAATTGAATTTTAACATTGAGTAACTTATTATTAAGTAATTTCTCCAAAAATTAATGTTCTTAATCCAATTAATTGAATTGTTAACTGAGATTGAATTCTCGCACATCACTTGGTGAAACATCATAAAGAATAAAGTATAAACTTTAAAATAAAAACACTTGGCTTATGATAAAGTTTATACTTTATTCTCTAATTGAATTGTATTTATATATGTGAGGATGAATTCGATTTCGTTGTATTCGATTCGGATGACGAAAAGTAGCGTAAGAATAATTACTGATGATGAAGAAATAGTTTACAGGAAGAATAAAAATAAGTTTATTAGAATAAGAATTTTAATTAAGACTAATCTTGTTATTAGTAGTTTTTTCACACCTTATGTTCTTGACACGTCATGTTGTCGTACTTGTGAAAAATATACCTATATATTGATAAAATAATCAAATTATTGGAAAAACCAATCTTCGTTGTTCATTGCCCGCATCTAAATTTAAAAACACCATTTCACGTTCATACTCATTCAAAATTATTTGTTTAAACAATAAACACAATGAAAATGGCTGAAAAATCGAATAATATCATATAAAATTTGCCGATTTAATTTGTTTAAACAATCAATACTTAAAATTATTCTTATGTGAACGTGGGACGAGTATTCAACCGGTGAAAATCGGAAGGATCCGGTCCATTGCTGACAAAATTAAATTGAAACGCCGAATGCAGCCGCGCGGAGGGCGACCTTCAATCACTGCAGCAACAACTTTCTCCACTGTTTGGAAAATGCAGCAGTGGTGTTTCTTACACAGAAATTGATGACCTTTCGGATGAGCTTGGGTTTTTTGAGGAGATCGATCGTACTAGATACCTAGATACAAGACGTCATATAAATGCTGCTGCCACTGATTAGGCCAATCAGGGGAGCTTGCAGCACTGCATTATCATATTGTTCTATCACTCTCCTATTTCGAGGAACAAATAAAAATTGGGAGTCTTATCATACTAGAAACCTGATTTTTCAAAAAAAAAAAAAAATTTTTTTTATGACGTAGCCAGGTTTTTTGCATTGCAGCATCGCCATTTCGTGTTCCCCTATTAATGACGTGACTAATTATAAATATATCATCTGGTAGTCTTATCGAACTAGGTTTAGTGTCGTGGGCTCTTAGACTATATGCTTTTCATTTGATATTTGGGATGTTGAAATAATATTCCTGATGACTTATTTATATGCGTTATTTCGTATTCTATATTATCTTCGTCCAGGTTTGGGCGATGTAACATCATCTTCAAGATCTTCAATAAAATGATATTTAATTATAAGGTCATTGATATTTCAATTTTCTTCATTTGCTTGACCTGCGTCCAAAATATTATTATAAGATTTTAATTCATTGAAATGTTTTCAACTTATTTCTATCCATTTCGATAGTAGCAGTTTGGTTATTATGTATTTGGATTATTTTATATGGTCCTTTTTAATTTCTTGATAGTCTTTTAATCGTCGTTTTCTGTTGACTATCATATAATAAAAACTTTATTATTGTTCTACAATGGTTTTTATCACAATATTCTTTCGATTTTTGTACACTCCTTGATCAGATAACATGTTTTCAGGGAATCCGAATTGTGTGCAGAATTTTAGTAGATTAATTGACGTATTTTCTGCGTCATGTGTTCCATAGCGTATGTGTGTATATTTCTTTATAGTTATTTATGTACCAAGTGCGTTATATAGATCCTAATGCCCGGAGGGGCCTATACTTTCCATTTTCCTTCTCATATTAGGCATTCGTTGATATTTTGACGTTTTTGAATATTTTTGTCATAATATTTAGTGAATGTCATTGCTGCTTTCTGCGTGTAGTCTTATAGAAATAATGGAAATGAAAATGAATTTACCCAAGAATATCATAGAAAATGCAGCCAAAGCTGCGAATAATTCATCGTATATGACAAGGGTTATGAAGTATTTAATCAATGAAAGTTGCTCCACCTGCAATAAGCGGGCGTTATGATCCATAACGCCCGCTTATTACCCACTAAGCAAGAAACGTCATTGTTACGTTGAGTTATGTTATTTTCAAGTAACTTAGAAGATGTTCTCCTTTAAATATCTAATTGACTGGTACGATTTTGTGTGACGTTGAAATTGATTATGTTTTTGGAATGTTAAATGTAAGCATATGATTCTAACGTTATCAACAAAACGTGCTAGACACGTAGCATTCATGTTGGTTTGAAAAATGTTTCAGGTTTACATCGCCGACATGTTTTTGGGTCAACTTCTTTGTTAAAGAGAAATGAAATGTAACACAAACGTGACATTCTTGTTAATCTAAAAAACGTTTGTTTTAATTGTATCAGTTTCGTTGATGTATTAACTTGTTTGAATCACAAATATAAATACACCAAAATTTTCAAGTGAAGTATATGTCTTGTCTAATCTTTTTTTAAATATAAAATATATTGTACAAGTTTTTCAACCATATAAAACAACTATTTACTTCAGTTTGATCACTAGGGCAATCTCGGAACGGGAACTTGAATTCATATCATTGCAAAATACGTGATAGGTGACGTCGAACATCAAGTGTCGCCACACCGCCAACGCCAACCATAACCTATAAATTATAATACCAAAGTATTCCAGAAATCCAGCCTTTGAATATAGTGCGTTTTATTTTTATATTCAAAGATTCCAGCCAGCGTCTGAATAATTATATCATTGTTCGTTTTGTGCATTTGCATTCGTTCCTTTTAAAAACTGTGTTTAGAGTAGAGGAACATGAATCGTAAAGTACTAAATTCGTTTATTCGTTAGTTTACCTAATTATAGGGAAATAATCTCCTGTTTTTACCCCTACTTATATAATTATTATTATATGCCACAGCATGGGATGCGATTATAAATTGATAAATAGGTCAGTAATTAGTTTAGTTAGTTTAAGGATTTTATTTAGCAAATATGTTATTATACTTAGTCTTTTTCAAGTACCACAATATAACTCAAAACAAATATTCTCTTTCAAAATATTGGAATAAATAGTCTCAATTTATGATCAAGTTCTAGTATAGTTGCATCAATATTTGTAACTTTCGATGTTGTAATCATTACTCTACATTTACAGTTTTTATCAGTATATTTGAATATTTACAATTATTACATTGAGTACATTTTCTGGCTGATGTGTAACATCAAATAGTATAGGTACCTATAATTTATCAACCAATAACCAATTGCTTTATTTTTATTTGCAGCTATTTTATAAATCATATTCGAGAAGGCATATTCGGAGACTTGTATCCAAAGTTCAAAACATACTGAATGAACATTGTTCCTGGACGGGCCAAAAAAATAACTTCAAGATAAAAGACTGCTAGATAATCAATATTCTAAAAGGTCTTATATTGGACAATTAACATTTAATATTTACTTAATCATTGATATTCATCCTTTGATGCAGCACAACACTGCCACACTGTAAGTGATAAAGAATTTGAGATCATAACCATGGATTGGTTCCGACAAGCCAACCAACAGCTCAAGCGAGCAGAGCTGCAGCAGAGGAATTGGTAAATATAAATATTTTTGAATAATGTTAGTAAACGTTTAATGCATATTTTTAAAATTCTAATATTTGGTTTATTTTTCAGAGGTGTGCAGCAGATGCTTTACATAAATCTTTCTATATGTACATATTTATATACATAAGTAAAATAGAATATATTTTTTATTTCGATCTACAGTCTTATTATTTTGAAACAATTCAATAACTACCTATAAAGTGTTTCAAATGACTAATAAATGGTTACACTTGCATTACTTGATGTATACACCAAGCTATTCTGATACAGACATAATATAAAATGTGAAGATAGTCATGAATATAGTAACTGTATTTTTAGTGAGAAATCGACCAAATAAAAATAATTATACTTTCTCTTATCAAAAGTTCAATAGGAATTCTTATCAATAGAAAAAACTGGTGCTACAAAGACCATTATTTCTGTTGGTATGACCTATCAATGAACTTTTTGCAAGGGAAAGTATAATTATTTTTTTGGACCGATATTCCACTAAAAATAGGTCCGCTTAAGTTTAGATTTAGAAGCGTTACATGAATGTAACGTTTTAATCATTCTGCACTAAAAAGAACATCTCAAAAACGAAACTAATATGTTATGGCTTCGAAACGAAAACGTAACTTTAGTCACATAATCGTAACGTTAAAATTACGAGGTAACTGGAACATTCCAAGGACGGAAATAATATGTTACAGTTTTGTAACAAAAACGTTTATTTGTGAACGTAACTGGGATTTGGTCATGTTGGCGGACATTTTACGTAACTATGAACATGAAAAGGCCGTAACAAATCTTTTTTGAATAACGTAACAATGTAACTTTCAACGTATCAGTAACGAAACTGCGATGTTTTTTTGCTTAGTGGGTACGCTCTAGGGCATAATGAGTGTGTTTATAGCAACCGTATCCAAGGTGAAATAAACATATCATATACAAGTGAAAAATAACTTCATATTGAATTGTTAAATGAATCGTTTAACATTTTCCGTAATTGTTAATAAGGTCCAACAATATCTAATGCTTTTTGTTCACAATATTTAGAAGGGGTCGTAGGTATTTGCATTCGGCTTTAATTTTTTTCTGAAGTCCGTCTTAGACTTTTGACATGTCTTACAATTTTCAAAATAATCACGAATTTGTTGTTTTATATTTTCTGAATAAAAATTTTCATTCACTTTATGATAAGTTCCTTCAAATCCTTGATTTTTTGATAAGGGTTCATCATGATTATCATATACATAATAATTGTTTTATTAATTCTTTATCGGTTATTAAAATTCGATTGTTTTCTAAAATTTCATATTTATTAACTTTGAATAGAAATATACTATCAAAAGTATCAGATTTAATGAATGTGTTCATTTAAGGTATATCTGTTATTACAAAATTAATTTTACTGACATCTTTTTTATAAGTAGGTATGTAACAGAAATAATCTTAAATTGGATAGACCTTCAAATGAATAACTAATTTGTCTATACATTTTTTTATGACGTACGATGTTTGATTTTCAAGTTTCTTAACACTTATTTCTAAAATTCTGTTATGAAGTGATAAAGTTGGCATTTTCTGAAAATTGGTTTCGAACAGAGTAATAAGTAGAATGAGGTAAAGCGAAATTTTTAAATTCTTTTAGTGGTATCTCAATTGCTTTTGTTTTTGGAGCGCGTATATTTTTGTATGAAACATTTCAAAATTTTCGTTAATTCCGTTAATATTGATAAAGATTACTTTATCAATATCTAATTCATATTTACCATCATTCACATCAATGTCTGATTTCTTTCCGCTTATTTCTTGTAATGCATTAACCGTTGCTGTAGATATTCTACTTAAAAAGTCGGCATTTGTATTTTCCTTGCCTTTCTTATATTTTATTTCGAAATTTTAATCTCATAGTAAATCTTGCCATCTTGATAACCTGCCTGAGGGATTTGTACAATTTTTTAGACATATCAATATTTTATGATCATTCACGAGGTAGGTATTTCATCAGCTTCGAATATATAAGGTCGGAAATATTTTCACGAATCGATTGTTCCGTATAATTCTTTTTCTGTTGTTGAATAATTTATTTCACTTTTATTAAGGATTCTAGAATAATATGCGATTGGTTCATCTCTTCCAATTTCTTCTTGCGATTATATTGAACCTAATACTTCATTACAGCAATCTGTAGTTATTATAAAAGATTTATTAAAATTCGAGTAATACAGTAAAAGTTCATTAGTTATGATATCTTTCCATTTATCGAAAGCATTCATATAGCAATAGTGTTAATGGCAATTTTTTAAGAGTCTTTTATAAATCCGCGATTATAGCCAATAAATCCTAGGAAATTTTTCACTCCATTAGCGGTCTTGGGTATTTTCAAACTTGCTCTAGCATCTACTTCAGTGATTATATGAACTGATAATATTATTTCTTTTTTTACATATTAAAACAATGGTTAAAAATAACAATTTACACTTTTATTATAAGAAATAACGCATGACGCACGTTTCGGTGGATCTTCACCTTCTTCAGATGCTAATGGCAAACTAACTATGATTTTCTGTTATATCGAAAACAAGAAATGACAAATTATGTAGAAGGGGTAAATACAAAGATGGTTACAAATAATTATTAGAAAAGGAAAAACCCATTCTGAACTGCTAGTCAGGTAGTTCGGTAATTTTGAAAAGATTAAGAAGGGAGCTTGAAGTATGATCGATTTGGCTATTCAATAGGAGACCGGAATGCTTGTATTTATTTATCTGTAATGATTCTAAAATATTAAGTTTAATTCCTTTACTTTCAGTATTTAATATTTTAAAATCGAAATTGAATGTGTGATTTTCTTGGATTAAATGGTTTGCATAATGTGAATCCGACTTCTGATTAACAAAGCTACGTTTGTGTTCTGAAATTCTAGTTTGAAAACTTCTGAAAGTTCTACCAATGTAAAACTTATCACAATCGCCACAATTAATTTTATAAACTCCCGATTTATTATCTTTATGAACTTTGGATTTATTATTTTTTATATGATTTCCTAAATTATTACCGGTACGATAAGCAATGTTAATGTTGTGCTTAGATAAGAGAGATTTAAGTTTTTTACTTGAATTTCCGATGAAAGTGAGGCTGTTGTATTTGATATTATTTTTAGTAAGGGGGTACACCTGCTTAATCGCATTTTTGAAAAACTTTTTATCTATCATATTGTCTATAATATTGGGATCATAATTATTATTTACGGCAATTTGTTTAATTATATTTTTCTCGATGTTAAAATTGGCATTTGAAAGTGGAATATTCACTAAACGATGTACCATACTATTGAAAGCTGCCATTTTGTGTTGGAAAGGATGTAGGGAAGTACTATGTATGACGCTATCAGTGTGCGATGGTTTGCGAAAAATTGAAAAATTATGTTTGTTATCTACTTTTGTTATTTTCAAATCCAAAAAGTTAATCGAGTTATCTTTTTCCATCTCTAAAGTGAATTTTATATTAGGGTGTAAAGTATTAATGAATGTTTGAAAGCAGTCTAGTTGTCTAAGAGTACCAGTGAAACAACAAATAATATCATCCACATATCTAAACCAATAAACGAATTGTCGACTAATAGGATGATTATGAATTAACTGTTCCAAATTATCCATGAATACTTCAGCCAACAAAGGGCTCAGCGGGTTTCCCATAATTAAGCCTTCAGTACTGCTGTAAATCTTATCATTGAAACTAAAATAATTCTGTTCCAGGCATAATTCCAAAAGTGACAATATATCTGATTTTATGAGATGATTAACAAGATTGCTATTAAGTAACTTTTCTATTAGGGTTAAAGGTACCTTGGGTGGTATACTTGGAAAAAGATTAACTACATCCCAGGACATAAATTTAGAATTAAGTGGCAATTGAATATTTTCAATTTTATTGACTAAATCGTAAGAGTTTTTGATAGAGAATTTAGGCTGAAATTTACAATAATTTTGAATTATTTCTATTAGAAACTGCGACAAAAACACTGAAGGTGCTGTAGTGAATGACACTACGGGTCTGATTGGATAGCCTGGTTTGTGTAATTTAATTAAAGAGTAAGGAGTTTATCAAATTAATTGTGGCGATTGTGATAAGTTTTACATTGGTAGAACTTTCAGAAGTTTTCAAACTAGAATTTCAGAACACAAACGTAGCTTTGTTAATCAGAAGTCGGATTCACATTATGCAAACCATTTAATCCAAGAAAATCACACATTCAATTTCGATTTTAAAATATTAAATACTGAAAGTAAAGGAATTAAACTAAATTTTTTAGAATCATTACAGATAAATAAATACAAGCATTCCGGTCTCCTATTGAATAGCCAAATCGATCATACTTCAAGCTCCCTTCTTAATCTTTTCAAAATTACCGAACTACCTGACTAGCAGTTCAGAATTGGTTTTTCCTTTTCTAATAATTATTTGTAACCATCTTTGTATTTACCCCTTCTACATAATTTGTCATTTCTTGTTTTCGATATAACAGAAAATCATAGTTAGTTTGCCATTAGCATCTGAAGAAGGTGAAGATCCACCGAAACGTGCGTCATGCGTTATTTCTTATAATAAAAGTGTAAATTGTTATTTTTAACCATTGTTTTAATATGTTTATTAATTTACACCAAGTATCGGCCCAATCAATCCAAAATTATTTCTTTTTCTTGAAATTCCCACCCATCTGACTGTTATTTCAAAATATACTGCTTTAATTGTTCAAATACCTTTTGTAATTTGTTATTATGGTCTTGTAATGTTGATCCATATGAGACAATATCATCGAAACAACAGTAACAATATTGTCCTTGTAGACCTGATAATACTATATTCATTAATCTGGCAAACGAAGAGGAGGAATTGCGCAACCCTTGTGGCATTCTGTCGAATTGGTAATGACCTGAAGTTGTACAGAAGGGAGTTTTCTCTTTATGTTTTTCCTCGATTTTCATTTGATGAAATTTTTATTCTGAGTGTCGTAAAATATGAGAACTAAACAATGTAAAACATAGAAATAAAATGAAAACACATCAAACCATATCTTCATACAAAATATATACAAATTTAATATTATCAACAATAGAACCGAAGTAAGTGACAAAAATTTTAATCGAAGCTGAAGCCTGTGCTATTCAGTTTGGTCGTATCGATGAATCAATGCCCAAAATAGCATTCCTTTACAGTGTAATAAGGTCTATCAAAAAATAAGATTTTGTTCGTTTCCGAAATTTGGCCGAGGAAGTTATAGATTTTAATTCATCTGGAAGGAAGTATTGTAAATGATGAAATTTTCTGTTATTTCAGAGGGAGGAATAGGAATGTTAACATGATATCCCGCAGATCTAGTGGAATAGCCGTGCTGTGGCACGGCATGAAATTACTTATGAATCAACCACGCAGATTCAAGTAGGTACATATAAAGCAGGAAACGTGAATTCCATTGTTCTTGAAGTAAGTTTTGCAATGAGCCATACTTTTCAGAACATACATATAACGAATTGCTCTCTTCTGAATTTTAAGAATGGTGTAAAGTTGTGAAGAATTACATGAACCCCAGAAGGAAAGACCATAACGAAGATGAGATTCCAACAATGCAAAATAGGCAATTCTTGTAGATACCGATCTAATTCAGTTGAGATGGATTCAATGGCAAAACAGGCCGATGATAATTTTATTATCATCGGCCTGTTTTCTCTGATCTCAGGTTTTCACAGCACATGCTATGAAAACCTGAGATCATTGTCGATAAGGTCTACAAATCTGACAGAATCAACTATTCCTGCAAAACCATGGCATGGTTTTGCAGGAATAGTTCCTAGGAGTTATCTTATTGAAACAAGGCGACGTTTTTATTAACATTGAAGCAAAGTGAGCTTGAATCAGACCAGCATTTGATAAATCAAGATCAATTGTCATTTCAGAGTTCATCGTCGTAAAATTAGGATTGCTTCAAGTAATATTCGTATCATCCACGAAAAGCGTAATTTCGCCACTGATTCTCAGAAACATAATATCATTTATAAATAATAAGAAGAGGACGGGACCTAAAACATAACCTTGGGGACACCGCTCGTGATAGATTTACAAGCAGTGGCATTATTTGTCCTTACAAATTGTTTTGTTTTTCCAAGATAAGAATCGAACCAGTATAGTGGAATACCTCGGACACTCGGATAAAAGTCCAGTTTCCGTAATAAAATTTGGTGAAAATTGAGCAGATGTGTGATGCTTTTTATTAAGGGTTGAATAGATATTGCTCAGCATAGAAAACATAGCATCAGTAGTATTTTTTTTGGTTGAACCCCAAATGATGTGACGAGATAATTTTAAGATTTGAGATGAAAACATATTTTTGTTAGTCCTCCAATCGTACCGTTGGTTTCTCAATTTTCACTTCAGTGCGAATTAAATGCAATATAGGAATTAAGCTTTTTGATCATTATTTTCTATAAGGACATTTGGTATAGAAATATTTTTGTTACCTCCTCATTCATAATTAAGTTATATTGAAAATTGCTTATTATTTTCACTTATTTTATTTTCTTTATCTTCATATAATGTACTCATGAATGAAATTGTTATATTATTTATCTTTATAGTTTTATAATAATATATATAACGTATACTTATAGAAGGTAGGTACCTTTTAATAATGAAGCAAAAAGTGTACTGAGATGAACTGATTGGTATCAGAAGATGAACTGAACTTGCGGGAAAAAAAAGGAAACACACGTGTTTCATTCCTCCCTGAAGTATGTGTCAGGGAGGCGGGCTGTTGAGTTTGGGATCAACTCCTTCAGCCAGATCAGAGGATACACTTGTATGTACAAGTGCATTAAGGATAGGTGAGACGGGATATTTATGGAACATAGGAAGTGTGGGTAGAGTTCAGAGGATTAATACTGGCCCAGCATTCGCATTGTAAGTTTGCAAGTAGTGACTTACATTACCATGAGGAAACCTCTGAAAAAAACTCATGGCAGACCAGTCGGCCCCGGGGTTTGAACCCGAGACCTCCCAAATACTAGCCAGCGTACCTAACATACTCGACTAACTAGCTTGGTGAACTTGCGGGGGAAATGCCGCTGTTTAGTATATCTCTTAATGCGAAATGGCTCATGCGCATCACCAGCTACCCGGTAGCACGCACCATGAATTTATTTTTACAAAATGTCACATCTGATTTTCAAAATTCAATAAAGATGGAGGAGAACACTGCTGGTTAACCTTGGTGCGCATATATCAGAAATAACTACGTATAGAGAAACAAGTTAATTAATTATTCGAACATCAAAATGACGAAACAGCTGAATCATGGATTTTGCTAATTGATGTTATATTTTTCCGGAAGAATCGAAGAAATATACACGGTAGCAGGTGAGGCAATCACGTGCATATCCTATTCAACTTTGACTTGAAGCAACAAGACAGTTTTTTGCCAACTAAATGACCATATAACAAGCTGAGACGAACATCTGTCCCTTTAAAATAGAATACGAATTAAAAAAGGCGGCATATCATCTAATCGAAAGAACCTTGCATGAAATTATTCCGCAAAAAAAAATCACCATTTGCAGTAAAACTTTAAATAGATTAGCACGTCAGATATTTTCAAATGTTGCTGCAATTCTGTGAATAGAACTGAAATACATGAATATTCAGCGAGACTATGTATATTATTCTGAATTAATATTAAGCTCAAAGCAGTAGCGTAACGACTGCGTTTTTCAAGAAACTTAATTAATTTATTATTAGGGTTCTTCTAATATGCAAACATTTCAAGAGCTCCAAGATCATGCTGTTTTATACCTGAAATGCTCGTATATATATATATATATATATATATATATATATATATATATATATATATATATATATATATATATATATATATATATATATATATATATATTTATTTATTCGAATTGTTGTTGCCTGTGATCTATTTTTAATCTCTTGATAATTATTAGCAATAACAGGCTGGTTGAATCTTAAAAAACTCGATTTTATAAAAAAGTTGACGTTTCACTACGACATTCGTAGTTTTTCAAAACTTTTGAAAAAATTGAAATCTCCTTGACATTTATTGATTTGAAAAAATTTGAATAGACAAAGACTACTTTGTCTTGCTAAAATTTTTTTCGAATGTGGTTGTTCTTTGTTATTTATTACGTGCTATTCAGTCTAATAACAACATTCAAAATTGTTATCATTAGATGGCAAGGGAAACCACAGAAACCTTACCTACGTAATGTTCGAAAATAAAAATAATAGGGTACTATTTATCTAACAACAAAGAAATTAGTCGCAGGAAAATATTGAAAAAGTAGAGCAGAATTATCAGTATAGAACGTTTATATGGAAGCAGCCGTTGACACGTGTTTCGGACTCTTTGGTCCTCATCAGAACGGCGTAGCAAAGCATTGGATTGAAAATTTGGAGATTAAAATAGTACAACAAATAAAAACCTCTGATACGGAAGACAATCACACCTTTGTGGACTATTGTTTGAACTCTCCGGTTTGGGAGATTTGGTCAAACTCTGCCACGGAGGCGATTAATGCCATCCGCGAGATCTTAGAACGAGTAAATAAACAATAATAAAGAAATTAGTCGCGGGAAAATATTAAATAAGTAGAGCAAAATTATCGGTATAGCCCGTTTATATGGAAGTAGCCGTTTTTAATGAAATTTTTATTTAGAATTTCAAATCTTTTAAAAAGGTACTCACAATCTAGAACAATGTTTGAAACTCTCAGCTTAAGTTTGGGATCATTGCCATATTTTCAGCTTGCAATATTTAATTATTTATTCGAATTGTTGTTGCCTGTGATCTATTTTTAATCTCTTGTTAATTATTAGCAATAACAGGCTGGTTGAATCTTAAAAAACTCGATTTTATTGAAAAGTTGACGTTTCACTACGACATTCGTAGTTTTTCAAAACTTTTGAAATAATTGAAATCTCCTTGACATTTATTGATTTGAAAAAATTTGAATAGACAAAGACTGCTTTTTTTCGCTAAAATTTTTTTCGAATGTGGTTGTTCTTTGTTATTTATTACGTGCTATTCAGTCTAATAACAACATTCAAAATTGTTATCATTAGATGTCGTAGTGAAACGTCAACTTTTTAATAAAATCGAGTTTTTTAAGATTCAATCAGCCTGTTATTGCTAATAATTATCAAGAGATTATATATATATATATATATATATATATATATATATATATATATATATATATATATATATATATATATATATATATATATATATATATATAAATATATATATATATATATATATATATATATATATATATATATATATATATATATATATATATATATATATATATATATATATATATATATATATATATATATATATATATATATATATATATATATATATATATACATATGCATAATAATGATGATTATTTCAGTACGAATTGAACAAAATTAAGTTTCTGCGAAGAGCAGTGGTGTTGAGGAAAATAGTTGAAATCCAACATAAATATTAAGTCAATCCACGTACCAAACTTCAACCTTCTAATACAATCTGCAGGAGCTGTGCAAATTTTCAAAAATAACAAGAAAACGAGAAACTTCGACGTAAAACTGGAGGAAGAGAAAAAAAATTCAACTCCAAAGGAAAATTTCCTAACATATTTTCGATGACCAAACCATTATTATTTGTGTTCCATCCATATTAAATTATTTTCAACTGTAAACAATTTTTAGAAATAACTCACAGTTTTTTTTTAGAGAAAGAAGGTTCCAAAAATAAAGATAACTACTGATGTTTTCAATTTAATCTGAGTGATTATCAATATTATTAGAATACAAAAATTATGAGCATCGAATTAGTTGCATTTGAGTGATGCGTAATAAAGGATAGAAAATAATTCATTCCAAGTTGCAATATTGAAACGGAAGTTGGAGTAAACATAAATTACAGAGTCTTATTGGGAAAGTTTTCAATTATCAATTCATTGCCTAAATTTTTTTTTCAATAATTGTATGCAAATTTGCAGTTAGAGTATGATGAATTTCGTAGTTTTCAGATTTTTCAGACTATAATTCATTCCGTTTGAATTGCATCTCGATAGGATACACTTCACGATGAATACGATACTTGATAACGGAGATGTGCCTCTCATAATTTTTTTTTCAGTATGAAATAGATTCGAGTAAAATGTAAACATTAAAACTGCTTGTAAAAACTTCTGAAGATTTTTCTGTTATAACTCCTGATCGATATTTCACATGTGCTTCTGCATATTTCAATTTAGGCGGTCTTTTTGCCTTTTTTCAATGTGAGTAAATGAAGTCCCGAGAACTTGTAACAAGCAACTTAATAATCACAGATAAACAAAAAATAGTATTTTCTGATTATATCAATAGTCAAGGCTATTTTTGGACTGAGAAGTAAGAAAATGAGACATTCTTTTCTTCAATTCATTAAAAGAAAAGATACATTTCAAATATATATGCATAAAACATTGAATGTTCTTTTGAAATTTCCTTAGTAGGTACTAGTAACTACGAGAAAAATCGATTAGTGGAAGAACATCTAGCGTGTAGTAATGTCTAGGGAAAATAATTTATTAACTTGAGAATATTGTTATCTTTAGGCCAGCTTCTCGTGAGTCTTTTCTATAGCATCCCTGCTCACATAGCAGTAGAAAGTGAGGAATGAATAATAATGGTTTGAAAAACCATGATTTGATGGCAAACCGAAATAAAAATATGAAAATAATTCATTTCGCGAACTGCATTGCGGAGTTATAGCGAATAAGGTTGAGATGCGATTCGAATGAAATAGTCTCCGCAAGGAGCAGTGCGGTTGTGAAAAACAGTTGAAATACAGAAAAGATAGTATTTTAAAATGAACTCAATCCACGTACCAAATTTCAACCTTACTTAATCTGCAGAAGCTGTGCAGAAGATATCCGAGTAAAAATGTCGGTGGTTAGCGATATATATATATATACACTCAGCAAAAAAAGTATCGCATCACTGAAACTTTTCATCATGCAAAAATATCAGGGACAGGTAGCTATCCATAATGACATTATAATTTAATTGAAAGGTTTTTTTTATTACCAGATGCAATACAGAGCACGAAGTGCCCAAGATAAACCATTTTTATTCCTTTTTAAAGATATTCAGAGAATGATGAAAATTAAATTGAATCGAAATTGAATCAAAATTGAAAATCTGAGTGATTCAGTATCGCGTGTTGCCTCCTCTAGCTCTTCTTACAGCTTCATAACGCCCTGGCATACTTTCAATCAACCTCTGGATATAACCCTCATCCAAATTATTCCATTCTTCAGTTAATGCCTGTTGAAGCTCTTCGAGACTCGCTGGAGTGGCATCTCGTTGTCGGACATTTCTGTAGAGATAGTCCCAGACATGCTCGATAGGTTTTAAGTCGGGGCTAAATGCGGGCCAGTCCAAAACTGGAATATTCATTTCTTGAAGGAACTCGTTAACTACCCTTGCGACGTGAGGACGTGCATTATCGTGCATTAGCACAAACTCATCACCAACACGTGGAGCGTAAGGCACGACATGTTCACGCAAAATGTCCCTAATATACCTTTCAGCAGTCATCGTACCTCTATCCACCAGTACCAACTCTGTGCGGCCCCTCAAAGATATTCCTCCCCAGAACATGATAGACCCTCCTCCAAAATTCGTCGACGGTCTTATATTGCACTGAACGTAGCGCTCACCCTCTCGTCTGTAGACTGGTATTCGTCGATCTGAAGTATACAAACAAAATCTGGACTCGTCCGTGAACAGTATATGCAATCTGCGAAGGTCCAATTTTGATGTTCCGAGGCAAATCTCAAACGAGCAACACGGTGTCTCCTGGTGAATCGAGGTCCAGTAGCTGCTACTCTGGGTCTCATTCCGGACTGCCTCAAGATGTTTCTTATGGTTTGTGAGCTAACTCGCGTATTTCGGGTAGTGGCCAAATCATGTTGAAGCTGTGAAGCAGTGACATGCCTTCGACGCAGGGCCTGAAGTCTCAAAAAACGATTGTCTGCAGGGGTAGTTGCTCTCGGTCGACCTTGTACTGCTCTTCTCTCAAATCCTCCAAGCTCTCTGTGCCTTGCCACTGCTCGAGATACTGTGCATTGATTCACACCCAACAAATTCGCGACGACTCTCTGACTTTGTCCATTTTCAACAAGGGTGACTATTCTGACGACTTCATCTCGAGTCAAATTTCGAAGATTGTTTTCGCGACGTGCCATAATGCAATTTCGATTAACAAAACCTCAATTAAACTGAACCTGCCTGCTTTCAAACAACTCTCGAAGTGAACTGATTTAAGGTAAATTTGTAGTTAAAGCATGTTTTCCCGTTTTTCCCTAAAAAAAGATGTCTTATCGGCATTGTCGTCGTGATATTTCTTTTATGTTTTCATTCTTTCACTGATAAGAACAGATGGCGGAAGTCGATTGGTTTTTGTAGCAACTGTTAGAAATTTTTCAGGTGATGCGATACTTTGAGGCCTCGGTAGACCAGCGGTAAGGTATACCGCTTGTAAGCCGAAGATGTGGGTTCGAGTCCCACCTTGCTCTTGGGTGTTGTGTATGTCAGGAACTTAGTGGTTCTATTTATAAAAATAAATTGTTGGGTAATGTACTTCGTTTACAAGCCCATTGGCGGTTCGGAACCGGTGTTAAACTGTAGGTAGGCGATACTTTTTTTGCAGATATATATATATATATATATATATATATATATATATATATATATATATATATATATATATATATATATATATATATATATATATATAATACCACATATTCTACTTCCCAAAATAGAGATAAGAGTTTATATAAACTAGGGTCCACAACTTCTTCGTTTTTAAGATACAGGTTGTTAAAGGTAAAGACCTGATGGTGGTTTTTTGTATATATTTTCGAAACATGTGAAGGTATTTGGATACAATTTGATACAGATGAAAAACTTTTCAAGTTCTATTTAATGTACTTAAAGTAAGTATTGCAATATTTTCAGGAGTGGGTAGTGCAAGGGGGTATTGGCAAAAAATTTGGCCCAATTTTTTTGGTGGTTAATTTTTAGTAATTTTGACTTCGAATTTTCAAAACATAAAGCTTTTTGCATAAATAAGGTACTCTTCTCATACTCCGCTAGCAAACAGCATTTTCGAGAAAAATGCATTTGAGTATTTCTTCACGAATTTATTGTTGTCCCGAAATTAGACGTCAATATTCTAACCACGTATTTTACCACGTATTTCCAAGAAAAGATTCATATAAACTACGGTCCACAACTTCTTCGTTTTAAAGGTGAAGACCCGATAACGGTTTTTTATAAATATTCTATTTGAAATCACTATTGTAGTCTTATGCCAAGTGTGGTGCTGCATTTTCTTAACAAGGTTGGCCATTTTTGGTGTTATATTTGATAGTGCGCAACCAATATTTTTCGGTTTCATTTGAATTTGTCAAATATGAAATTTGTTATTTTAAGGCCCAAAATTTGTAGGCTCTCGCGCCTCCGAATGCCCCTCCCTCCAGTTTGGAAACCACTGAACTGAACATTAGGAAACAACTATTTGAGCTTTACTTATTCTAACATTAAGATAAGATGCTCGAAAAAGTTACCCAGCTCATGATGGCATATTTGTGCTCTGCGGGTAATCGCATGAGAAGCTTTCGAAAATTCAAAATAGTTTTGCCGTATTTGATTCCTTGCCACGCGTATTCTTTCACACAACTCCTCCTCGTTGTCTACTTCTGTTATGTATACTGAGTATATCTTTTATACGACCCAAAAAATAGTAGTCTAGTGGTTTAAATCGAGCGATCGGGGCACCCACAGAATAGGAACACCTCTTCTAATTCATTTAGCCGGAAATTATTCGTTTAGCCAAACCCTAATATTCACAACATACTGGGCTGGCGCACTGTCGTGCTGTGCCATTGAATAAACCACGTACAAAGTGGATATCTGCTGATTCTCTATTTGAAAACCTCTGCACTACTACTAAATAGCTTTTCTTCCGGCAACAAGCAGCACAATCAAAAACTGGACGATTAATAATTGACAGCTAATTTTCCTCTACCTGGCGACTCAAAAAACGTCATTTGTTTCCAGATCTACTGATTAGTTTTTCCTCGATTTGCACATTGAAATTATTAAATAAATCAATTCCTAAAGAAATACCTACTCAAATGCATTTTCTCGAAAATGCTGCTTTCTAGCGAAGTATGAGAAGAGTACTTTATTTGTACAAAAAGTTTAATGTTTTCAAATTTTGAAGTCAAAATTACTAAAAATTAACCACCAAAAAATTTTGGCCAAATTTTTTGCCAATACCCCCCTGCACTACCCACTCCTGAAAATATTGCAATACTAACTTTTAGTGCATTAAATAGAGCGTAAAAAGTTCCGTAACTGTACCAAATTGTATCCGATTACCTTTTCAGGTTTCGGAAATATTTACAAAAAACCACCATCAGGTCTTCACTTTTAACAACCTGTTTCTTAAAAACGAAGAAGTTGTAGAACCTAGAGTATATGAACTTTCATCTCTATTTTTGGAAGTATAATATGTGGTTGAAATATTGACGTCCAATTTCGGGACGGATTTTATATATATATATATATATACATATAGTATATATATATATATATATATATATATATATATATTATATATATATATATATATATATATATATATATATATATATATATATATATATATATATATATATATATATATATATATATATATATATATATATATATATATATATATATATATATACAGAGTGAGTCACATGCATTATTATAGAGTAATAGCACTCAAGGTATCGATCATATCCAGAAATATTTCAGACAAAAGTTTCAGTGCTCCAGAAGGACGTCATACGGGACCATCTCTATATTTTCATCGGTCGAGGCGCTGCAGCGTCAACGTCAAGGTCAATGCCTATTTTTCAATAGAAGCTCATATTAGTTCTGGTGACATTATTACCTATTTTGAGACTAATTAAACTACCTACAACAAAAGATCATCATAGTTCGGCAAAGTATCAAAATCGTAGTAGAAAAATCGAAACATATCGGAGTAATCATTTTACGGTTCCACTAATCTTGGTTTGGGTCGACCTACAGAAGATTCTCTGAGTGAGGATCTTAAATCATAAGATTACATTTTAGAACATTTTGTCAAAGATCTTGTAATTGCGGTAGCACTTCCTACGCCTGACGACATACACACAGAATACGCCGATCATGTACAGAAATTACATACACTACAAATGTTGCATGTTCAAATATGTGTTTACAAGTCAAGGATCATCACTTCGAGAATCTTCTATAGGTATACCTAAACCAAGGTTAGGAGATCCACGTGGCATTATCGCGTTGCAGATCTTTGTTTGTTATTTACACAATCCTTTTTTTTATCATTTTGAACATCATGGCATATGTTCCTCTTTTTTCCAACGACTATTCATTTTATTCATGTCGTTTCTTATTTAATTCATCAGATCAAATCAGATGTTATCTGATCAGCGAATGGTAGTTATTGAAAATTTTGAGTAGTGTTGTTTGTCTAAATTATGGAACGTAATCGCCGTCAAAAAGACGTGCACTTAAGGGCCATTGGAATGCTTCAAGCTGGAATGACGCAGAGGGTTGTTGCCAATGAATTAGGGACTAACCAGTCCACTATAAGTCGTTTATGGATACGTTATAATCAAACTGGTGATGTTAGAGAGCAACATACTGGCCGTAACAGAGTAACAACGGCGGCACAGGACATATTTCTAATTCTAATTGAACATTCTAGAGTGAAAATTCCTTTGTTTTGTACTAAGAAATGGCCCAATCGGTCATGGAACTTTCTCAAGATGTTTTCAATAACTTTTTTTCAAAATATCCAAGTCAGCTGTTGGGTGTTCGGTATAAACTCTGGACTCAATATAACTCCGGATCTCTGATGGATGTTTGCAAAAAACAGCCAGTGTTCTGCTATCTTTGATATTGTTCTCAAGGATGGAACTGGTAACTAAGGATATTCAACACTTAAATGATATCTCACTTACCTTAAACTAAAGCCACTGCAGTAGCAATCATCAATGCGAATCTTTTTTTGCAATATGTAAATAGGGTACATTTTCAAATTTAATTGGTAGTTAAAGTTATCAACAATCAAGTCTGGAATGTTTAAAGATGTCAAATATAAAAAATCATGTTATTATTAGCATTGCAGTTTGTTCAGTAACAAACTGCAATGCTATTTTTCCTAACTCTTCTTATATATTTTACTCTAACTCAATGAAAAACGTGGTCAGTATATAAGAAACAGCCATCAAATCTCTAAAGTACTTCTAATAATGCCTTATGAAACAGAGGTTGAGTGGAAACTAATTTTTTCAATTATAGTAGAATCATCATCTTTATGAAGTGGTATTATCTTTGTTCGTATCAATTTTTCTGCTAAACTTTCCTTCATCCGAGATTTATTCATTCTTCTTCTGATGGTAATTGCTAAATGTTTTTGAGGAAACTATTTGAAGATTTGCAAATATAATTAGATTTTGAGTTCTTCAAAGTTGTAATGTTCATTCAACTTTCTTAATAATATTCATTATTTTTTGTCTCTATTATAATAGGTAAGTATTAATCTCTGAAATAACCATTTTCGAAATAATAAAAAAAATTTTTTTAAATAAAACTTCCATTTGTTGATCGGTTTCGGGTTTCTGAAATCTATCGATTGATTTATCTCATCCATCAATCTCTTCTTGTTATTTTTCATGTTTCAATAAAATTGTCATATTAATAGATTTTTCAAGTATTTATGAAAAAAATATGAAAGTTATAACTTATAACCGGCTGTTTTCTTCAGTGTATATGCTTATGTTGGGAGAGTATTATTACCTTTGTGGCAATTTACACTGTACTAACAAGGATTTTAGAATGGGTCTAACGAATTGCTATTTCTAGAGGATCGTTCTGGTATATTCTCCTTGTTACTAAATAAAAGCTCTATTTGAACATAAGTTGTCAAGAGTGATCCCTAAAAGAATTGGCGAGTAAAACATTTATATTTTTCACTTGTATATTATTTGTTGATTTTACCTTAGATACGGTTGCTATAAACACAGTCATTATGCCCTAGGGCATTATGAGTGGGCATTATGGATCATAACACCCCCTAATTGTACCAGGAGAAATGAAGCAACTTCCATTGATTAAATACTTCATAATCCTTGTCGTATACCACTCTGGATTTCTCCGGCAATCAATTATTCGCAGCTTTGGCTGCATTTTCTATGATATTCTTAGGTAAATTCATTTTCATTCCTATTATTTCTATAAGACTACACAAAGGAAACAGCAATGACATTCACTAAATATGATGACAAAAATATTCACAAACGTCAAAATATCAACAAATAACACGCCTACTATGAGAAGGAAAATGGAAAGTATAGGGGTAATGAACCGATTTTAAAATCGATTTTTCATTATAATAAAATAATTTTTTCGTGAAAAATAAAATCTTGTATGCACCACGTGCGTGACTAGATCCTAACGCTCATCGGGCATTAGGATCTATATAACACACTTGGTACATAAATAACTATTATATTCATGATATCGATATTGTTTCCTTTTAATTGTTTTCATAGTCTGAGGGGCAGACAAATAGAAGGAATAGACGGGATCTAGATGTTTTAGTGGATAGGTCATACTGTGGAGCATATCACGAATTTATCCTTTATCAAGGAATTAACTACTCAGTATTTATACCACAAGTGATTGAATTTACGTGATACATCTGTCACTTTATTTCACAAAGAAACTGAGTTGCTAGAAAATACCACTCTTCAAAAAAATCGACATAGGTACTAATGAGATGAATTCAATCACGACTGTAATTTTATTGGACTATTTCACAAAGAAACTGAAAAGTAAAAAATCTGAAAATTAGCAGACGTGGAGGAAATCAGCAAAAAATTTAAGAAGTTGATCAGAGAAATTAATGAAGTTTGAAACAGGAAACATTGACATCGAACGAAATAAATATTCAATTAAACCAGAATTAACATAGCGTGCTTAAGTATTTCTGAATCATAATTTTAAATGGTACGGCTGCTTTGAGCTCGATTATTTGAACACCTGCTTGTACTTGCGGTAATTGTTATAGCTTGATTGCTATTACTTCTCACATTTGCAACAAGTCTTTCGTGTTGCTGCTTACTAAGTTGAATGTAAGGTTTCAGCGAGATAGAGCTCGAATGTCCTGTGATTTTGATCTCTTCCTGTTCACCTACTCTTCTACATAGAAGATCACTGACTGCAGTCGATTTGAGTGACTGGTTATTTTTTCGTTTTTTACATCAAGTTCTATATTCTGAGCTGATTTTTGGGTCCATTCACTGATTTTATAATTCATGTTAAGGCATATTTTTGTACCAAGGAGTGCAGTTATCACCGGGAATCCAATGTCTATTCATAGTAACATATAAACAACCTATTAGATTTTACATTATTACCTCGTTATGAAAGTCTCGTGGGGCACATTCTCCGTTTTTGTACATTCTTAATCTGTTGCTGTATGCATAGCGCTGTTCACCTCATTGGCAAGCTTTTGAAAAAACTGTGTTATATTCGATTCTACCGATGGGAGCCCCCTTATTCTCTAACTCTTTTTTAGAATAATCTAAAAAACAATATGCAACTTCACATCCTCTCCAAGCAAGCTCTACCGCTGCGATATGAAAAAGTTTCTTTTGGAGTACTGTGGTATCTTCATCCCATTGTGTACATATAGCTTGATGTTCTTCATGGGTCAACGGTGCCGAACTGATTTTCCGTTTCTGTGCATTACCTTGAAGCAACTTATGTTTTGTATTTTATGGATTTATTGTCGTCCATATTTTTTAAAATATTTTTTTTGCAATAATTTAGAACTTTTATTCCAGATAGTCTTGACGATATCTTCATTTCTTGTAATCAAAAACATCAATATTTCTTATGTTGAATCCGTAGACCTATAATATAACAGCTATTCTCTCGACTAGGCCAAGCTGCAGAGATTTTTTCATGTAAAAAGTGTTAGAAGAAAACCAGCTGCGCCATTGTTTGTAAAATAGTTCCATATGATATAGTGAGCAAAAAAACAACATGTAGCATCACTAAAATGGCGATGGGCGGGACATACATTGAGACAGACAGACAATCGATGGAACAAGGAAATTCAGACTTGGAGACCTTATCTGGGAAAAAGAGGCAGAGGTCGCCCCCAAACAAGATGGAGGGATGACCTGAAACGAACAGCAGGGTTTAACTGGGCAGGAATGGCGCAAGATAGAGACGAACAGGGGAGGCCTATATGAATGAGGCCAATACTGGATGACCACAGGCTGATGAAGAAGAAGAAGATGATATAGTGATATGTTTTTCACTCGACTTTATTATTCATAACTTTGTAATTAACAATTTTATTCAAAAAATTGCATTTTTTTTAGTATTTTGCTTATAAAAATAAATCAGAGTAAACGTGATGGTGTTAATAAACTAATTGTAGAAAATGAAAAGACGAAGAAAATGAGAAGTGGGACGACTCGATCAGACCCTTAGTTTGGGAGGAAATCCGAAAAAACCGGCCAAAATGCAGTTTTTTCAAACATTCTCAACTCGCTTATTTTTTGAGTTGTAGCGTAGATCCTCCGGCCAGTATTAGCTATTGATAGAAACTTCATTTGTGCGAAGATCAGAAATTGTCCGATGCATAGTTTTTGATCTGTGGCCATTTGATTATGTTACTATGCAATTTTCCAGCAGACCTGAATGCGACAGGTATGGTCCGATTTCAATTTACTAAAAAGATTTTGAAAGTAGAATTCTCATAGTTCAAAACGTTCATCTTGGTTTTTCATTAAAACGCTGAGAAATATGTTAAAAATAAAGCTGAACATGACAAAAAACGGCCGAGCGCGTGAGAGTAGTTGAGGAGTGGGGGTTTACAATTATTATCTGAAACGTTTAAAAATTACTGTCATGTTCAAAATGCCGACGCTCTGGAATGTCATACTTCTCCTTGCCTGCTGCTCTACCCCCACTCTTCAACTACTTTCACGCGCTCGGCCGTTTTTTGTCATGTTCAGCTTTATTTTTAACATATTTCTCAGCGTTTTTATGAAAAACCAAGATGAAAGTTTTGAACTATGAAAATTTTACTTTCAAAATCTTTTTAGTAAATTGAAATCGGACCACAACTGTCGCATTCAGGTCTGCTGGAAAATTGCATACTAACATAATCAAATGGCCACAGATCAAAAACTATGCATCGGACAGTTCCTGATCTTCGCACAAATGAAGTTGATATCAATAACTAATACTGGCCGGAGGATCTACGGTAAAACTCAAAAAATAACCGAGTTAAAAAATTTTTAAAAAACTGCATTTTGGACGGTTTTTTCCGAATTTCTCTTAAACTAAGGGTCTGATCGAGTCGTCCTACTTCTCATTTTCTTCGTCTTTTCATTTTCTACAATTAGTGTATTGACACCATCACGATAACTCTGATAGTTTCATTTTTATAAGCAAAAAACTAAAAAAAATTTTTTCATTAAATTGTTAATAACAATGTTATAAATAATAAAGTCGAGTGAAAAACATATCACTATATCATATGGAACTATTTTACATAAAATGCTCCCTACAAATCTCTGTAGCTTGGCCTAGACAGGCGTTGCTTCATCTAATAGTTATTTTCGTTCATCGCAAAATCTAGTAAATTGATTTCAAACATACGACTTCGATTTCTTCGTATATTTCGGTGAATTTTCATAATTTTTTCCGTTGAATAATTCGATAGAATTCATCGTAAATCAGCTCATTTTTAAATGCTTGCATAGCGTGATTATTCATATTTGACATCCAACTTGACAGGCCAATCAGAGTCAAGAGTCAAGTTTGGTGTTATCGATAATCCGAACATGACTAGAGATACTGATTCATTCATTTGACAAGTGCTTGAAATAGCTGATATAATTTGACAGAATTTAAATCCGGGCTCTAACTGTGTTTTCGAAAGAGATATTTTTTCGTATTTTATTTATTAGTACCACCATACAGTTTGTTCTTCAGCATTCATTAAACAAAATTTGATCAGTGTTTTTTCTCTGTGAGGTGGTTATTTTTCAAAGGATACGACAGATATTTTGTTGGTTCCGAATTTAACTTTAAAGCATTCACATGAATGGGATGGACTACTTCCAGTGACGTTCCAATTCTGCTAACTTAACAGCATTGAGAAAGGTGTTTCATATACCTCACGCATTCCTTTTTTATCATTACTTTCAATGGAGGTGAATGAAATTTTATAATGATATCCATTGTTAAAATAAAGCAAATATCAAGAAACTTTCAGAACTAAATCTTCTCGAATCGACAAATTCATACGCAGGTTAGTTCAGCAGAGTGCGATAGAATGAGTTGGTTGAGGACTCTGGAACTATCCAATAAATTCATTAAATAGTAGTTACCTAGAGGCATAGACCGGTATACAACGAATCAACATTAAATTGGGTAATTAATGAAAATGACTTCACCTGCACTCTATGCGGTCGGATGCAAAGTAGACCTGTGTCGATCGTGATTGATCGAATCTTTTTGATTCGATCGCAACCGGTACAGGAGTTATCGGATCGCGGATTTCTAAAAGACCCGATCTTATTTAACCCAATTATTAGTTGACAAGACAAACCAAATTGCACTCTATTTTCATATATTTTTATATAACAGTATATTACTAATTGCTTGCTCATACAATGATTTACATACTTTCATTCATCGCACTTTTACTCCTGTTGTTTTGAGTTTTGATACGTGATCCAGAAGGAACCGATTTTTGCACGCTCGCGTAGAAGAGTCGATCTCTGTCGATCTCTCTGTCTTTTGGGTCGCGAACTCGATCGCGTGGTGATCGAGATCGAATTCAGTTTGAGATCGAATCAGTGACATATTATGTAGGTATGATCCGCGACACGTGATTTTATATTCAGGTTTTGCTTGCGTGTTTTATTGGACTTAGTTGATATTATCGTCGTCTCCTCAATCCACATTTATATACATTAATGAAGCTTCTATCTTATAATGAAAGAAGTTCTTTAACTTCGAAAAAAGCCTCTCAAATTTTATTTCTTAATCACAATTTGGAGTAAATTATCATTTTTGATATTAAAAACCATTAAAGTTATTTCCTTTTATTAACATTTTTATTCTGTTTTTCACTCATGTAGGTTATGTTATTAATATATTCTACCCATCACTGGTTCAGAATTCGTCATTCGTTACAAAGGAACTGCGACCTGCGACCCAAATGATCGAAATGATCGAATCTTTTTAACCCGATCACCATACGAATGGGTCATGATCGACCCGGGTCTCGACAAATGATCGATCGTCTAATGCAAAGTGATGTGAATCATAAGGCTCACTTGGCCCGGACCTTAATGTCCCTGTCATAACTACATCCTTACTTACATGTCTTGCACCACCCCTACGAATTACTACCGCGCCATTCGCGTAAATATTAGTAGGTATATAGTAGCTATCTGCCAGAAATAGTGAAAATTTCTGTTTGATTAAAACAAAAAGTCTTCAGCCACGTTCCAAAAACCCCCACACAATCCACAGAAGCCAAGACCACAATGTTAAATATTTTTCAATACAGGTCTTCGCAATTTCGACAAAAAAAAGAACGTAAATAATTCTGTTCTTGTGGATACCTTGGTGTCAGCAGATAACTGTTAACAAACCCTTGCACTACTGCAGATTATAGATGATAATAGATACTCCCGTTTGTTCAGTATTCTGTCCGTGCGATTTTAGCTATGTCTAACGCACTTGTTTCAATGTTTTCATGTTATGCGTTCTTATTCAGTATGACGCTCATTGTTTTATTTTATATTAACATCTTGTTCATTGAAATTGACACGTCATTTACTTTCAATGTTTCCTTAATAAGTATTTTCTTTAGATTTTATGATTAATTTAACTGACGTGTTAAATTCAGATAGAAGAACTTTATTTCTTTATCATTGTCAGTATATCAAATCTCAGTAAGCAACAGCATCACGATAAACAGTTAGCTCCTCCTCCCCACAGCTACAAGACACTGGAGGGCCTTTTATTACACAGAGAATTCATGCTTTCACAACAACTCTATTCTTCTTTAGTATCCAAATTAAATTTTTTTGGGTAATATTGCCTAACAGATCTAGACCGTATATCAATTTAAAAATTGATGATTAATCGAATCAACCCTCTGACCAGTTTTATGTATGTTTGCCACGGTGTTCGGCGAAACACTTGTTATGTTCAACAAAATATGTTTTATTTACAATATATATATATATATATATATATATATATATAAATATATATATATATATATATATATATATATATATATATATATATATATATATATATATATAATACTTAATAATTTAGACCAATCTGTACAATATAGAAACGCTTTGTATTATCGGGAATGTGGTCTGTAGACTCAATAAACTCTTTGTCTTTTTTTCAACTCAATATTTCGCCATTTATTTTACAGCTTCATCAGGAGTAGGTACTACAAAAAATTTTTAAAAATTAATAACTTTAAAACTTTTTTACATTTTCGCTTTCTCTTATATAACTCTACACAATTAAAATGACATATACAATTTTAAAGCACATAACATTTGACACTTACAAGAATAGAGTTGGTCCTTAGTTGTAATATATTGGATGCATATATATACCATCTCAACACAAATCTAAACTAACAATGAATTTCCTCTCACTGAAGACAACGGGACGAACACATGGCAACAATGCCTACAATAAAAATAGCAAAGTATAATACCCATAATATCGAAACTATTTACTGGAATGAAGGATAAAACACCATTACAATATAGAAATAATATCATCTATAGAATACAAATGTATGGTATGTGACAGTAGTTACATTGGACAAACGCAGCAGTGGTTAAAACAAAGGTTGACGCAACATAAGAGTGACTGTAAAATAGGAAAGAATTCGTGTGCATTAGTCAACCACTATCAAAAAATTGGACATCGTTTTAATTTCGACAATGTCAAAATACTAGAAACAGAATATAATTATAAGAGTAGGCTGTTTTTGGAAATGGTACACATAAGTCAAGATGTGAATGCAGTGAATTTCAAATCAGACACAGACCAACTGAGTGAAATCTATATAAATATTTTGAATTAAATCTAATCGTTTTTCAATGTAGGCATTGTTGCCATGTGTTCGTCCCGTTGTCTTCAGTGAGAGGGAATTCATTGTTAGTTTAGATTTGTGTTGAGATGGTATATATATATATATATATATATATATATATATATATATATATATATATATGCATCCGATATATTACAACTAAGGACCAACTCTATTCTTGTAAGTGTCAAATGTTATGTGCTTTAAAATTGTATATGTCATTTCAATTGTGTAGAGTTATATAAGAGAAAGCGAAAATGTAAAAAAGTTTTAAAGTTATTAATTTTTAAAAATTTTTTGTAGTACTCCTGATGAAGCTGTAAAATAAATGGCGAAATATTGAGTTGAAAAAAGACAAAGAGTTTATTGAGTCTACAGACCACATTCCAGATAATACAAAGCGTTTCTATATATATATATATATATATATATATATATATATATATATATATATATATATATATATATATATTTTTATATATATATATATATATATATATATATATATATATATATATATATATATATATATATATATATATATATATATATATATAGAGGAAAAGTATTTGTAGGGACTGCAGCCATGTAAAAGGAAACTCTTTGAAGTTTTTCCAAGCTTTCGGAATCGTTTATTCCATCATCAGTGAGAATCTATCGTAAGGATGTTTACGTATATGTTGATAATAGGATATAAGAAACATTGAGAATGATGCTATTTGTTAAATAATTAGAAAAGTAGGTACATTTTTGAAGTTATTATAATTTAATTTCTGAACGAACTGACAAATCGGTGTCATTTTTTTTCTATTTTTTTTTATTTTCAAACTGAAGTTTGACATTATTTCGTTACGTTAAATTAATTTGATTAAGTTCAGAAATTTAATTATAATAACTTCAAAAATGTATCCACTTTTCTAATTATTTAACAAATAGCATCATTTTCAATGTTTCTTATATCCTAGTATCAACATATAATTATGTAAACATCCTCACGATAGATTCTCCCTGATGATGGAATAAACGAGTCCGAAAGCTTGGAAAAACTTCAGAGTTTCCTTTCACATTGCTACAGTCCCTACAAATAGTTTTTCTCTTAACTAGTCAGCGACTACCCTCCTTTATATATTTATATGTAGGTATATATATATATATATATATATATATATATATAAATATATTTTTATATTATAGGATTTTGCTTTACGTCTGCGTGAATCGCGAAAGCTTCCAACCCTGAGAAAGATTCCATGATTTGCTTGTATATAATAAATTTTATTGTACTATTCACATAGTAGGTATACCATAAATACCTCGATTGTTTTTAAGAGGAATATAATAAATGAATTATTACGTAGTTTAGTATGGTAGTAACAATTTTCAGAATATATTTGAGAAATCAAGATAGTGCTTTATCGTCAAAAGCTGAAGGACTTCGAAACATGCTTCATAAAATTAGATGAGGAACAAGTTCGACATCGGATGAATTCACGTGCCTTGATCGCACCTTCTTTGAATGCCCATCGTACTTTGCCGGAACGCCGAACATTGTAGCCGTCAAATGGGGTGGCGAGAACGCGGGCTGCGTCATATGGCAGACGCTGGCAATGCTGGTACGCACGTGTCTTTAACTGACTTCGAAATTTCTCATCCGTATCACTGTGAATCCAATAACCGCACTCAACAAATAAGTACTAAACCTTCCCTAATTTGAAAGAAACATTATTCTCTGCTAGTGGATTCGTTTTTCTTCCATATTTGTTGATCAGTTTGGATATCCGGTAACATTTAAAGGTAATATATTTGGGTTCTAGTTAAGCCATAGTATAGAGGATATCTTCACTTATCCTTTCTTCAGATAATAAATATGTTTCTAACCATCAAGTTCATTTATAATGAGTTGTTAATCAAGTACTTTCACCTAATAATTGGAAAGAACCATTGATATAAAGGATCCTTTTTTTGCGTGACGGTATGCATACTTTGATTCCTGGAATAAGTAGTTCTAGTAAGTAATTTACCTTCATAGTAAAAAACCTCTATAACGCCAGGTGAGAACCTTTATAATGTTTTTGATATTGACTCTGTCTTTTATTATTATTTGCTATGTTTCATGAATGATGTATCTTGGAATATTGTTTTTATGATAAATTCTATTTATTGAGAACTTTAAGTCGAATATACAACATATCGTTCTTATGTTTTATTTTCAATATGATTCGAAAAATCTAATAATTCAAATTCATTTTCTGCTGAACAGTTTGAGATATTTTCATAGACTTTATTGGAAGTAAAGATTAGGATACACTAAATGTTGAATTATATCACATCATGGATACTTGATGAATTCAGATTTAACGCATTTGGAATAATCTCGATGGTGATAAGAAAAGACTTTTTACTCGGTTTATTCCAGTTTTATTTCTACCTTTCTAGTCCTTTTAGTTATAATCCTATATGTAAAAAGCAAAAACTGACGGGATTGCTAGACCTATTTCATTTTCGTTCTCATTTCAGTTGGCTGAAATAACGTTAGCATTTATTCGAGATTACAATTACTATTATATCAAATTATCATAAATCATTGCTTCTTCATGAATTTATTATAATATTTTAACCAAGTATCAGCCTCATCAATTAATAATATCTATTATGTCAACTTTGGTAACCGAGCCGTGAAAAAAAAATTTTAAAAACGGAGGATCGTGTAGAAGCCCTTAAAAGTAGATATTCGTAAACTTCGTCTTTAGAAATTATTCAGTATCGGAAATTACGTCGAAAGTTACATATATAATGATCTACTGATATTATTCAGGACACACAACCACAAAAAATCATCTGTCTGATCCTTCCAACAGCTGTTGTGGACTTGAATTTCTAAATAAATTTGTGTTTTAATACTGATAACCAGAATTCACGATCAAAATGTAATTACCTTGAATAATTTGCAATCTGCTTGAATTAAGAGTAGGTATATCGTTTCGTGAATGATCTTCATTTTGAATTGATGAGTAAGAATCACCACATAAAATTAATAGGTTAATTTTTTGGTCGGCATCATTATACCAAAATCGGAATAATTACTGCCATAAAGTTATGAAGAAGTTGAAGTTACCCTATATGGATTCAAAATTCAGCTGAAGGTTACATAAATTAAAATTAATCTGTTAATTATCGTCAAGCAAAGAATCAGATATTTTCACTTTTCGGTGCTTATATTGCTGCAACTATATTATATATATATATATATATATATATATATATATATATATATATATATATTTATATATATATATAAATATATATATATATATATATATTATATATATATATATTATATATATATATATATATATATATATATATATATATATATATATACTCTTGATAATTATTAGCAATAACAGGCTTGGTGAATCTCAAAAAACTCGATTTTATTAAAAAGTTGACGTTTCGCCACGACATTCGTGGCTTTATCAAAACTTTTGAAAAAATTGAAATTTCTTTGACATTTATTGATTTGAAAAAATTTGAATAGAAAAAGACTACTATGTTTCACTACAATTTTTTGGCTGTGGTAGTTCTTTGTTATTTATTACGTGCTATTCAGTCCAATATTAACATTCAAATCTGTTATTATTAGATGGTAAGGGAAACCACAGAAACCTTTACCCACGTAATGTTCGAAATAGGTTCAAATTATTTTGATTTTGAAAAGTCAAAGAATAGGGTACTATTTATCTTTTTTTCAAAAATTCCTCATTACGGCTGTGGCCGTCTTCAGTTATTAATTACGCGCTATTTAGTCCAATATCAACAGACAGGTCTGTTGATATTAGATGGGAAGGGAACCACAGAAACCTTCACCCACATAATGTACAAAATAGGTTTAAAATATTTGATTGTTGTTTTTAAAAAAGATAAATAGTACCCTATTCTTCGACTTTTCAAAATCAAAATAATTTGAACCTATTTCGAACATTACGTGGGTAAAGGTTTCTGTGGTTTCCCTTGCCATCTAATAATAACAGATTTGAATGTTAATATTGGACTGAATCAGTGGCGTAGATAGGGCCCCCCCCTGTATCAAGGGGATCAATCCCCCCCCATGAGCCTTCGAAAATTATAATAGAATTGAATAAAAATCTTTGTATCTACGTATTTAAGTATACATGAAATTTATTATGCACCAGCACCTCTTTTGGTATTATGTATGTGCGATTATATGAAAATCATCAAGATATGTTTTAGTGACGATTGTGCAATTGTGTGTGAAATATCTACTTGGGTCTAATAGAAAATTTTTATGTCGAATGGAAGAAGTCAACCTAAAGCACCTCGCACTTCTTCTCTTTATAAATTGTATACTGTACTTACTATTAAACAAAACTGCTCGAGCTTTTGTTTAATGGTGTAGTATTATATCTAATATACTAGCACTTTTGTTTAATAGTATAGGTGATTAAAATTTGGAAAGAAAAGAAGTGCGAAGAAATTTTGATTGACTTCTTCCTTGGTAAATAAAATTTTCCATGTCACACACGTTTTTTGTTCCTAGTGACTGATTAAATTTCTGTTCACATAGAATATTCTCAATCATTATTTAATATTTCGAATATTTTTTGAGGTAGAGTAGGTATCAAAATATGAGTAACTTTTGGCTTTGACAATTTAATTACTCCATAACATTTTGAAGTAAATAAAAATTTTCTGTGATAGCGTTCAATCCGTTTCTGGACTTGGAGAAAGATTTATTAATCATGAAAATATAGTCCAGTCAACAAGTGCTTTTTTTGTTCAATTTTGTTCATGAGTCTCGGAAAAATATGAACAAGGTGTCATTCGATTCGAAAGAGCATGAAGATATTTTTTGAAAAAATTTAAGGTCCGTTCTTGAAAATTCTAAAAGTTATAATCAATTTACTGATAGAAAAAATTATCTCAAAAACTAATTGATATTTTTGATATCTAAATACATATACAAAAAGAAGAAATATTCTAAAAGAAAGTCTCCCGGAACTGTAGGATTAATATTTATAGTTTTCTCAGAGTAAAAATACGGCCGACAACGGGTAGTCTGGCTTGCGAAAGTAGCGCCCATTTGGGACACTTTAACAATAAACATTGTTCAACTATATTAAATATTAAATTGAGGAATGAAAAATTTCAGGTTCTCACTGGATAGGTAAATGAACAATAATCCAGTGACAAAACATTTTTATCGCGATTTTTCAATTGGTTATGCAATAGTTTTTTGCTGCTTGAACAAGAACATTGCAAGTGTAATAACTGTTAAACTATAAATCTGATACTTTTTTCCTTTCTTGGAGCTGGTTTCAAAAAATGCAGAATAGATTCCTTTTAAAAAAATTTAATTTTTCAATTTTTTATTAACAATTTACGAATTTTAATTAATCCTAACTTCCTTTTCTTGATTCTCTTATAAACAACGCATTTGTTTATTAGAATTTTTTAAACAGTAGGAGATAAATATTGAAAAAACCATTTCCATGTAGCTTCCGATAATAAAAAACGGATGATTAAAATAATAAAAAAAAATTAATTTTGATTTTGCAAAACTATACCTACGTAAATTGTCAATAAACAACTGAAAAATTGAAATTTTTTCAATGGGGATTTACTCTGAAGCCTTATAATAATAGCTCCAAGAATGGAAAATTTTTTCAGATCCATAGTGAATAGTTATCACACTTACAATTTTCATGTTCAAGTACCAAAAACTTGTTAATTAACTATTGCATAACTTATTCAAATATCGCTATTATCGCTGGATTATTGTTCATTCACCGATTTAGTAACTGTCTGAATTTTTCATTCCTTAATTTTCATATTCAATATGGAAAAATAATTGTTGAAGTATCCTCAATGGGCGTGACTTGCCCAAACCAATTACCCGTTTTCGGCTATATTTTTACCTATCTGAGAAAACTATGAATATTGATCCTACAGTTCCAGTAGTTAGTTCTTTTTATTGGGAAATTTCCTCTTCTTTTCGAATCTTTCTTCAGATTTCAAGAATCTTTATTAATTTTCGACATATTGGCAAAGAACCAAACCCCCTTTTTTCAGTATATTGTTTACTTTAACAATTTTCGCGAGTGAATTTTTATTTTTCTCAAAAAACGTCTATATGCTATTCCGAATCGAGTGACACCTTGCTCATATTTTTCCGAGACTGCTGAATAAAGTTGAACAAAAAAGCACTTTCTGACTAGACTTAATATGTTAGAAAGATTTTCGATGTTTTTCAAGCATGATTTACACGAAATTGACAAAGCAGTTGATAAATTCATCAAAACTGATGAGTTTTATCAAAATTTTTTTACTGCCACACCTGCTGTTCTCGTAACTTGAAAGTGTGGAAGAAATATTTAATTCGTAAAGGCGATGTTAAGCCTAAAAATTCAATAATAGAGCTTGATGATTGCCTAGAATTTTTTTTTTCGAATATCAATATGTTGTTCAGACTATTAGCTATGCTGCCGGTATCGACGTTTGAAGCGAATAGAAACGATTCAAAGGTGCACGATAAAAGAAGTGGACTTGTAAGGACCCTTCTGAATATATAAAATTCATTGCAAATTAAAAACTTATGTTTGTCTAATTTTTTGCTTTTGAAAGGTTTGGCTGCTCTGGCAATTCATCGTGACATTGGAATCATAGCTGACGAATTCATGAATGTCGAAAAACGCCGAAAACTAGATTTTCTTCTCTAATTTTTCCAAGAATATGTTCAATTATTTATATATCCAATTTAGTATAATTCAATTTTTCACTAATTCTTGATAATTTTTTTCCAATTCAAATAATTTGAATTTTTTGCAATTTAATTCAATTTTTCTGCTTATTTTGTACTATCTACATGAGAGATAATTTTTATCAACAAGAATAGAACTTTAGAAAAAAAACTTATGAAATTTTGCACTAAGTCATATCCCCCCCATCGCAAAAAGCTATCTACGCCACTGGACTGAATAGCACGTAATAAATAACAAAGAACGGCCACAGCCGAAAAATTTTAGTGAAACATAGTAGTCCTTTTCTATTCAAATTTTTTCAAATCAATAAATGTCAAAGAAATTTCAATTTTTTCAAAAGTTTTGATAAAGCCACGAATGTCGTGGCGAAACGTCAACTTTTCAATAAAATCGAGTTTTTTGAGATTCACCAAGCCTGTTATTGCTAATAATTATCAAGAGATTAGAAATAGTTCACAGGCAACAACAATTCGAATGAATAATTATATATATATATATATATATATATAAATATATATATATATATATATATATATATATATATATATATATATAATTGGCCCCCATTTTCATTGGGGTCTAATTCACCTAAACCTTATGGTTTTTGAAATATCTCGTATTTTGTGAAAATGTATCACTTTTATACCGCTTAAACTGTCATCTTGCTTTCTTGCATTTAACGGAATTAATGATAAGGCCTTCTAACAAAATGTATGTCGCACCAATATTAACCAACTTATAGTTGGTGTGTGAAAATAAATGTAGAATAATTGTAATCTTTAAACGGCGCTAACTTATTTAACTTAGATGGAACACTATTATTTACCAAGTCGCGAATGGCTTTTTGACAAGAGTATTATTATTCACTTTATGGTTGTATATGTAACTCGAAATCATCCTACCAGCGACAGCGTTAGTCTGTGATCCTGTTATCACAGGTGCTAGTTTATCCGAAAGAAGAAAGGAAGAATGGGACGGAATAATAGGCCAATACTGAATTGGTCCTTATTTTTTCGAAGAATATTTAAATTAATTTGGTTTTTAGAATTTTCAACAAATTATTTTCCAGTCCCATTACAGGATATTTCCTCAGACAAAAGGAGAATGTGGCTTCAAATGGATGGAGTTTCCGCTTATTTCCATCGTAAGGTCTGTGAATATTTGAATTTTCATTTCCGAAATCGATGGATTGGAAGAAATGGATTCCAAAATTGGCCTCCAAGATCACCTGACCTTGAGTTACCTGATTTCTACTTATGGAAATACCTCAAAGGAATCGATTATAGTAAACACCTCCAACACCACCAGACAATATGAACAAGCTTTTCTAAATTTAAGTCCGTGTATGTTATCAAATGTTGCTTAAGGTTTTAGAAAAATGATACTTTTGTGTTGAGAGTCTGATGGTTGCCATTTTGAACACTTGATATATGATATTGCTTGTCTCATATCCATAATTTTTGTATTTCCTTCATAATTTGAGCTTATACATAACATTCAAGAACATTGAAAAATAAACGCATTTATTAGGATCTTGATGTTTATTTCAATCAATTCTAATTTCTCAAAACGCCATAGGCGACTTGATGAATGATAAATTTCTTAAAATCAGTATGCAAGATGAATTGATTTTATTTGAGAAGGTGAAGAGTTATCGATAGGAATGTTTTCAGGTATTCGATAAACAATTACATTTTACATCTGCTGGTGACATAAAAGACAGGGTGTTCCATTTAAATTAAACAAGTTACTGCTGTTTAAAGATTGCAATTATTTTAATTATTACTAATAGTATTAGTTAGTCAATATTTCATGAGTGCGAGACAAATTTTGTTATAGTTAGTAGGTATCATCATTAATTTGGTTAAAAACAAGAAACCTCCGGTTGAGAGATTAAGCGTTAAAAGTGATACTACATTTTCAGAAAACACGAGATATTTCAAAAACAATAAGGTTTAGGTTGATTAAACCTGAATAAAACTGGCATTTGTTTCTATCGTAAAATCCAAAAATGAAATAATATACAGGGTATTCCATTTGAAAGATAACACCTTTGATACATTTCGTGATTTTGGCATACCCTGTTGTATATATATATATATATATATATATATATATATATATATATATATATATATATATATATATATATATATATATATATATATATATATATATATATATATATACTGGGTGTTCCAAAATTGCAAAGACACAGAGCTAACACATACACTAGAGGTCAAAATAAGTCGATTGGAACCAATTTATTTATATACTAAAATGTACCGCTTGTTTGTGGGAAGAGTTGAGATATTGAATTGAGGAACTATTAAAGTGCTTTCCATTGACAGGCACCAGTACAGCAAATGATATTTATTATACTATAGCGCATTTAGTAGTAGAATATGAACTCGATTGTAATAAATTTCACAGCATAACTAAAGATGATGCCCCTGCCATGATTTGCAACAAAATTCGGCTGTATAATTCACCAGGAATCACTAGCATCCAAACATTTAAAAGTTGACAATGTCATGTAGCACGTCATGAAAATAATAAACTTGATAAGGAGCAGAGGACTAAATCACAGACAGTTCATGAAATTTTCACAAGATTTTAATGAAAATTATTCCGATGTACCTTATTTCACGGAAGTTCGTTGGCTAAGTAGAGGGACAGTTTTGGAAATATTTTTTTTACGTGACTTGACATGAATGACTTGAATACAAAGTTACAGGGAAAAGATTTGGTCGTCACTCAAATGTATTTGCATATTCAGGCGTTCGAAATGAAACTTACATTATGGAATAATCAGATAAAAAACCGAATTCCTCATTTGGCACAGTGAAGCAGAAAAAATTGGATGAATGTTCTTAACTTTTGCTGAATCTATCCACAGAATTTTATCATCGTTTTGAATATTTCACCAAGATAAACGAATGGCTGTCTAACAATCCATTCACTTTTGAAGCTTGCAATTCATTTGCAAATAAAATTGATAGATCTCCGATGTGACAGTATTACAAAGGAAAAATCTGAGTAAAAGTTACTACATATTATACACAGTGTTGCAAGAGTTTGTTGTTTTGAATCCGAACTTAGCACTGTAGATGCACCTACTTCTTGTACCAGCACACTCAAGAAGAATATTCTAGAATGGGCTACAAAGGGATACCTGAAAATTTCCTGAAAGCAACTCCGGAATCAATAGCCTACCTGAATTCATTAAAAATTTGTTTGTAACAAGAAATTATAACTTTTTTTATGTATAACTTTTCTTTTTTATAACTTCTTATAAGTTTTATTGCCGTATACCATACGCTGAGGAAATACAATTAAAATTGATTCGGGTTTTTGTATCTATTCGAGAAGTTTCCATATTACACACATGAAACAAAAACAAGTGAGCAGCAGAGCTTCCCTACTATAATTGTATTTATTATTTTCATTTCAATTTTATTCTTTTTTTTATAAGCAAATCCTTAACCTCTTAATTGAGGGGCTATGTAGGTGAACCAAACGTTGAAACCCGGAAAAACAAGAAATGTCCAAATTAAAATAGCGATAGTTAAGGAAAAAATTTTAAAATATCAAGAGATATTCTTTTCAACTTCAACTGAATTCACTTAAGAAACGTCAACCAACATAATGTTTGGTTGGTTATCACTTTCGATGGATGGATGATACTGATAAGCCTCAAAAAGGGCGAAACAGTCTGTCTATCAATTTCCATAGATTGTGATAAACATCTTAACATTTTCAACATTTACCGTCTAAGGTAGGTGAAAATGTTTCGATAATGTCCTTAGGTTACTTAATTTTATATTCACGAACGTCTCTCGTTAACACGAATAATTTTCATTTATATTTATACATGCACTACACTGTTTACTTCTGATACGGTGTTGTAGTCACTATTTTCGAGTAAAATATGACTATTGTTCCCTCATACTTGTTCGTTTTCACACACATTTTCCCAACACCCTAAATTCATTTGAAGAAGCTGTGCACATGCGGAAATGAAACACACAAAGGAATTTTTCTAACTTCAACTGAATCCACCAAATTTCAACCAATTATCTCAATCCCCAGAAGATGTGGAAATGCGCAAAATCAAAACCCCAAAAAACATAAAGAAACAGGAAATTCCTAGGTACATAAAAACAGCGACAGTTATACTACATCCCTTAGCTTAATTTGGAGGAATTTTGGGGTAGCAAAAATCACTCAAAAACCGTTTTGTTGTTGTAAAGCCGTGTTTGATTCATTTCTTCATTGGAGGTATGTTTTGTGGATGATATATCGCACTGGTTCTTGATTGAACTAGAGTAAAATTTGTAGTTATCGAATGATACCCTGCTATGCTGTTTATACTTCGTTACTTGGCAACAAAATGCAAACCGACTTAATACAACAGTTTACGTTTCGTTTATATGTTGGTCGTAACTTCATTAGCCAGTCCTACTCCGTTTTTCAGATAATTTTCTCAGATATATTTTAAATAATATTTTTTGGAGTGTTTTGTGCACTAATTCATATATATATAGATATATATATATATATATATATATATATATATATATATATATATAATATATATATATATATATAATATATATATATATATATATATATATATAGATATATGCAACAGGGGCGGCTAATCAAAGGAGGCTAAGCCTCCTCAATAATATTCCGTGTATCACTAATATATTATATTGAATAGTCAGCATTCAGCATATTCATATTAATCAAAATTATATTATTTTATGCACCTACCTTCCTTTCAACCTACATTATATAATATAATTTATTAATTAAGATAGAAGGTATTTATATTTACTGCATTTCATTCATTTCAAGATTTGTGGCAACGCTGCGGAGGCTTAGAAAGGTATATTCTCAGCGTTCATTATGGCTGCCACAGAAAAGCAAACAACGGTGCAAATACTCCGAATAAATACTTCATTGCAATAGAAAAGCAAAACACATGTAAATGGCAACACCGATAGGAACCCAGTCTCATACAATGTCGACCAATCACAACTATAGAATTTCGCGTGACATCGAGTGAATTCGTTGGAATTGAATCGTATTGTGATCGTAGTTACTAATGGCCGAAAACAGCAGCGTGTTTACTTATATTGCTCGCGTATTGTTTTAAAATGAATTTGGTTACTGAAGTTAATTTCAAAAATTTCAATGGTGACTTAGTGGAATATTTGTTATCCCATAACTTTATTGCCCTAAGTTATGAGAATGAAGTTTTGATAAAAACATTGCGACCTACCCCTGAATTAAACAATTTGGTGCAGCGTAACAGACAACAACAAAACCGCGGTTTTAATATAAGGAATTATGAGAGACATCCTTGCCTAACCGGATCACAGGTAAAAAATAAATTATTTTGTTGGCAGTGTTTACTTTTTACTAGTGAAATTGTCTCTGTTTGGGGCTGCTTAGGATTTGAGGATTTAATTCTATACCTAGTTGAAAGTGAGGAATTTTTCACCGATAAAGTAACTTTAATTACAGCACGCAGAATTAATATCTTACTTACAAGATAAGGAATTTATATATTTTTTAAACATCTTTAAATTAATTTTTGAACAAACAGAAATAGTTTTTCAAATCTTACAGAACAAGTTTTCAGATGTAATTTACACACGAAATCGGCTCAAGTTTCTTTTGGAAAAAATTTCAGAATTTCGTGCAGAAGTTTATTTTAAAAAACTATTTTCTGTTTTTCAAACTACTGATGATACGACTCAATTTAGCCCAAAACGAAAGAAATTCAGTTACGCAGATATGGAGCTTCACTATAAGCAAATATTTTATGAAATTTTGGATACTAATAGGGGTCAAATAGAAATAAGATTCTCTGATTTGAAAAGACTGCATTTCCTCGACTTAGTCAATAAAAATTTGTTAACCGGATTTTCGGCTAATTTTCCATAACCTTTTGGAAGATTTATGTCAAAAATACACTTTTTTTGATAAGGTGGCCATTAAATGTGAACTGTGTGTTGTTTATAATGACAATGAAATTTTGGGGCAAAATGAAAATCATGTGAGGACTATTAAATACCTTTTTGATAATGATTTGAATCAAGATTTTTTTTTTGTTTATAAACTCTTATGTCTAATTGTTTTTATCCTGGTGACATCGGCTTCCGTAGAGCGCCCGTTTTCCACTCTTAAGAGAATTAAAACTTATTTACGAAATTCAATGAGCCAGGATAGTTTGAAAAATATTAGTTTGTTGTCTATTGAAAAGGAATTGGTAAAACTTTTGGCGAAAGACAAAAAATTTTATGAGGATATTATAGATCATTTTGCTAACGTTAAAGATCGCAGAATCCCGCTAATCTTCAAAAATATATAATAACTTTTTATTTGCTCTCCCCAGCTGTTAAAAAATTCGTTAAGTAGGTAGGTAGGTACCTATTTTGTGAAAGAAAAAAAAAATTAGATGAATAGATTAATTGATTAATTGGCTGAGAAGAGTTTTTGTGAATATTGTAAATAGGAGTTGTAGGTCTCTAGGTAGACACTCGAAAGTGAAAACAAATTAATAGCTTAGGGTGCTTGTTTTACTTTGATTTTCTCTAAATTATAAGACGGTTGACCTTGAAATCCTAAAAATTTTCGCCTATGGTGTATTTTTTAACACCTCTTGTAGCCTCCTCAAACCAAAACCTCACCAGCCGCCACTGATATGCAACTATATATAATCTCTTGATAATTATTAGCAATAGCAGGCTTGTTGAATCTCAAAAAACTCGATTTTATTGAAAAGTTGACGTTTCGCCACGACATTCGTAGCTTTATCTAAACTTTTAGAGGTTTTTTTCAAAAGTTTTGATAAAGCTACGAATGTCGTAGCGAAACGTCAACTTTTTAATAAAATCGAGTTTTTTGAGATTCAACAAGCCTGTTATTGCTAATAATTATCAAGAGATTAGAAATAGTTCACAGGCAACAACAATTCGAATGAATAATCAAATATATATATATATATATATATATATATATATATATATATATATATATATATTATATATATATATATATTATATATATATATATATTATATATATATATATATATATATATATATATATATATATATATATATATATATATATATATATATTCTATTATATATATATATATATATATATATATGTATATATATATATATATAATTAAGTGAACTAGCACATTTATTTGAAACTAATCAAACAAACCTCCTAGCGGAGCTGGTTATACGAGTTCACGAAACATCGAAATGCCTCCATATACCATGGACGGTGTATGTTAGAAACATTAAGTTGTTTATCACAATCAATGGAAATGATAGACAGTCTGTTTCGCCCTTATTTGGGGCTCATCAGTATCATCCATCCATCGAAAGTGATAACCAACCAAATATTTCCAACGGCGTTATATTTTCCTTCCAGTGACTATATGGCATATAAATATGACACAGCGCCACCAGTCGGGGGTATATGGAGGCATTTCGATGTTTCGTATATGGAGGCATTTCGATGTTTCGTGAACTCGTATAACCAGCTCCGCTAGGAGGTTTGTTTGATTAGTTTCAAATAAATGTCCTAGTTCACTTCATTTTATTGCCACGAACGTGTATCGTTAACGAAGAATTCTGTTTTATATTCATTTGCTACCTGTAAAAGGAATAAAATTGGAGCGCTTGTCACTTGCGGTGTGTGAATGTTGAATCACATCGAATTGATGTGTCAACTTTACTCTTGCTTAACGAATATAGTAACCACCTTCGGGTGTCAGGACGTACGAGTTCTCGTTGCCGAAATGTTTTCATCTATCTGTAAGTTGTGGTTCATTTGTTCCCGACTGGTGGCGCTGTGTCATATTCATATGCCATATAATCACTGAAAGGAAAATATAACGCCGTTGGAAATATTTGGTTGGTTATCACTTTCGATGGATGGATGATACTGATGAGCCCCAAATAAGGGCGAAACAGACTGTCTATCATTTCCATTGATTGTGATAAACAACTTAATGTTTCTAACATACACCGTCCAAGGTATATGGAGGCATTTCGATGTTTCGTGAACTCGTATAACCAACTCCGCTAGGAGGTTTGTTTGATTAGTTTCAAATAAATGTCCTAGTTCACTTCATTTTATTGCCACGAACGTGTATCGTTAACACGAAGAATTCTGTTATATATATATATATATATATATATATATATATATATATATATATATATATACAGTGGCTAATTTACCAGCAGGCTGAGTAAACTGGAGCCTAGGGCGGCAGATTTAGGGGGCAGTAGATTTGGGGCCAGAAATCTTCCCGCTAACACAATAAAAAATGTTCAAAAATTGGGAAGTACTTGTTTTCACCCCGATTTCCGAAAATCGAATTTCCTTCAGATCTCGACGTTTTGACCTACCTACTAGGAAGCCATTATGACTATTTTTACGATAATATCTCTTTGGCTGTATGTATCTGTGTGTATGTAAACCTCATTTTTTTTGAAGTAGGTGCTTTTTAGACTACCAAACCGATCAATTTCAAAATCTACCCAGCTCTTTTCTTTATCGAACTACGTCGATTGACCCAAGAAGCATAAAAATTGGTTGGTTGGTCCATTCGAGAGATATCTATCGTCGAAAAAATTTTCAAAAAATATGAAAACCAGTCGACCCTGCAGTTAATTTTTGAGATCAAAAATTTCAATTTTCATATTTTTTCTGAGCTTTTGAGGAGATTTTCATTGTTAAAACAGGTAAAATGATAAACGCCCTACCCTTTTGTGAATAGAGTCAGAACTAATGAAAAAGATTTCATACGACGATATAATTGATGATTTTGCGAATGAAAAATAACGCAAAAAGGTATTGTAAAACCTTCATGAGTTAATTAATTGAAATTTATAGTCATCATCAACCGGACTGTTACCAGATATATAAATATATTATTTTTACACTGCTTGAGACAAAATCCCCTATGCCAATGTGGAGACGAAGAAACACTGGAACACATATTCATGCTATGTCCCTTGTATGAAGATAATAGAAGAGAATTATTCACTGGAATTTATGGACGCCTGAAATCAGGCTCCATAAATTGGTATACAATAATTGCTAGTAATCACATGAACATATATCTGATGATCTACGATTTCCTAAAGAAGACCAATTTGAGAATATAACTTAATATTAGGGTTGCCATCACCTAAATTGCCGATGCCGGACAAAAATTTTAAAAACCCCGGACATTTCTGTGAAACTTTGATTTTTCCCCGGACACCCCGTAAAACATTTTCTTTTTTGAATAAAATAAAACATCGTTTATATTTTAGTTTTTCATTTATTTAAACTTTAAACCGTTTGTTTGCCATACAAACAGAACAACAAAAAACAAATAAAATTCTATTTTACACAGTTTACAGTTTTCTCTTTTTTTTAGTATCATCAAATAGAAAACAACTCATGACGATAATTTTTGGTAGATTAAAAATCAAATAGACTAGATTCTACATTGTAATAGCAGATTATAGGATAGTTCAACTAGTTCGGTTAGATAGGTTAGGTACTCAAAAGTCTAAATTATTTATTAACTATAAATCAGAAGTAAGTAACAAGTTTTAATTTTAACGAGATCAACTTCTTTTTACTAATTCAACTCAACCTGGAATTTTTCAGACTTGCCAATTTTTTCCAAAATGTCTTTATTTTTCATCATGAATTTGTAAAAGTCGGAGCAACTCAAGTCTTTAAAATTAGACTTTATTTTGATCAGAGAAGAAAGCGTACTTATGTGTATTTAGCAAGTTTTTCTCCTTCCTCCTTTCCTGCAACCCTAGTGAAAAAACTCACTCCACATTCGTATTGTGAGCTGGTATACAAAAATATTACTATGCAATTTTGAGCAGCTTAGAATGTAGATGTTTCGAAAAAATTCGGCCACAACTGGTTTGCATTTAATAGGTCATCTCGGTCACTGACACTCAAGCTTCACACACCCGGACACAAAATTTGTCCGGGTTTCACCCGGACATATTTTGAAAACCCCGTCCGGACGACCCCTAAACTAGGACAAATCCGGGGAAACCCGGACGGATGGCAACCCTACTTAATATACACTTCAATCGGACCTCCTTGAAGTGGAATCACATTTAGTAGCTCATGAGTCGCAAAGAAGCTTCATTAATTTCTTATATAATTATTTGCATATTAATTTACACTGTTGCTGAGCGTATGTTCTAATAAAACGAGCTCATTAGGAGACCCCACTAGAGTGGAGGCCTCAACATAATAATAAAAAAAAACTAGAGAATTGAATTGTAAAGTTCGGTCGGGGTGGCAAAATTTGAATAGCCTACTAGCGAAAAATATCTAAATCCGCTGTATATATATATATATATATATATATATATATATATATATATATATATAATATATATATATATATATATATATATAATATATATATATATATATATATATATATATATATATATATATATATATATATATATATATATAATATATATATATATATATATATATATATAAATATATATATATATATAAATATATATATATATATATATATATATATATATATATATATATATATATATATATATATATAATATATATTTATATATATATATATATATATATATATATATATATAATAGATATATATAATATATATAATATATATATATATATATATATATATATATATATATATATATATATATATATATGGGTAGTTCTACAAAATAAGAAATTTTTGGCGTCTCAGCCAAAATATCATAAAAAAATTGTTAATAACAATTTATTTTGGATGGAATACTATTAATTACAATTGTTTCTAGATGGTCACTAAAAATAATTAAGATTCACAATTCTTTTCCGAACAAAATTACTGTTCAAAGTGCCGAATTCTCAGGATCCTGCAGTGTCCCTCGCACAAATTTTAGTACAAAGTGCGTCATGATACATTTACCTCAACATTAGGGTCTTAAAAGAAACCCGAATTATTAAGTTTACTATTTTTCCTGGCTAAATAGAACAATAACTATAGTATTTCCTTGAAAAATATTGAATAAATCTTGTTTACATTTTGTCCCCACGATTTTATATCAGTATCCTGTTCGATGTTGAATTAGCTAATATATCACTATATATTTTCCGTACGTCTTTACCGTTCCGCTGAGTCGATAGTACCTACGAAAGCGACAAAGAATGTCATCTTTCTATTCTGACCTAGCACTTTGTTTAGTGAGCCCAGTGTGTTCGGCGTGTGAAATATTGTCGTAATCAGTGGAGTTCACAGAATCCTGGTAAGATTTTTATTTACGAAATAAATAATGAATATGACTAATTTTAGCCTATTGATATGTAAGATGCTAGCGCATAGGCCTAGTTTAGGTTAATTTTTGTTGGAAGTTATAAATTGGTGTGTTTATTTTATTTTTAGACAGAAATTATCAGGAACCTGGCCTCAGGATCCTGTCCAATTGGTACCCAGGATACTGAGAACCATCCAGGATCCTGAGCAGATCATATTTAAAATATTGTTTCTCTGCAATGATTTGCAGTATTTTTCAAACATAAACATTAAACTACAAATAAATAATTTAATAAATAAATTGGACTTACTCTCGTTATTTGTTTATATACAGTTATTCAGTTTTGGTGGTGGTCCAAGTAAAAATATTCTTATAATTGTTTCGAAACTTCGGATCAATAGTATGAAATGAACAAACATTTAATCGTTCTTACAAAAATTATATTTGAATATTATATTTTGTTACACAGGAAGAATGGCGCCAAGAAAGAAACAGACCAAAGAAGAAATATTAGAAAAGAAAAGGACAGCTGAAAAAATTAGATATGAAAAAATTAAAAACGACCCTCAGAGATTAGCGTCTGAAAAAGAAAAAAGAAAGCAAAAATATAAAATGCTGCGAGAATTTGTCAAATCCAACATTGGAATCAGCACGAGAACGGTCACAGAAGTAGCATCATAAGAGAAACCAGGAGATACAACAAAAGAATGCGTCAATAGTAAAATTGGAACAAAAACTCAGCAGATATAAAAGGATGCCAGAGATTGAAAAAACAAAAGAAATAACTGTAGCTTACGCCTAGTACCGCAATGACCAAACTTGCCGAAGATACAACGACACGGGTAGACGTAGTCAAAAAGGCTTCATTTGGTGATGTGTTGGAAAAGCAAATATCAGATAATATGTCTAATTTGAAGACTCGTGAAATTTAAGATATGGAAAAACTGATTTCTAGCGATCAACAGAATTTAATACCTTTTAAGGGGACACTCAAAGTCCAGGGCAGTGCTTTCATGCCACGAAAGCTACAAATTAAATCCCACAGCTATTTTGTGATGAGGGTATTATGTGTAAACATTACCGAATGGGTTTACTAGAATACTCTGCAGGATCATGGCAAAGATTTAAAGACGTCTACGAAAGTGAGACGGAATCAAAAGATCAGCCAGATGATATGAGCGTTGCAAGCGATCTTACTTTAAATTTTGAAAATCCAGAAGTTTTAGCCACCATGCCTGATTTGCAAATTGACCCGAGAAATCAAAGAAAAGTTAAAACCCAAGAAATAAAAGTTGATACTGTCACCGAACAACCAAAAAAGGAAAAAAATGATATCAAGGAAACACAAAGTTAAAAAAGCGACTAAATGAAAAAAACAAGACTCAAGAAAAAAAATTAATTCTAGAAAACAAACAGATTAAAATAAATTAATCAAAAAAAGTGCAGACAAGTAAATAGGAGTTTTGTGACTGCGAGAGCCTATATGTGGTGTTCTCTATAGTGAAGATACGACAGGAAATGACTGGGTACAGTGTCTAATATGTAGGTAATCATTGGGCACAAGATGGATGTATTAAAGGTGAATCTACATTATTTACATACCCTGGCTGTTTGTGATTAAAAAATAGTTTAAAAGAATTGGAACGAGACTGTCAAAATTATTATTTTTGTTACTAGATTCAAGTAAAATACTAGATTTACGTGTCGTTTAGTCAAAATATGTTACGAAAATTTCATGTTGTTACCTTTGAGAGATATTTTATTATTGAGAGAGAGATTATTATTATTTTTATGTTCAAAAATCATTTGATGATTAATGTTCCTGTTGAAGGCTTTTTCAGGTATATAATTAGTATCTAAGCCAAATTTAAAACTCCTTTTTGTTATTATAAAATACTTTGATTATTACAAACTAATGTTGAAGGGTAAATTTTAAAAACTTGTGAAATAAATGATTGATATCGATTGATTTTTGTTGTTTCCCTCAGTTTCCTGGTGACACTCTCAGTTTCCTGTGGCTCGATTTTTTTAAATGGCCATAAATCAAAAAATATTGAATGTTTTGACTGTTCCCTTTAGGAAAAGCTGAAAGACACTGTACTCTAGTTATTAGACTGAATTCCGCCACCAAAAAGTATAAAAAATGTCGGGCCGAAATCAGACTCGAATTCTTCCTTAGTTTGTAGAACTTCCCATATATATAATATATAATATATATATATATATATATATATATATATATATATATATAATATATATATATATATATATATATATATATATATATATATATATATAAATATAATATATAATATATATATATATATATATATATATATATATATATATATATATATATATATATAACGAATTTTTCTTCGAATGTTTTAATATCTAATGAATTTCCATTCGACTTGCGGATTATCTATTCATTAGATTCTTTTAATTCAATATCTTAATTGAATACTTGATGCATCAAAATGAAATACCAATCAATTTGCTGAAATTTTTATTACAATATAATTAATAGAGAATAAATTTGAAGGCACCTTAGAAGGTAAAGAAGTAATTGAATATTTAGATACCTCTGTCTTATTATCATTAAAGTATCATCTATAATTCTATACTATACTGATGTCAAATACGCAATATTGTATGCAAATCATCTTACTCAATATTTGACTTTGGAAAAATTGAATGAGTATAAATTAAAATGAACATTCAATGTTTATTCGTATTCTTGATAATTATCATTCGTTTGTTATATAGATTCTTAAATTTTCTCGTCATGCATTTGTACCAAAACAAGGATGTATCCCACTATAATATAAAATATCATTGAGAGTCTAGAATGATCAGGTGGATGAAAATGATATAAGCCCTGATAATAAACACGGGTCATAAAAACCGTTTCAATGGTAAACTTTTTATATCGATCATTTTAATATATTCGAAGAGAGTGACATATTGAAGTTTCAGTTATCAGGATTTTAAATTTTGGATTGATTGGGCCGATACTTGGTGTAAATTAAAAAACATATTGAAACAATGGTTAATAATTACAATTTACATATTTATTAAAAGAAATAACGCATGACGCACTAACTATGATTCTCTGTTATATCGAAAACAAGAAATGACAAATTGTGTAGAAGGGGTAAATAGAAAGATGGTTACAAATAATTATTAGAATAGGAAAAATCAATTCTGAACTGCTAGTCAGGTAGTTCGGTAATTTTGAAAAGATTAAGAAGGGGGCTTGAAGTATGATCGATTTGGCTATTCAATAGGAGACCGGAAAGCTTGCAAACCATTTAATCTAAGAAAATCACACACAACATTCAATTTCGATTTTGAAATATTAAATACTGAAAGTAAGGGAATTAAACTAATTTTTTGAAATCATCAAAAATAAATAAATACAAGCATTCCGGTCTCCTATTGAATAGCCAAATCGATCATACTTCAAGCCCCCTTCTCAATCTTTTCAAAATTACCGAACTACCTGACTAGCAGTTCAGAATTGGTTTTTCCTATTCTAATAATTATTTGTAACCATCTTTCTATTCATCCCTTCTACACAATTTGTCATCTCTTTATTTCTTGTTTTCGATGTAACAGAGAAACATAGTTAGTTTGCCATTACCATCTGAAGAAGGTGAAGTTCCACCGAAACGTGCGTCATGCGTTATTTCTTATAATAAATATGTAAATTGTTATTATTAACCATGGTTTTAATATATCAGGATTTTAGTATAATAACTTCTTCATGAATTTAATTTTAAGTGCTTTTAACCAATGGAAACTCTATACACTAGTGTATCAGATAAATAAATTGAATTCCCAGATATATTAAAATTGGTATAATATCAATATGAAATGAATAAAATATCGATAAAATGGCCAATTTGTCAAAAATAACTTCACTAGCAATAAAAAGATGTCGATAAGTGCAAATCACTTACGAATATCCTTATATGTTGGAACCGCTACTGAGAATGACTGTGAAATTTACGAATAACTTCAAGCCATGGGACCCTAAACAAAAGCGAAATTGATGGAATAACGGTTCTCGAAAGAGGAGAAGGTAGACATTGCCGAGAAGATTCACTTTTTATTAGCAGGTATTATGGACAGACTAACAATTCAGGTCTGAACGAAAGCAAACATGAAACCAGACAGATTGAAATGGACAGTGGCGTAGAAATGAATAGTGTTTACTAACAGTAAAGATATTTTTCTTCCGCAATGCCTTATAAAAACTTCACTTTTCTAGAACAATAAGAAAAGTTATTCAATAACGATATATTTGGGTATAGAAACCTTATCTCTGATGTTTACATTGAATCAGATTGTTGATTTCAATTGATTGTATTATTGCTTGAATTTTTGACTAGAAAATAGATGTAAGGAACAGGCGCGGCTATTCGAAGGCGACTATGGAGGCTAAGCTGCCTCCTCAATAATATTCCGTGTATCACTAATATATAATATTGAATAGTCAGCATTCAACATATTCATATTAATCAAAATCATATTATTTGATGCACCTACCTTCCTTTCAACCTACATTATATAATATAATTTATTAATAACGATAGAAGATATTTACATTTACTGCTTACTGCATTTCATTCATTTCAAGATTTTATATCAACAGTGGCAATGCTGCAGAGGCTTAATAAGGTATACACGCGTTCATTATTCTATATGCCATGCCAGAGAGAAAAGGAAACGCTACGAATAAATATACCTTATTCACTTTATTGAAATAGAGAAAACCGGTTGAAGCAACACCGATTGAAGCTAGCTGCTCGGTTCAAAAAGGATACGTTAATTCTCACATAATGTCGATCAATCACAACTATAGGCTTTCGGGTAAAATCGAGTGAATTCGTTGGACCGTTGTCACTAGTCGTGGACGAAAACAGTTTGTTTTGGAAATTTTGGATTGATTGGGCCGATACTTGGTGTAAATTAATAAACATATTAAAACAATGGTTAAAAATAACAATTTACACATTTATTATAAGAAATAACGCATGACGCACGTTTCGGTGGAACTTCACCTTCTTCAGATGCTAATGGCAAACTTTTGCCATTAGCATCTGAAGTTAATTTTAAAAATTTCAATGGTGACTTAGTGGAATATTTGTTATCCCATAACTTGAGTGCACAAAGTTATGTTGATAAAGTTTTAATAAAAACATTTCGACCTACCCCGGAATTAAACAATGGGTACAGCGTAACAAACAACCAAATCGCGGTTTTAGTATCAGAAATTATGAGAGACATCCTTGGCTAACCGGATCACAGGTAAAAAAATAAATAATTTTGTTGGCAGTGTTTACTTTTTACTAGGAAAAATGTCTCTGTTTGTTTTATTTGAATCTATTTTTGGGAGGGTCCTATTTTATTTTTGGCAAAACAGAACTCTCAAATCCCCGTTGGCTCTTGCTGGGCAACAATTGATTAATTCCTCGAATAGGTAACAAATTTGTTAAGTATTTTGTGAAAGAAAAAAATATGATGAAAAGATGAATTGATTAATTGGCTGAGAAGAGTTTTTGTAAATATTGTAGATAAGAATTGTAGGTCTCAAGGGAGACACTCGAAAGTGAAAACAATTTTTTTCGCAAAGAAATCAATATTTTAGGGTTCTTGTTTTACTTTGATGTTCTTTAAATTACAAGGCGGTTAACCTTGAAATCCTAAAAATTTTCGCCTATGGTGTATTTTTTAACACCTCTTGTAGCCTCCTTAAACCAACACCTCACGAGCCGCCACTGGTAAGGAACCATTTATGTAAAAGGCATATTCTCATAGTTTATGAATAGTAATTCGTGGAAACTATTGAGATTGTTTTCGATATAACCGAGATAATAAATGAAGTAGGCAATTCAATAAACTTCCTCTGCAATAAAATTGGAGATATTTGATTTATGTTTTACTGAAATTATCGATACTATTACATATTTAAAAAAGAAGACATTTCCATATAGAGTAAATAAAGGATTCAGTGGGAGAAAAATGACGTTATCAGTATAAAATTAGCCGCTTATAGCCCATAATATAGATTAATGAAAATATAGATTCTAGGAAATATATATTTACATACGAATTGTTACGCCTATGGTAGCCCCCTATTCACGTTGCGCCTATGGCGACCGGGCGATCACCGGCCGTACGACCAGCGAAGGATTGAAGTCTTCTGTAATGCTAAGCACTACTAACGTGAATCTGAAATCCCTTGATGAAAACTTAAATCTCAAGCGCCTCTGATCGCGTAATTTCTTGGCGAATCAGCAAAAATTTCAACTTTGAGCGCTTCACGAATCGGAACGGTTCCCCGCCTACGCCTTACATTGGTTATTTCAACAATTCTGCGTAGCTTTTCTTAGGACCTTTCTTTTAGACATTTTTCCTCCAATTTGGAAAAAGGTGTCCCTTGGTCGAAAATGGCGAAACACTCATACGTTTAGTATTAAGAATTATCACGCTTGAAAATATCGAACTACGAAATCAATTTATTGTTTACCTTACTGAAGTTCAACAGTTTTAAAGTTTTCAGTATTTTTTCTCAAAATGACCTACATAATTCATTTCATAACGAGACTGATTTGCTTGGAGACACCACGAGTCCGCAGGAGGAGTGTGAGAAATACTCAATGAAATTATTCTGTTTCAACATCATAAAACCTAGATCAATAAGAAAAGGGTAATTGATAGGAATATTATCAATCGTTGTTGTTTAGTCGAACTGAAGGTGTTCGCCCAATATTTTTTTCTATATTAAAATGAAGCCATCAAGGCATCTAGAGACCGCAGAGCCTCTATAGAGAAATATCTCATGGGGCTTCTTCCTAATTATTGTGATGAATTTCAAATTTTATCATTCGAAGGTGCTGCAGCTGTGTTCTTCACCGAATTTGTTGTTTTGAAGTTCAAGTCAGATTCATAATGACTCCATTTCAAGTAAACAACACTGGCGAGATCAGATCGGAACAGTTTTTTCTTGTTTTTGATTTGGTATAGTTGTTCTTATCCTTTGCATGAAGCATAGTATGCTTAATGCAGATTTTTTGATACAGAAAGTCATATCACATTATTCGAAAAGTTTTGATAGGTTTACTTGATCGCTATCTTATTTAATTGTTAGAATATAACTGAGTATCATCATCCTTCAATCTTGGTTTAAACGCGCACTAGTTGAAACATTTGAAAATCTTGTTCACCTTTCAAGAAGTTAATTAATACATATCCTTTACCTAGCAGATTTGTATCATGTATAAAAAATGATTCCGTTTTGATGTATGTCATAAAAAGCTCAATGTTCAGATATTTTCGAATCAAAATTTTACAATTAAAAAAAGATATGGATATGCAAAATTAAATGAATCGGCGTGCTTGTTACGCCTCTGGAAGTTAGAACGGTGACGATCTAAGAGTTCCTGTCCACCCGCGTAGATCGCGGCAGGCCAGGTGGAGGCTTGTATTGCCCACATGCCACTATTAATTATAAGGGGGCATCAAATGCTCATCATCCATGGATGACTGCGATTTGGCATGCGTTGTTTTCCACAGCAAATTTTTGAAATGATCCTTTCAACAGTTGATTCTGGAAGATGAGTGGCATAATAACTTTTGAATTTGTTTTTCAGCGGGTTAGTTAAATTGAATTACTATCTGAGAGAATATATAACATTGCTAAATGAAATAATAATTTGACCTCAAGAGGATCTGTTACTGTTATTTTGTTATGATGTTAGGATAGCCAAGATAATTATGACTATAGTAAGGACCTGTAAATTTTTCTGTAACATGTAATCTGCCGTTTATCAAATAAACGCCAATCATAATTAGCTTCGTAATGTCGTTAATTAATTATTCACTAGAGCAAGATTATTCTTCATGAATAATTTTTTTTAATCTTCTGGCTGGAAAGCGATGCCCATATTAATTTCTCCCATCATAAATCCTTCATTTCATATCACTATTCCTTACCATGCACAAGAAAAACAGACATCAGTTGAGAAAAATGCACGGTTTCATATTGGTGATAACTTTTTTCTTCATTTGTTCGTGACGTTTGAGAAAATTACTCAAGATGTTAAAAAAAATGTGTGCGCTTGGGGAACCCGCGTCAGGTAGTTTTTTCGCAACTTAGTTCATCGAATAGTTTTTTTGGGTACTCTTTTCGATGCACAGCATATGACTTTACTACTGTCGCTCTATAATGTATGAGAAAAATAAATAATAAACACTCGAATCACTTGTAAATTGAGCCTATGTTACAGTAATACAACTTTATTAACTTACTTTTCCAACATTCTTGCTGCAGTTTTTATTTCTAGAATCTTCATTGCAAAATTGCAATGATGGGACAATATAACTCATATAATTATAATTTAAACCAAAAAGTATATAAAAATTGTCCCTATCAATATATTAAGCTTTTATAGCTGTGCTGAAGGAGAGAATGACAAGTTTTGTATGTTTTGGGTATTTTACATTTTCTGTCGGAAGCCCGAAAGCTGTAACAATCTGCTAATGTATTCCGACGAAAGCCCATATAATTCGCCACTCGTTACGTGAGGATTTCTACCAGCCTACGTATTTCCAAATACAATAGAAATTCAATAAATATGGTATAATAAACCAGGCAGAGATATATCAAAAAAACCCTATCGCAACGAGCTGCATTAGAAGAACAGGTTTTCATAACGTATACAGTTGAAAAAATATATTCATTAAATTATGATTTCTTTCCATGTTCAAAAAAAATGCGCACTCTAATGTGTATCACAACCAAGGAATCGTACGAAACTACATTCTTACGAATTTTAATCATATTTCTATAAAATTGCGCCCTTTATCATGTAAACAAGATTTATTTTTTCCTCCGGGGGGTCACCCTCCAACCAATTCATATAGAAATAAATACCTTCCCAGATATCGTACGAAACTACCTACCTACAAATTTTCAACCCTATGGTTCCAAAATTGCGCTTTCTATCGTGTAAACAAGATTTATTTCCCTAGGGGGTCAACCCCCCAACGAATTCGCATTAAAACCTATCCCATTCAATATATCATACGAAACTACCTACCCACAAACTTTCAATCCGATTGCTCCAAAATTACGCCCTTTATCATGTAAACAAGATTTATTTCTTCCCCCAGGGGGTCAACCCCTCAACCAATTCGAACCAAAACCAATACCATTTAAGATATCTTTCGAAAATACCTACCTACAAACTTTTAACCTCATTACTCCAAAATTGCGACCTTTATCATGTAAATAAGATTCATTTCTTCCCCCAGGGGGGTAAACCCCCCAACCAATTCGAACCAAAACCAATTTCTTTTAAAATATCATACAAAACTAACTAGATGCAAACTTTCAACCCTATTGCTACAAAATTGCGCCTTCTGTCGTCTAAACAAGACTTATTTCTCCCCCAAGGGGGTCAACCCCCCAACCAATTCGAACCAAAACCAATTTCATTTAAAATATCATACAAAACTACCTAGATGCAAACTTTCAACCCTATTGCTACAAAATTGCGCCTTCTGTCGTCTAAACAAGACAACCAATTTCATTTAAAATATCATACAAAACTACCTAGATGCAAACTTTCAACCCTATTGCTACAAAATTGCGCCTTCTGTCGTCTAAACAAGACTTATTTCTCCCCCAAGGGGGTCAACCCCTCAACCAATTCGAACCAAAAACAATTCCATCCAAGATATCATACGAAGCTACCTATTTACAAACTTTCAACCCTATTGCTTTAAAATTGCGCCCGTTATAGTGTAAAGAACGCTAAAATACATAGAGATAATTATATGAAATTGAGTTTTTGGTGTCAAGCATCGTAAAGAGTCATGAAACGAAAAACTATCTTGGTCCTAGGTCGAACTTTGCTAATCGCTCCCATTTTAATAAGCAGGTTCTCAAAGTGAAAACCTGCTACAAAAAAAGGTTAATAAATTAACCATCAACATTAATTCGAAACTGAAATAACATCATTCATAATACCATTCACTTGGTATTTAAGTAAATGGAAAATTTCGTTCATTGTTTTTCATTACAAGTTCACAACAAGAATCAATAATTTATACAGATAAAGAATATCAATTTTTCGCTAAATCGTGATTAATATCATTGTGCCGAAAATGGTCTACATTCTCAAATTGCACAGTGAAGTGATTTTATAACAAGAGTTTGTTATATTGAACATTATAAAACAAAAATTCTGTTTTCATATCTTCAAAAATTATCATGTTGTAAAGATATTACTACTGATATTTCAAAAATTTCTGGAATATGATAATTTACTCAATCGACTCATATTCGAAAATGCTGTTGAAATCCATAAAAATCAATTTGAACCGATTTGTATCTGAGAAATCTTAAAGAAATCGAAGGTAATACTTTCACCGCTGGTTCTCGACCATTTTTATACCTGATTCATCCATTGTGAAGAAATCGGACACCCTTACATGATGACACATTGATGCGACAGATGGTCGCGTGCCAACGAAGCACCATCAAAATGCTTGGGGGTAAAAAACAACCCTAACACAAGCACCGCATGGGTGCCTTTGACCGCGTGCTCTGTGATGAAACAACCAGGATTTGATGGTTATCTAGACCAGAGCATCATTATGCATAATCTCCATACAAAACGGTGCCTTTAGATTGCGCACTTTAGATGGGATTGAAGTTAAAACGTTTTAGTATCTTAAGATTTTTTTGAAAATGGGTCTTTTGAAGAATAGGCAATTACTTTTGTGGTTGTTATATTTGCTAAATCTCTGCATTCTTGAAGCAGAAATTGAGTTGATGATACTCTGCATTGATTGAGAAATGAAGAGAAAAAATTGATTATAATTTTTGAAAATTGGTATTCTTCTGAAATATTTACATGAATTATTGTTGTTGTTTCAAACCATGAATGGAAAAGTGAAGAGTAACTGAACTATAATTAACATATATATTAAACTTTTATGTTCGTAGGTGCACTTCTTTATGAGATATTCAGTTTTGAACAGTTTCTTCAATAAAGAATTTAATGTATTAAAACGAAGACGAAAAGCATTAGATTCAAGAGGCGATGAAAACTAAACTTATAACGAATATCAGGGACTAGCCATTTTAGCGAGCTTGGAAGTAAAGGCAGTAAGCATCAATCGACTCGATGTAAAGAGCTTGGCTTCTTGGACGTGGTTGCTTCCCAAGTCCTTTTCGATTAGGTTTTTTTGGGAAATGACTTTGCGCTAGATATGTTCTAGCTGAAAAAAGGTTTATTTTACATCCTATTAATCAAAAAAGACAAGAATTTGGAGAATATCATCATTTATTCAAAGAGCTGTGTGATTATCCCGATCGTTCCTTCTCGTATTTGAGAATGAAGCGGAAAACTTTTTAGGACAAACAGTAAGAAATTTTGCCACCCGATATAAAAAACAACAACATTCTTTCAAATTAAATAAAGAAATTTAAAATTTTGCGGAACACTTTCTAGATTCAAGTAACTCTTTTCCAGGCATATATATAATATAAACATTTCACATACAGCTCCGAAAAGTAAGAAACCAAATATTTTAGAGTAGGTACCTACATAAAAATATATAAATATAATAAAAATAACCCAAATTCGTTAAACGATCAAACAGATGTACGGAATTCTCCAATATTTGACCCCTTCTAGAATAAATTCATGTTGTTAGCAAGCTCTTCATTTACATAGGTTAAAATTCGATAATACCAGTAATTATAATCTTTCAACTCCGTGCTTTGTATGCCTACTATGACCGACACTGTACAATGCAAAAATATTCATTCGCTTAAAAATGTAGTAGCACTACGAAAACAATTTAATAAAAACAGTGATACAAAAAACAGAGTAGAGTGTTTCTCATTTATACTTAAAAAATGTATTATCACAAAGTAACGGGCAAATCCATCCAATATTTAGTATTTCAGTTCTGAATACGAAAATGATCTAAAATTTCTAATTAAGATCATCATTCATTTCTGCGGCAACAACATCCCATATTCATTTCGCACGCTGGTCGCTGGTAGCTGGTAGCTGGTAGAATGTAAAATGTTGTTCTTCCAGCGACCAGCGACATAGCCCGCTAGCATATAATCGACCGGAACTGCGCGCAAGTACTTTACCCCGTAAGAAACTACGAAAATAATGGTTGCAGCCAGGCGACCAGCTAGGCTACCATCTACCATCTAGGCTCGTTGTGCGGATACCCTAACCTATGATTCGAACCTAGCACGCCTGCTTCACAGATGGTTACTCTACCTCTGCTTCACAAGGCGTGTGTAATGAATTCCTTCTAATGAATGAGTTGTAGGTACAGTAAAATCAAGTCTTAAACTAAAATATGGTAGTTGCGATAAGGTGAAGATGGAATTTTTCGAGATTTCAAAATCCAAATATACGACGAAAGTCGTATAATGCATAATTATAAGATTTCTGAAATTTTATTCATGAAAAATAAAGAAAAGGAATCAAATTTCTGAAAATCTATAAAAATTAAGAGACACAAAAATATAAAACGGTTTTTTCTTTGGTCGACGCTTTTACACCATTAGTTATATTTTTCAAAACTCAACTTTCATTTAAAAATCAACATCTATTGAATTCAAATTGAATAAAATTTTCAACATAAATAAGAAACTTACTGCTATACAATTATATTAGAAGCGCGGGTGTCATTCCGCTATGCTTAATTTTATTTTTTGATATTTAATTTTCATTCTTACCTCTTAAAAGGGTGATATAAAAATTATATTTTTCCTGGAAACGGTTTTACGCATTTGGCATTTGGGCGCCCCTTGCTACCTGACGCCTAGAGCAACTGCACCTCTCGCTCTACACTAGTAGAGACGCTGTTTTTCAACTCTAACAGATAACTTCTAGTCTATTCTCGATGAACAGTGCAATCGCATATCATAATCTGTAAACTATCTTCTGCTATCTGATCGCGCTACTAAGGATTATGCAGCTATTCGATTAATTAGAAACATCATTATTCTTCCTTGAATAAGACGAGAAAGGTTTCTCGAATTCGCAAAAAAAGTTGTTATTTTTTGAAGGGATACAGAAGTCGGGAGACTATAAGTATGTTGAAAAACTGGGTAGCATGAAAATATTCAGAGAAGGATGAACTACAAAAAAAGCTCTATCGCAGCGAGCTGTATTAGAAAAGCAGGTTTTCATAAGGTATTCAGTTTGAAAATCCTATTCATTGATTTTTTTCTAAATTGAAACAAAAAATTTTTGTCTATCGTATTAAAAATATGTATTTCCTCCCCAGGGAATCAACACCCCAACCAATCGCATCCAAGATATGATATCTTGGAAACAAAACTACCTACTTACAAACTTTCAACCCTATTGCTACTAAATTTCGCCTTCTGGCGTGGAAACAAAATTTATTTCCACCTCTGGAGGGCCAACCCCCTAACCAATTCATATCTAAATGAATACCATCCGAGATATCATACGAAACTACTTACCTACAAAATTTCAACCCTATGGTACCAAAATTGGGCCTTCTATTGTGTAAACAAGTTTTATATACTCCCGTGGGGATCCAACTCCCAAACTTTTTGTACCAAAACAAATTCAATCCAAGATATCTTACGAAACTACCTAGATACAAACTTTCAACCCTATTGCTTCAAAATTGCGCCTTTTGTCCTGTAAACAAGCTTTATTTCCTCCCCAGGAGGGTCATCCAATTCGAACCAATCCAACAACGTCTAGACGTTGTTGACCAATCCCATCCAGGATACCATATGAAACTACCAATTTACAAAATTTCAACCCTATTAATTCAAACTTGCGCACTCTATCGTGTGAAAAACTACAAAATACATAAGCACATATACATACATATCTTGGGTGTTGTATACACAACAAAATTCCAATGAAATTCAGAGGTTCTAAATATGATTAACTGTTGGGTAATGAATGACTCAGTTTCAAGCCCATTGGCCGTTCGGAACCGGCGTAAAGCTGTAGGTCCCTTGATTTGAAAAAAAACTATTCAGTCATCATTCTCTTATCTCGTAATAACACATTGCTCCAACGAGATTATTCTTTTATGATTGGGTAAAACCGGTACTCATTGTCTTTCTTTTATTTATTTATATATATATATATATATATATATATATATATGTATATATATATATATATATATATATATATATATATATATATATATATATATATATATATATATATATATATATATATATATATATATATATATTATATATATATATATATTTATATATATATATATATATATATATATATATATATATATATATATATATATATATATATATATATATATATATATATATATATATGTAGTTAGTTGACAAGTTATACGTATGTGTTCGCATGATTAATTATAATTATTTTATATTCATAATCTGGGTCTAATACCTACTGCACAAATCGATTTTCCTTTCATAAAGTTCCCACCTGTGTATATTTTGGGACTTTTTTTATAGTTTGCTGATATGAAATTATATATTAAAAATTGTGATATGATTGATCATTACATTGAAATGAAATTCGAATGAAGAGCTTACAGCTGTAGAAGAGTCGGAATTGTCAGTGTTTTTTCTAATATTGGAATGAATTTCTTGTTTCTCCAATATGAAAATTTGAAATTGAGAATTGCTGGATTGAATATATTATCTTATATTCGGTTTTCGTTAATTTTGATATAGGTATAGAAGAAGAGTAATCGTTATTTTTTTTGAAAACGAGATAACAGTAATTATCTCGATTTTGATAAAAGTCTCGATATTGGTATTGAAATTAGCGTTTGTTTATATTGATGCCTAAGAATTTCATTCAATCAAAATCACATACAATTATTGATATTGAATTAAGCAAACATTTCGTAGAACTATCAACCTTAATATATGATGGATCTGATAATCGCCCTTATATTAGAATATTAGTCGAATAAGAGAAGGGCAAGCACTCCATTTTGTTTCCTATATATTGAGTCTCTTTCAGGCTACAAAGTATGTGAGTAAACCAACTTTTAAAAGTCAATTTTTCACCACAATATTCTAATTTTAAAATATACAAAGAGTATATTATAGAATAGACGAAGGAATATCTCCTTGGGAATGTCCCAACGAAGTATAATAATCTCTAGATTAATTACCATGAATTTCCAACGATAAATTTGAAGAGATGAACAATTTGAAAACTGTCATACATTAACTTGAGGAATATATTATTTAAGAAGTTCCTGAAGAAGGATTCCAACAATAACATTGTTGTAGGTTTCAAAATTATCTGAAAACAAACTATTACGAAATGCTATTCTGCTAATCCAAGGTAAGTTTCCGATCAGTTGAAAATTCTCTCCAGAATCCATACTGTATTGGGCATTTTTCTGTCATGTTCAAAGCACCATCTCAATATCCCTTCGATCATAAGTTCATGTTGAAAACTCCTAGACTGAATTTTTTCTCTCTGTTAAAAGATTGAATTTTGTGATTATAGAATGACGTATATTGTCTCTCCAGATGCTCAATTTTTATGAAATGACAATGCAGTAGGCTAGGCGCGCTCTATCAATTTTTCTCCGCGCGGAAAAATGCTTTGCGGCATAAAATCGCGCCGCAGCATTGTAACATTGAGTTTTCAATTTTATTGAGCGCACTTCGCTACAAAGTCACCGCAGCGTCGAAAACTCTGTAACAAGTTACAACTTCTTTGCGGCGCGGCAGTTGATCGGTTTGCTGTGAAACATTAGTTTATCTTTGACTGCGCGCTCAACTGCGATTCAATGGCAATTTTTAGGTTACCAATAATTATTTATTTTGTATTTTTGGAGCAACGATGACTACATTGAGTATTGATCGTAATGATCAGGATGATGATTTTAATGTTGAAATCCTTATTACTGAAGTTGAGAAAAGACCAGCTTTATATGTCATTGCTTCAAAAGAATAGAGCGATAGAAACATCAAACACCGATTGTAGGTAGAAAAATATATAACAGAATTGTCCCTTGTTTAAACGTTCATTGACAAGAGGATGTACCGAAAATCTTTTTTTCTTTTTACGAGCTCTAATTACAAGAGCAGAAATACAAGCTGCTTCTATCAAATCTATTTAAAAAATGATTTTTTATGCGATATTGGGCCGTAGTGCGCTTGCTTGCTTATTTTGTTATTATTTTTGCCGTACGTAAAAATGTCGCAGGTTTTTTCGACGCGCAGTAAAAAACTCTTAGTGCGCGCCTAGCCGTAAGAATTCCTTTCACAGTAAAAAATTCCATAGAAAAGTTTTTCAGATTATATTTATTTTGGAATTAGGTAAAAGTTTATCTGCCGACCTAGATATAAAAGTACCTACTCAAAAAATCTCTGGGCTAAACTATGAATTTAGTTGCGAAGGAAATGGATTATCCTTTCTAGACTTTTGTTAAATGTTTGATATGGTTGCACACTTTTTTCATCAGGTGGATTTATTTATGTTATTGCAGAAAGTTTTCCATTCACGCTTGTATGCTGAGTGAGTGATTCGTTTTACTCAAGCGTCTTATAATTTATATGCTACTTAATGTTCATTACTGCGTTACATTAACCCGCTTCAAGATATTCAACTGCTCGAGTAGGTATATTCCTCATTCCACCGAATTTGCTATAGGACATTGAATTTAACTAATTTGCCAAATGATTTAGTTTGATCAGTAGGTACAATGTTCATTTTGAAAATGTTATGGTCACAATTTTCCAGAAGGTGATTTTGAATATTTCTGAATACTTTTTTCAATCCACTCCACATCATTTGAAGAGTTATAATACGTAGGACACAAGTTAATATCAAATGCGATAGGATTTCTATTTCAGACATAGAATGTAGTATAGTTTCATCATTGGGAGTAATAATATAAACGTTTTATATTGGTTTTAATATTTGATTTCATTTTATATCACTGAAGGTATTTTTTCAGGTAAGATGGTGTGCTCTTAAATTTCTCGAATCAAGAATAGCTTTCGTATATTTGAGATAATCCTGTTATGTACTCTATTATATTATTTGATAAAAAGTCTAGGGTTAACATAAATTGATACGAGGTTGCTAAATATTTTTACTACTTTTACTTTTCACATCAATAGCAATAGCTATTACGCCATTGGGTTTGTTGCAGTTGAATTCTGTCAAAAATAATGCGATTTATCATAAAAACGGCCACTGCTACTTTAGCGTATGATCTGTCTTCTGTCATTTATGTTATTGTTTTTGAAATTATAAAAGGAATTTTTTTAGCACTAGGTTGCTGATATTGTATTTGTATACGGTTTGTAAAAACTGATTTATTGATCACTAAGAGTGTAGCGATCCACTGTGCAATGTGAAACTTTTGCAAAGATGTGTTAAGGCGCGTTTTCGTCCTCTTTTGCCAGTCGCCGACGACTGCGACTGAGTAGCCGCGACTGGTAGTAGCTGCGACCTATTCATTCAAGCAGGTTTTCGTCCACCTTCGCCAGTCGCAGACGACTGCGACTCGCTAGCCTGCGTCAATCAGTATTTGTCCCTCGTTCTGGTCTGTTCAGCACAAGAAAAATTAATATTTCAAAAAAATCATCAATTGCAATGTTATTAAATTATCAAGTGCAGGAGGAAAATCTGCTTCTCATGTTAACGTTAGATTCTGAGAAACAGAGAAGCGAAGAATTAGCAATGTTCCGAAATAGACGATTGGAAGGATTTCAGGCAATATTAATCCAGAACCACCTGACAGATAACGAAACAAAATTTAAAGAGTTTTTCCGAATTTCCCGGCATCAATATAACTACGCAAACTAACTTTCGTCGACGAATTATCGCGGCACCCCTTCCGAATATGAGCAGCTACTCGCGACTGGACGATCGGCGACCGGACGCTGGTAGTCGCGACTGAGTAGCGGCTAGGAAAACAGGATGATTTAAAATGCGTTGGAGATGTCTTGACGAATTGGTCGACGCTACTCAGTCGCAGTCGTCGGCGACTGGCGAAAGTGGAGGAAAAGCGCCTTTATTCGTTCCATTTGGAGAGAAGTTGATATCAAACAGTGCATTAGTCATATTAAAGTTTTTAGTCTGCGGCGATAATTTTATTTTGAGTGAACTTTCTTAACTCTAATTCGTTTTCGATACAAATTTTATTTTGTATGATTTCATTCCCAGATTTTAACACTTACTACATTTTAATAACTTCTATTGACTGCTCGTTTGGTAACACTTGGTAGAGCATTGTTTTTAATTATTAATGAAATGAAGTTAACCACTTGACTTGATTACAATAAAATTAGCTTAAATGACTCTTAGATACATCAGAAGAAACAAATTTTATAATAATAAGGAGTAAGGTGGTAACTGCAATAGTTCAAGATCGTTAGTGGGTTTAAAAGAATTTTTTAGTATTTAGGTTTATGATCAATTGAAGTTGGTAAATTGATGTTTGTATATTTGGAAATTTTGTATGCTAATGCATTTATGGTACTTAAGACAATTGGACGCATAGGGCAATCTATTTTGTGTATTTTCGGAAGGGAACATAGTAACGGCAATTTGGGAATGGTTAACATTCTTAATGAAATTGAATGCCAATTTGACATTCTTTTATGTTGGATCTCTGTTTACTGTTTTGGATTATCCGTTGTTCAAGAGCTCTTCAGTTTTTTTGATGTAATATTTCCAAGCATTATAGTGACAGTATTACCGTTATCGGTTTTACAAATAATTGAATTATTTTGTGGTATTTTATTTTTAATTTGTCCAATTACTTTGAATTACTTTTGGTTGGTATTTAATTCGAACTGTTTTAATAGGTTGGAACATACAGCTTATTCACGATTGAGGTTTGTTGAGTGAGGAGAATATTTAAAGCCTTTGTTTTAATCCGAATAACTTAGATACCTCAAAGTTGAAGAAATCCGCACATTACACATTATGAATAATTAAGTTACATCACCTGCACCTATATGAAAAGATTGTGAATATAACTGACAAACTATAAGATTTCTTTCAATAGGACATAAAACCAAATTCAACAAATGTAATTATATCAGGATGAATATATGAAGTTTTTCTAATTGCGCAGAAATTGAGTCAAGAAATACCTATTTAAAGGAAAACTGGTCAGATGTTTCAATAGTTGATTTGATATTCGAATTGAGGATACTGATATCGGTAGATCGAATTCAAAGAATATCGAGAGAAATAAAATATATATTAAATTTTCACTAACTAGAAATAAAATTGATATAAATTAACAATATCAGTATTAAATACTTAGTGTTTTTGAAATTACCCTGAAACGAGCAATGTTACAAGGTTGCCCCTCTGGATATTCTAATATGTAGGTATTCATGGGTAACAGATCAGTTCATGCTGTGATTTTGTTCTGAGCGCGTTACTATTATTTTTTGAGAAATTGATTATTCAGATCGATGCGCCTGAACACGTTGCATATGCAAAGTGTGAGAAAGTTTGAAATTTCTGGAATATTTATCTCTACTGGATTACTATTATGCAAGTACTTTGTATTTTCTAGCCCACAAAACAATAATTTTGGTGATACTTATTAGATGTATGCGCTTGATATAGTGTCATTTGATATTAGTTTGTTTTAGATTTACATGAAACAATGTCTCCAAAACATAAAACATTCAATTCATAGGATCCTAGAGACCAAGCTATATTACTTGGCATGTTAGATGAACAAGGTGACGTATACAAAACAAATTTTCGGAATTAGAAGGACTTTGTCTCCAGCATACAGTTTTTACGTGCAATATTTTGAGAACAGGAAAAACTCTCAAGGCGATAGTTCTGATTAAAATTTCCACTAGATATTCATCATTTGTCATAATATATTTTTATCAGAATTTGCTTGTTATTCTTCATGAAATTTTCGAAAACTTTTTTCTGATTATATTTGAACTTTTCGTTAAGTTTTTACTGTTCTGTTTAGAATAGCATTGTATTTTTTTCTACTCGTCAAATGTTAGAATAATGTTTGTTGTGATACTCGTTTTCGTTTTATAATGTAGGTACGTACGATAAAATATACTAATTTTTTTTTATTGAAAAGCGTTTCTATGACATTTATACGAAAACTAATCTGTGAGATGCATTGTGTCCGAAGTTGTTTTAAAAGTAGTTGCACCCAACGGAAGGTTAAAGAAAACTACAATAATTATGTAAAAAAATGAAAATCACAGTATTATTGTGTACTCATACTTATTTTTCTATTGTGACAAAATATAGTATAGAAAAATCCAAAATTATCTCTTAACCTACCTAAAATAAAAATATGAAACTTTACAACAATAATTAATTCAACAAGCACAAGACATTGCCAACCTAAATAATCGTAAGAATGTCGTGATAACCTGACATATTTGTGAAACTTTTCAACAGTACAGTAGAAAATCTGATACATTTGTCTCTTCTCAATAATCGATAATCGATTACTTTTGTTTCCGCTAAGAAAAGAAAAAAATATACTCTCTCTGAGTAGAATAAACTAATAAGTATTACTTTGTTAGATTTATATCTCCAAAATATTGTTTTCAAAACAGAAACATAAATTGAATTGGACGTTGTTTATTATACCTACAGTGAAACCAGATATTGAAATAATATTTTACTAAGCACTCACATCAACATGCAATAATTTGATTGGCAATTCATTTCATTTCAATTCAACAGAGCATTATAATTTATTCAGCTTCAATTTTGATTAAAACGACGATTGTCTGATAAAACTTCCCTCAGTGCTTAGGGTTATATCAACAATTTGTGTAATTGGGGAATGGGGCGGCAGAGCCACGAGTCTGTGCCACTTTTATTCGTTTGTTACAATGAGTGAACAGAAGCAACATATGCTCTTCACCTGGACATTAATGTCTCCTTAACGGTCTCTTCCTCACTTATCAGCGGTATGACTGTTTTGTAACTGACAAAGCAATCATTTCTGAATATTATTGGCTTATTTCTAGTAGTCTTCTTTCAAATAAATGATGGAATTCGTCTGTTGTAGGTACATCATAATTCACCGTATTGAAAACACAATTTATACCTATCAACCGATATTCAATATCTCAAAAAATGTTTCTTAAGTTTTTTTCATTCATGTTACTAAACAAGTCTTCTGCAGTGACGTTTGTATATTTTATCACTGTTAGGTTTAGGAATGCCCTTAATACTTTTTCAATTGAACCAAATATTTTGGTGATAAAAATTGCACCGATTTATTTCTCAACTTTCTTCATTTTCGATTGGTGAAATCGTTTCTTTATTTTATTGCAATTCATAAAGAAGGACATAAGCATCACAAATTTTGATCGTCGCACTTTACAATATACTTTCGCAAGTACACGGGCGTACACCATTATATATATATATATATATATATATATATATATATATATATATATATACAGAGGCGCCGACTGAAAAATATGGGGGGGGCCCATACTGGGGGGCTCGCCGGAGGAAATTTTGAGAATTTTAGATGATATATAGAGAGTTATAAAATTTTTGAAAGATTTTTAGAGTCATATGATCAACATTAGATACCGAAACCTCAACTCTCGATAACTCGACACTCCGGGAACTTGAGAAGCCTGACACATTTTTTGGCGTTGAAAAACGAAACAAAACATAATACACGCACGGTATTTTCGTAAAATACAGAAATTAATTATGCTTATAGACTATTACAGAGCAGTGATACATAGCTCTGAATACCATGAAATATATTTAATAAATCCTCAAACTATCAAGTTTCAAAGTAATCAATATAAAATATTGCTGTCGCACAGTAAATATCACTTTGTTTAATAAGTGGAATAGCTAATTTCAGTTCACTTGGAATAAGGCTGAGGTTCATTTAATGAAAATAATATCTCAAAGTTATTGCTTTGAAAATATTTAATATAATTATAAAATAATTAAATAATATAGCACTATTTAAGTAGTTGAAAATAAACTACTTAATTACAGAAATATAGTAAATATCAGTACTAAACTAGTACTTATATTTTCTAAATGAAAATTGAACATTATTTATGTAGGTATTTAATTATTTCATAAAGATTTTTTATATTGCTCTAAATACCAATACTAGGGCTAGAGTGTATTTAGAAAGGTGCAAATGTCGAACGTCTGGCTACATTATTGAATATTAAGTCGTTGATGACTGGTTGGGTATCCGATTCATCCAAAACATCTCGGTGGGCATGAAGAACAGCCAAGTTGTTCAATCGCTTCTGTCCCATTGTTGATAAGAGATATGACTTCAGACGTCTAACTTCGGTATTCAGAAATATCAAATAACGGAGCCGATACGATAGCGGCGTCGTCAGGATAACGGTCCGTTAAATATTAGTTGGTATTCACAACTTAACCAGACGAGATATAACGGCACCGTTACAAAACGGGCGGACACACTATGGCAACGTTGTAACAATAACTAAATCTGTCAAGCGAGTGTCAAGCATACTTCAAAGATTGTTCGATACCTGTTGATTGTTGATATTGTTGATGATTATTTTATTCTTGAAGATTAATATCTAGTATATTATATACGTGTGTTCCCAGTAAGTTGGATTAAATATTTTTTATGTTGCTGTTTTACATAGTTATTTTATAGTTATGAGCGGTAAACGAAATAAAACCAAAAATTATACACAACAAGAAAAAGAATTGTTTTTGGACATCGTAGAATCGTAAGTATTCAAGGTGTTAAGGAATTAGGATATAAAGAAAATTCCGTATAACATTGAGATAGAGAATCATTATCAATCATAAAAACATTTTGAAAAATTTTTGTGCCAATACATAACCTACAACAAATTATACTTGAAGAATACGAGAATTTCATCAATTTTACTATTTTTCAGTATTCATATTTTGAATTAAATTAATTTTATGTGTAAATATACTATCCTCTGATAATATACTACGTTAAGACAAACATGCCAATATTGATAAATACCAAAAAATAAAATGTCTTGGCAAGAGAATACCCATCTTTTCCTAACTAATCCTTTCTCCTAAATTCCTCAACCTATAGAGAAAAAAGAAATTGTGGAAAGCAAGTTCACTAATGCTAGCGTGATTAAAGGAAAAGGGAAGCTTGGGAGACCATTACAAAGGAATTCATGCTTTGCTGAAGACCTAGAGATGTGAGGCAATTAAAAAAGTTTATATAAAATTGTAAAAGGAAAGCTTAGGAAGGATGTCGCAGAAGAGAATGTAATCCACTAATATTTTTCCATAAGTATAAATTAAAATGATAATATAATACTCTGCTTTTCAACTAATTTTCTTATAGTGTCTAAGGGTGCAAGTTTAAAAAAGAAACTACTACTTTTTTTTTGTCAACAATTTTTATATTCTGCATATATATATATATATATATATATTATATATATAATAATATTATATATATATTATATATATATATATACTATGATTGTTGCAGAAACTTCTCTGAATAAGTAATGTATTTGCATTTTTGCGAGACACAATAAAAAAGCAGTCATCATGGAAATCAGTTGAGGAGGGGATGCACAAGCCGCAAATACACTTGAAAAGAAGAAGCTAAGCTCAAAAGGTGAGAAAATGTTTTGTGACCAATACATCAATAAAATAAAATATTTTGTAATAGGCACCAAAAAATGTTGATAGGCTGACATTCACTAAGAAATATATGTGTTTATTATTCATAAATACAATATTTCCCAAAAATTTTTCAATTATACAATTATTACAAATTATATGTATTAAGTAGAAAAACTTGTTTGTACAATACATCTGAAATAAGTTTGTCTATCTTCCCTGTCATGTTTCCAAAATCAAATACTCATTAATATAAATTTATGAGGTATCAGTTGAAATTTTTTTAACCATTTTCTTATATTTGCTTTATAGATAGAAATTTGAAAACTGGGGGAGGTGGCTGTGTCCCGGAAATCAGCAACACTAGTCAGCAGATACTGAGCAAGGTGGGAGGTAATATAAAACCAAATGCCAACATGTATGATTCCGCTGCTGACTATTACAATGTAATGTATGTTTTGATGAAATTCATTTGTATATACAAATTTTGTGATTATATCTAAAATTTGGCTCGAATATTAAAAATAAACATTACTAATAAATACCAATTTATGTTGCAGATGCGGAATACTCACAATATTATAAAACGAAATAATATTTGTATCCATGCTTTTACTCTTTTATTCTGTATTATACACTTTTTTACTTTTCAGACATGGAGCCGATGTTAGTGACTGTCACTTTCAGTTAACCCTAGCCCTATCCCATTTCTCCAGAACCAACTCCTTTGACTCTACCAACCCAAGCCTGTATTCCGGCCCGGAGAATGAAATGAAAAATTATAAAATAACAGTTCGGAGCATTAAAAAATATTTAAACAAAAATAAGAAATCCAGTATAGGCAAGTCTCAAAAAACTTTATTTAAATTCAAAGACAAACTGATGTGGATTTAAAATAAAAGAAAATAGCATTATATAAAAAAATAAAATTAAATGAAAATAGTTTTATTCGTTACTTATGCACTACTTTTTTAAATTTTGGATTGGTTGTGGGATACTTGGTCAAATTAAAAACATATTGAAACAAGGTTAAAAATAACAATTTACTTTATTAGAAAAGGAAAAAATAATCTAATAGCATATTAATTTTGAAAAGATTGAGAAACGGGGCTGAGTTATATCGATTGGCTCATTCAATAGGAGACGGAATGAGTTGTAATTTATCTGTAATGATTCTAAAAAAATTAAGTTAATTCCTTATTTTCGTATTTAATATTTTAAAATCGAAATATGTTAATTTTCTTGGATTAAATGGTTTGCGATAATGTGAATCCGACTTCTGATTAACAATAATTCATTTTCTTGTTATCAGTATAACAGAGATCATATATTTGCGCATTAGCATCTGAAAAGGTGAAGTTCCACCAAAACGTGCTCATGCGTTATTTTATAATAAATTGTAAATGTTATTTATAAACCATTGATCAATATATACTTATTTTATTTGTAAAAATGTTAATAGAAAGAATTGATTTGATAATACAGTTCTTTGATGAAATGCAGTACTAGAAATGACTGAAAATTATTTTCAGGTGAAATAACCTTCAATAATGGCATTTTCTAACTGTTGTTTTACATTGCGATTGGCGAATGGGTGCAACATCATTATTTTCAATAACTTCTAGATATTCATCAGGTCATGTCAAAAAAAATCCCCAAGATCAATGGCTATATTGTGTAAATACAGCACAAGCAACTATAACTGCTGCTGTGGTATCCACGGCGTTCTTAAACCCCTGACAAGCAGCAAATCTTCGCTAAGAACTCCAAAAACCCCTCTCCACAGTATTCTGTGGCAATTTGGGCTCTGTTTACTCTTCTTTCAGCTGGATTTCTGGATTCAACACAGGTGTAATAGATATTTTTACATGGATATCCATATCACCTAGAGAAAATGTTCCACATAATCTTCACGAGTCAAATCAACAACTAAAGGGCTATCATTTAATATAGTTGATCGTGTACTGAGCCGGCCAACGTGATATTATGTGTCTTATTTTCAAATGTGCATCACACCACACTTGTACGTCAAAGAAAGTATCCTTTTCGGTTTCGAACAGTTCTGCATCTCTTCACCAGGAGATAATTTTTATATGTGTAACAATCCCACAGCACCGATGACTCTGGGGAAATTTCTTATTGCATAAAATTGGGTACATACTTCTACAATTTCTTCCCGGGTTGATGCATTTTAATTACTTCTCGCCCTAACAGGCAATATAGTGGTACTCTTTTAATTATTCTGACACTGAGGGCTGCGAAAAATATTGACAATGTCTCCAATACAATTTGAAATGCACCAGTTGCATAATATAATGCAAGAAGTTAATGAGCATTGGTTCTAATGATCGGTTACATGAACTTTTGGCTCCAGATGATTACCGATTCTATTTAAAAATTCAAACAATGTCTTACGAAAACGAAATCTGGCCTTAAAATCACTATCGTCATATTTCTCCAATACATTAATTCGAGGTCTTAGAATCGATTCTTCGATATCTTGGTTCCTCTTCTCCATCACTGTTCTCCGATAAAGAAGATAGTCTGTATCCATATTGAAAATGACTTTAGCAAGAATCAAATACTTTATGATCTGAAATAAATTAGTTTCATTCTACTTATTGATTCAAATTCGATAATTTATTCCAAAGTCGTTACATTTAAATGTAAAAATGTTCAATGAAATGTCAAATTTGAATAAAATATTTTAGGAAAATTAAGATCTTAATTTAATGAAAAATAGATAGGAAGTATAATATGTTTTATTTACCTTTAAGTATTTTCAAAGTAATCTCGAAAATATAATAAGCTTTTATTAGCAACAATTTTCACATTTGACAATAACAACAATTTAACCAGTCGGTGAGCCACTGAATTATAATTCAGCTTGGATTACGTCGAATATAACGGTGCCGTTAACGAAATTTGGTTTCTGATAGACGTTTAGCGTATAAACAAGTCCGTTAGATCATATAACTGCTGGTTATATTACGGCTCCGTTATAAGGATTTACGGAGAGACTGTCAAAATACGCAACCGTAAAATATAACGTCCCGTTATATTTTAATCGAGGTTCTGAATACGGTGTAAGTATCCAAATTACCGTTCTGCTGTTGCGCTGCGTGATTGGAACTACTTGGAGAAGCTTAACGCACTTCACTAATTCACATAAATTTCTCCCTGCAGACCTTTGTGCAATGTTTTAATCGCGCATGTTTTTTTGAGAACATTGTTTTTTAATAGCATAGTGTCTAACATATTCAAGTGTAGCGCAGTCTCTCAATGTCTAGGCGTTTTGAAAACTCAGTTGATTTTCAAACTATTGTTTCACCTCTGTTTACTATAGCAAGTACTCTTGGTCAATATGCAATGTCCTGTGTGAGTCCAGTTGATGCAAACGCTCAGTAATGGCAAGATTGCACCTTTTCAAAAATTCAATTAAAGAGGTTTGTAGTATTCCTTCGGGGTTTTGAAGTGTGCGGAGAAATGGATTCGAGTTTCATCTTCTTTGGTATATACTCGATTCCGAGGAAGCAAAGGATCATCGTCTATAAGGTTTTCCTTCAAACACCATGCAAAAGTGTGCAAAACTATCAACGCCTTCCATTGCGCATACAAATCATCCCTATAAATATATTTTTCAGTCAGAAATACTTAAGAGTTCATTGAATTTTTTCATTGACATCCCTATGGGTTCATTGCATGAGCAATAAAGACATAAAAAGTCTTGAATCGTTAAATTGACGCAAGGTGGCCTGCAATTTTTAACCCTCCATTTTTGTCCTCTGGAGAATAGGAAAATGAAAAATACCTAACATCATATTTTGCGATTACAAAGCATAATATAACAATAATTTCTTAAAATAGGGGCGGAGCCCCCAAAATTTTTTATGAGGGCTCGGCCCCCCCAAGCCCTCATGGATGTCCGGCGCTATGTATATATATATATATTATATATCATATATATATATATAATTATATAATCTATATATATAATATATAGATATAATATATTTATATATAATATTAATATATATATATATTCCATATATATTATATATATAATATAATATAATAATATATATATAGGCAGTGGCGGATTCACAGATTTGCCGCCCCTAGGCTATTCAATTTTTGCCGCCGCTAAATTTTGATATCTTAATCCACAATCATTTCAATTTTCTATCAATAAAATTTCAATTTTATGATTTGTGCTCCATTATCCTCGTTACATGAGCTTTTCCCGTATTGTAAGAATTATTAAGAACTATGGTGTACCTTGTTAGATCTTTGATTATTTTCACAGCAAGGAATTATCAAAAAACATTGTTTTAAGCAAAAAAATTCTCAATCATGTACCAATTTTGAAGTTAGGTAAAGCATGATAATACTTATAAATATGAAAATAGCTTACATAAAAAATATACATTTGGCGAAAGTTGATAAATATTTATTATTCCATTTACAACAAGACTCCGTGGTTGTGTGGATGTGATGAAAGTGATGCTTTTTCTTTTCTAATATTTGGAGGCGATGATAAGTGGATAAAAGTAGGAGTTCGTGATCTCAAACATTTGGTAGACAAGATTAAAAAACATGAAAATTCTCCAAAGCATAAAAACAGTCTAGTATGTTTTCAGCTCTTGGGAAATGTGAATATTGAGTCTTTTTTACGTAAGGTTTATGCAGATCAGATAAATATTCGTGTTTTGCAACTGCACGAATGCATTTTGTTGTAATTATCGATTTAGATAAATTAATAAATCCCTTGAAGATATTCTATTGGCTATAGATTTAGCCTAAAACCAAGAACAGATACACAAATATGTATAACCCAATATTATTTTTGCGCCCTCCCTGAAGAAAAACTCACGAGCCGCCACTGCTTTTTATATATAAAAAAATTGTTTTTAATGCCATATCGTATGAATTTTTAAAGATCGTGTTCACAGTAAACACAATAACTTTCGAAATAATCATGTTTTCACTTCAATTTTTGTTTTGAAGTAGGTACTCATTCGACTGGAGAGAAGCCATTGAATGAAAAATTGCAGTATTGTTTTATCTTATTATAATTAATTCATTCCTATTGGCATTTTCTGAAAAAGTTGGTTTCGTGAAAAAGTTGACAAATGTACTGTAATTGTAATGTAAACATTCAATTTAAATAATTCGTGTACGACATGAGCGCTTAAGGCTAATTTGGATTTTTGGAAATTTTTTTATTGTCAAGTCGGAGTCGTTGAAATATCAGTTATTCGATGAATTTAACCGAAAAGACTATATCTCTTTAAGATATTGAACCAGTCAATCTTAGTCAGTATTTTTTACGCATAAAGAAATAACATTCTGCAATTGAGTTTGGCAATTTGCAAACTTGCTGCAGCAGTCATGATTAGACCATGATATTATATCAAGATTGAGTTGCGTAAGATCTCATAATAATTATCAGGTACACGGAGAAAAAATTATAGGTGTTATCAGTCCAACTAAATTTGGACTATAATATCGAATCGCTATTGTCTAAAAATTCATGTACATTAATGTATAATTAATAAAGCGTTTAGCAATTGTTTATGTAGGTAGAGATGTTGAAATATTTATTATTTAGCACTGTGTATAGAACTATATTTCAATTTTAATCAAATATTTTAATTTCTCTCAGATTTTTGAATTTCGTAGATATATATAACAATTTTTTTTTCAATTTGTAAATCGAAATAAAAAATTTATGAACTAAATTTGCCGCCCCTTGAAATTTGCCGCCCTAGGCTCCAGCTTACTCAGCCTGCTGGTAAATCCACCACTGTATATAGGTATATATCACTTTGTTACACGTACTTGAGCAGCGTGCAGTATAAGCGGCTCAGGCAAAAATTTGGAATACATTTGTTTTGGAATCGAAAATTCTGAGTATTTTTAAATTCGTAAAAAGTACAGAAGTTTACTTCAAATTCTTTCATGGCACGTGTGTTCTGCATTTTATTGTCATTAAAACTGTTTAACCATCATAATTCTCGTTGAATAATTTGAGATTATGATGTTTCCTGAGAAATTATTAATAGTTTAAAGAATATTCTCGACGAGAATGAATATACCATTAATTTGAACATGATCAAATATTTAATAATGCGAATTGAATTTATTGTTCGCTGTGCGATCCTCAAAAACCACATGTACGTTTTCATACTTTGGATGGTTACCTAGAAATATAACCAAAAATTATTATTACCTAATCATTACATATATTTTTCCGCGTTTTTTTTCTTGTTTCATATAAGTTTAATTATATATATATATATATATATATATATATATATATATATATATATATATATATATATATATATATATATATATATATATATATATATATATATCTATTATAGGTATCTACCTTTTCAGTAGTGGCAGACTACCGACTGAAGAGTTAATGGTTCTGAATTGGCCAATAAAGCTCTGTTTTAAATTATATAAGGTTTTAATCCTACAAAATATATTTTGAAATCAATTTGAATAATTTTTTCGAAAAAAATTAGATTTTTTCAAAATATTAAAATGAGTAACATTTTATGGAATGTCAAAGACCATTTGATTGAGAATGTTTTACCTACTCTTAGGAGTTGCCTATACCTCTTTCTGTCAGATTTAATATTTGTCTTCTGAAAAATGAGGATACAAGACTTTTTTTAGAAGTTCATGAACCCCAATACCTATAGGTAACCTACTTAATATTTTTATCTTCATTTCAAGTAGGTATAGAAATAATTTTTCAATATGCAGAATATAATGAAAACACAATAAATTTGAAATGCTTTTCACATAAGAAAATTCAAATAAAAATTATACAGAATTGATTTTCAATAATTGATAATTTTTTGATCTTACACTACCTAATCTTCAAAATGTGATAATTTCCTTACGATTCATTAAGTTTTATCTTAAACATTGAAAGGTGGGAAAACAAAATTGGTAGATGTACCTAAAACTTACTATAACAATGCAAAATACTGAGTACAATTAGCTACAAGTTGAACATTTTGTGGACTTTCATCAAGGAATAGAATAGTTGAATGTATTCTAAATCAGACATTCAAAAAATCCTATACCTAATATATCTATTGAAAACTAAGTTAAAAAAAAATTATCCAGGATTTGTATCTGAAAATTTTAGAAAACATAGTTAAGCAACAAGTTTCATATTCGTAACAATTTCCCAATATTTGTACAAATAATTTGTAGATATATGCCTCTTTTCTTATAAACATAATTTTCATATTTGAATACATCATGTTAGATACAAAGTGTTAAAAGTGGATAATCAAATTAATTGAATGGAATTTCTGTTATAAATGAATGAGAAATTCCTGAACAAAGTAATCGTTCCTTTAAATTGATTGTAATGCTGACACTTTCCTTGATACAACAAACTGGTCTCAAATCAGATAATCAATCAGATAATTAATGACACTTAAATGACATCAGTTAAGTGTCCAACCAATAAACTGCACGTTACGTACAAAACTCCTCCCGGGACTTCTCGCCGCAAATAACAACATGAAGCAAACGAAATGGGGGAGGAGCCAACAGGTAAACCGAGCACGTGGAGCTTATAATTCTGCTGCCAATAAACCAGGTAGGGGAAATCCTTACGCATTATAGCTTGAGAATCCTTTCAGAATTTCAGTCAGGTGTAACATTCCGAATATGAGAGTACTTACGGTTATTCGTGATTTTGCTTACGTAAAACTTTCGTGATTCTTTGCTTGAAATCAGATTTTTAGTAAAAACTGATACGACATAAGATTCATCTAATATTTTCCTGAAAATATAAGATATATGAATACATTATAAGTTAACTATTACCTTTTGGAATATATGAAAAGAAACTTTATGTGTACTAAGCGGTTTCGGTAACAGGACTTAAAGTGACATGGTAATTTTTTGAGTGAAAAGTGATGAGAGGTAAGTGGATGAATAGGTACCTAAAATTATGACATAAAAAAAACACAAAATTATGTGTTGCGCTGATAAGTTTTGAGTTATTATTTGAATTTGGAGAGGATTCTCAAAAATGATACAATTATTAAAAAAATTTTTAACAGAAATAATTTAACACATATTTCCTTGAGATGATTAGACGAAAATGACCTGAAGTATGTTGATTATGAGGAAGAAACTTTTTTACTCCTTGACAAAATCAATATCAATATCAGCAGGCTTCGAATCAATTAGGTACCTATCAAAAAACACAAAGGAGACTTCCTAGTTTTGGATATTCAGCTGCGAAAGTAACTTGAATTATATGTGATTCCATAATTACCCTAACATAGGTAAATAGTTTTTTCTTTCTGTACTAAATGTTTTAAAAACTATAATAACCAAAATTTAGTTTCTCGATGATATAATTGTTCATTAAAATACCACTGAATAAGTAGGTATTTCATGTAAAAATGTGTTGAATATTTTGGCTACTCGAACAGAATATGAAAAGGCTATATTGAGAAGAATTTTTACATGATTTATTATCAAAACGTTGACTTATCAAGTCAAGTTTATATCCAAATTAAAAAACAAATTTTAAGTGACTTTATAAGTCTTATGTATATTATATACCTTTATATATATATATATATATATATATATATATATATTTATATATTTATATATATTTATATATATATATATATATATATATATATATATATATATATATATATATATATATATAATATATATATATATATATATATATATATATGTATATATATATATATATATATATATATATATATATATATATATATATATATATATATATATATATATATATATATATATATATATATATATATATATATATATATATATATATATATGGGGTGATAATTTTGCTACATTAAATGAAATTCATACATCATTTTTGTGAATGCACTTCATAAGGTACAAACTGAAGTTTTTTTTAAAAGTTATCACACCTAAATCAATTTCATATATTTAAACATGTAGCCGCTTATAAACAGCATGATATCATTGATGTTGAAAATATAATATTTCAACACTTTGTACCTATATTAAAATATATATTGATTGTTGTTGCTTCATTCGTAATTTATCATTTCTATAATTATACTCATCTGGTAGGTACCTATACATATTTATTAGGTATACCGAACTCACCCAATTTTTGTAGAACTAATTTCTCTTGTACTACATTATATAATATCTGTAATAAGTTTCATTATTTATTTTTTTACCTGAGGCTTGTGACTTTTCGATTAAATTTCATTAACAATTGAGTTTTCTCAATTTTCTATTACGTGCTATATATCTATATATTGCTAGAACAAGAAGAGTATTGACAAAACTCTTTGCCTGGCTTTTTTTATACGAGTGGATTGTTTATAATACCTTCGAATGAAAGTGAACGTATACCTATATATAAAAATAGAGGTCCGTATTTGAAAATTAAAAGTTGAGGATGGCCCAATTTATACGATACCCTGTATATAATTTTCATTCAGATATTTGGATAACCTACAGAAAGTTGCAATGGCAAAGTAACAATTTGTTTCAAAAAAATTCTTAAAATAAAAAGATATAGGCAAAAGAATTTCGAAATTTTCGATTTTTCCTGTATAACTTCAGAACTAAAGAAGATAGATCAGATTTTCTTTATCCATATAATTGACCTCTGAAACTTTGACCCTATTTTACCATCCGTCTATCTCTTAACGTTATCGAAATCCCCATACATAGACTCGAATTTGAATAGCCCTATATATATATATATATATATATATATATATATATATATATATATATATATATATATATATATATATATATATATATATATATATATATATATATATATATATATATATATATATATTTATTTTTATATATATATTTTTATATATATATATATATATATATATATATATATATATATATATATATATATATATATATATATATATATATACATATATATATATATATTATATATATATATATATATATATATATATATATGGGCCAGTATTAATCCTCTGAACCCTACCCACACTTTCTATGTTCCATAATATCCCGTCTCACCTATCCTTAATGCACTTGTACATACAAGTGTATCCTCTGATCTGGCTGAAGGAGTTAATCCCAAACTCAAGCTGTTCGCCTCCCTGACACATACTTCAGGGAGGAATGAAACACGTGTGTTTCCTTCTTTTTTTTTATCTTCTGTATTGAGGGAAATTATTATGTCCCAATTAGAGAATAGTAGATATATATTCCTCAATGAATTTTTTGGATCTAGAGATAATTAATGTAAATCATTCCTTCAGTTGTGACATTTATAGAAAACCTACCCTCTACCGCACACTGAAAGTATAATACATGAAAATAGAGCTTATTTAAATACAATAAAATTGAGTGCCTTTCATTCGTTTATACAAAAATTGATATCATAACGTTCTCCAGAGAAAAATTTGAAAAAGAAACCAAAAAACCTAAGTTGATTGCAAAAAATAATGGGTATCAAGACTCTTTAATTGATAATCTAATATTGAAAAAAGAACGGAAATAGCTCATCACGTAATTAGACGTATCCAAATTATTCATACATATAATGATGCTAAAAATTTCAATCTGATCTTTCTTCTGAACTAGGAACGCCAAAGAACAATATTCGCAAAGTTTAGATGATGCATTTTTCAAGGATTTATGTAAGAAAGAAACTCTATCGCAGCGAGCTGCATTCGAAAAGCAGGTTTTCAAAAAGTATCCAGTTCAAAAAATCTATTCATTCAATTATGATTTTTGTTTCAAATCCAAATAACAAAAATTGCGCCCTCTATCGTGTAAACAATATTCATTTCCTCTTCCGGGGAGTCAACCCCACAACCAATTTATATCGAAATAAATACCATCCAAGATATCATACGAAACTACCTACATACAAAGTTTCAATTTTCAAAGCAAATTTGCATATCCTCTCCTAGGGGGTCAACCCCCCCAAGCAACTCGTACCAAAACCAATCCTATCCAATATACTACCTACTCACAAACTTTCAATCTTATTGCTCCAAAATTTCGCCCTTTATCGTGTAAAGAAGGTTTAATTCCTTCCCCGAGGGGTCAACCCGCCAACTTATTCGAACCAAAACCAATCCCATTCAAGATATCATACAAAAGTACCTAGATACAAACTTTCAACCATATTGCTTTAAAATTGCGCCTTTTATCGTATAAACAAGATTTATTTTCCCCTGAGAGATCAACCCCCTAACTAATTCGAACCAAATCCAATCGGATAAACAACGTGAAAATACATAAGCTCTTCCATACATACATACAAACATATATATATATATATATATATATATATATATATATATATATTATATAATATATATATATATATATATAAATATATATAAATATATATAATTATATATATATATATATATATATATATATATATATATATATGTAGATATATATATATATATATATATATATATGAATGAATGAATGAATGAAAATACGTTTATTCAACTATTTGGGGGGATGGGGTACATTTTTGTTATCTAGCTAAATATTTTATTGTGGGAAGTTATAAGGTTTTACAACCTTCTTCAACCCTGGCTTTACTTAATTATTCTCTAACGTTTACAATATTAATAAAAAAAATCCTAATTTTCCTATCGGGGAATGCGGCTGCGGCCGACTTTTTTGCTAATTACGTGCCATTCGGTCCAAGGTCAATATATTTCAACTGACATTAGATGGTAAGGGAAACCACAGAAAACCTTTACCCACGCAATGTACTGATATTCTTACTTATAATATAAATTTACAAAATGGTTTGACAATAGATACATTAATTTGCTGACGTTTCGCGCACTAACCGAACCGCACTCGGTTTTTCGGAGACGGATTGATTTTTCGCGCACTGTCGACACTACTCGCACTTTCGGCACTACTCGCACTTTCGGCACTACTCGCACTATCGAAGTTTCACGCACTTTCGGCACTACGCGCACTTTTCGGGTCAGCGAATTATGAGTGGTATGTCCTCTAGGTGGTCGAAGACTTCATCAGGAGGGTCTTGAAGCACTTGGAGGATTCTGGAAGGAGGGAAAGGAAACCTTTTCTTTGGCCTTCTGCAGAGAACTCTTCGTCGACGGTGCCACGGCGTCATGAGCGTCGCCCGGGCTTCGATGTTGGGACCGTGCAATGTACGTTGGGCGTATCGAGCTTGGAGATTTTGGAGGTGTTCGAAAATGGGGGGAGTTTTTACGTGTTCGTGTACTAAGTGTGACGGATAACGTCTGTCTAGACGGAAAATACTACGGCAGATTGCTCTTTCGCAGCTCTCCAACTGTCGGACGTATCTGTGAGGTAAAGTCGAATAGAGTAACGATCTATATGCTACTACTAGTCCTATGAACGTTTTATACGTGTTTAACAGAGTTTGAGGATTACATCCACGAATTCTGCCTCTTAGAGCATATAGAATGTTAGATCTGTTTCGGACTTTTTTGAGTGTGTTTTGAAGACCGGATTTCCAATTGTTGTATTGATTGAATGTGACTCCCAAGTAAATAATGTCCTCCTGAAGTTCGAGATTTTCACCCCATAACCTTAGTCGGACGTCGTTTTTGTTGAATTTACGTGTTTGAGTGTAATTTGGGTGATGGAAAAGTATTGTTTGTGTTTTACTTGGGTTAGGTGTTATTCTCCATTTGCTCGCCCACGTACTGATCCGGTCTAGGTGGCCCTGCGCTATGCGGTTGCATAGTGTCGACGTCCTCGCCGTGGTCCATATCGCCGTGTCATCTGCAAAAAGCGAAATCTGTGTATCTATATTTATAGGATGGGGAATATCGTATGTGAAAAGGAGGTAAAGGAGGAGAGCGAGACTCGATCCTTGCGGAATTCCCGCTCGTGGAATAAATGGTTCGGAAAAGGAATTTTGTACTTTTATTCTGATGCTGCGGTCGGAAAGATAAGAAACTAAAAGTTTAATCAGATGGAGGGGGCGATGGATATCCTGAAGCTTCCGAATCAGACCGGCATGCCAGACCTGATCGAACGCTCTCTTGATATCGAGAAAAGTAGCGAGAACGCAGTCACCAGTATTCAAAGCTTTTGTTACGTCGGTATGTAATTTCAAAAGGGGATCGGAAGTGCTACGGAAGGGCATGAAACCATGTTGAGTGTTTGGGATGATATTACGTGCATCGACAAAACTTCTGAGTCGCTGGCAGACAATTCTTTCGAACACCTTACCAACGACATTCAGAAGAGATATCGGCCTGTAATTGTCTGGGGATGTATGATCTTTGAACGGTTTTGGAATAAGAACTGTCGTGGCCTCTTTCCACGCATGCGGGAAATAACACAGTTCGAGGCATCGGTTGAAGATTTTGGACATATATTCCATAGCCTCGGGAGGGAGTTGTCGGAGAACGGCACGTGATATATATATATATATATATATATATATATATATATATATATATTATACATATATATATATATATATATATATATATATATATATATATATATATATATATATACATATATATATATATATATATATATATATATATATATATATATATATATATATATATCAGAGCTGTGCCAAAGCATTGTGCTTTATGCTCGTGAAAGCACTCGGAGCCCTTGTGTGCTCCCGAGCACTGTGCTTCCGAGCTCTTTTCAAAAGCGGTGCTTAGTGCTTAGTAATTGAAGTCCTTTAACAAAAGGCTTTGTGTTTAGTAATCCCAAACGTGCTCCCGAGCACTGAAGTGCTCCCAAGCACTTCTGCGGATTACTAAGCACTAAGCTCTGAGCCAAACTTGTCGTAACACGAATATGCGTATGCGGCGGCGCTATGATCATGTGTTGATATAATTCTAGTGATAAACATCTCACGTTAGTGTTCAGAGTTAGTGCGCAGTTGCATAGACCAGGGATTTTTAATATGAAATAATGAATCTTTCAATACTCTGTGCTTTCCATAAGGGTTTCTCCTATTTGATATATTAATCATCACTTAGGTGATTAAATACTAATACTAGGATTCTACACAGGTCCTTTTTTATCATATTTTCAATAAAATCTGTGTCACTTAGCTAATATCAATGTTCGTAGGTCACAGATTACAGAAGCATATCTTGTTTCTGTATTATTTAAATTTGAATGTATCTATGATCTTTATGAAATTGATCAAAAATGGCGTGTGAGAATGCCTATGCTTATAGTTATTTATTTATCAAGGGAGTTATAAGGATGTTAACTACAGAGGGCAACAGATTTCAATCCCGAGGGACGTAAGTCCCCCTTCGTACAATGTACGATTTTTTTTAGAATTTAGTGGAATTCCAATATTCAATTGGATCTTTCCCTGAACCTCTCTTCGAGCAAAATGACGTGCGGGACAATGAAATCTACTGAACCCCATTGAAAATTTTCTGCTCTTTTCAAATATCTCAATCAAATCCCAAAATTTTAATATACCTCCGCTTGGAAAAAGTCCCATAATTTTCAAATACGGACCTGGAATTTTCTGGAAATTTAAATAAAAATCGGTTGACCTGTGGCAGTGAATCATACGTTCCAAATATCAACCGACTATGCTGATTGGTTCAAAAGTTATGAGGAATTGAAATTTTTGGTGAATACAGAAACTCGGTTATGGAATTGATTAGACCTATCATATATCGATTTTTTGGACTCGCCTAGGATAGCTCTAGCTCAGGTTATCGTAGGTATGTTTATTTACCAATGAAACACCCTGTATAGTTCTGTACCAGCTCATAGTGAGCATCGAATTTGTAACACCGTGTGCATCTCTTCTCACCCGTCAATAATCTCATACTCATATGCCAGCTTACAATTTCTTTACCGATTAAAATAACCTCAATTTCAACAATTCCTAAAAAAGTACTTAGGGCTTAGTGCTCGAAATGTCAAATTACTTTCACAAAGTGCTTAGTAATCGCAAGTCTTTCGTAAAAATAAGTGCTTAGTGCTCGAGACCAGGAGCCTTTTTTTCAACTGCTTAGTGCTTAGTGCTCGAAGCACTATTCTTCAGTGCTCGTCACAGCTCTGATATATATATATATATATATATATATATATATATATATATATATATATATATATATATATATATATATATATATATATATATATATGGTTTTTGGTGCCAAGCATCATTAAAAGTCATGAAACGAAAAACTATCTTTGTCCTAGGTCCAGCTTTGCTAATCGCACCCATTTCAATAAGCAGGTTTTCAAAGTGAAAACCTGCTAAAAATAAGAAAACACCTAGGTACTAAAAATTATAATGAAAACCCATAGCCTGTTTTGTTCCAGGAATGTGATATTCAAATATAAAAAAATTTATTATTATACAAAGAAAAAGTTCACAGATTTAACAAGTAGGTAACATGAAAGATGAAATGCAGAACTAAGAGAACTATATCGTATTTAAAAGAAAAAACGCAAGTAAGTACTTGCAGAAGGTATGAATCAAACTTTTCGACGGAAATATAATCCAAAGCATTAATTTTCGGTAGCGTGGAGTTTATCAAAACCTACACCAATAATTGGCAAAAATATCAATTGTGATAAATGAGTACTGATTACCTGAATAATGACTGCATAATGAAATGGAAATAAAGTGCACCTGCTGTTTAAGTAAAACATACGTGACATTCTTTAATTTATGTTCGAAAACATGCCTTGTAGGAATGAACCCAGTGATCAATTGAAGTTTTTTGATTCGGTAATGGCGATTTTGAATATCGCTCTAAAATGCTAATTTGTTGTTATTTGGCAGCTGTTGAAAATTCTTTGAATTCGGGCAATTAAATATTTCGCGTACATGATTTATTCAATATATTTGGTTCAATCGGAACGCCCATAAGAGGTATAAAATTAGTAATAATAGCTGCTTTTCACTATGCTCTGTATGTAAGAACTTTTGAATTTCTCGATAATATATTGATTGAGTTATATTTCTTCAAAATAAATGAAATATTTATAACTTGTAATATTCATTGAAAACCAAAATAGAAACTTTCGTGACTTCATCCAAAGTTCTAATAATCATTGGGAATCTAAGTAGAAATGAGTTTGAACGATATAGTTGGCTATGAAAAAATGTAGGAATATTGGAATCGAATTAGGAAGAAATTCTTTCCCTTGAATAATTAATATAGAATTATCGATTAATATTAAATACTGAAGATGAATCATGTCAAAGTTTTAATGGACCTATTCTGTATTATTTTAATAAATAATATTTCAAAAATCACCCGTTCATCATATTATTAGTTTTTAGCCTTATTGGTCTTATTCATTGAAGATAAAATGATTCATATTCCATCAAATTTTTATATGAGCTGATTAATTTTCGAAAAGTAAAATCGATGAGATGTTATAAAACAATAAGAATAAGACCATTATAATAGGGCTCGTTTTTGATGTGAAAAATTCAAGTATAATTTTTGCAAGAAAACGATCATTTAATGAAATATATTACCCATAGCGCGGAAATAGCGTATAGGATTTTCTCCAATCAAACCTAGATTTGTACTACACCTAGTTCATAAGGAAAATGTTTTTATTTTATAGGTAGTATTTAGTCATCCAGAGAAAATGATTTTTTTTATTATAACAAAAACTGTTGAATTGAAAGAATATAATCCAAATTTTAAAATTCAATAGTTACCTATATATGACTAATTTTATAAAAAATAGATGTCCCGTGTATTTTAGATTAAACCCAGAGAAGAAAGAGAATCAGAGCATCTAAATATATTGGTATCTATATATATATATATATATATATATATATATATATATATATATATATATATATATATATATATATATATATATATATATATATATATATATATATATATATATATATATATATATATATATATATATATATATATATATATATATATATATATATATATATATATATATATATGTATATATAGGTATATATCACTTAATAGGAGAATTCGAACAATGACTGAAATATATGAACATAAGGCGTTGTGTTTTGTTTTGAATACTCACAACGCATTGTAGCTAAATTAAAATTCTCCCCAAGTTTTATTTCCATACCACAGAGCATGAATCCTTAATAAAAAAATTTTTGTCATGTATTTATGTAGGTAAGCTGAAAACACAATATTAAATACTTGCTCATGGTGAACATAAATTTTAATTACTTCTTCACAAGTGTAACATTTGGCTACCAAATTGTTCTCATTAATTCATATCATTTTAACTTTCGGTAATATTTTAATATTTTCCAAATTGCACCATTCTATTCCTTCTTTTACATAACTTATTATTTGTTTATAGTCAGTGCTGGAGTGATAGATGACTATATATATATATATATATATATATATATATATATATATATATATATATATATATATATATATATATATATATATATATACAGGGCTATTCAAATTCGAGTATATGCATGGGGATTTCGATAACGGTAAGAGATAGAGGGATGGTTAAATGGGGACAAAGTTGCATATTTCAGAGGTCAGTTATATGGATAAAAAAAATCTGATCTAGCTCCTCTAGTTCTGGAGTTATATAGGAAAATTCGAAAATTTTTAAATTCTTTTTTTGCCTATATCTTTTTATTTAATGAATTGTTTTCAAAACAATTGTCACTTTGCCATTGCCACTTTTTCTAAGCTATCTAAATATCTGAATAAAAATTATATACAGGGTGTCGTATAAATTGGGCCACCCTCAACTTTCAATTTTCAAATACGGACCTGTATTTTTTATTGCATTTTTTTGAATGCCAAGAGTCATGTTTTATATTGACGTAGTATTTTCATCTGAATTACAGAGTGTTCTGGAAATATTGAACTATTACCAGTAAAATCTCAACATTTTTTTAAAATTGCAGCTCTAATTAAATTTTTAGGATTTGGAAGATAATCAACATTATTCGACGAAAAATGTCTTTTTCTAGAATTCATCCACATTTCACTTCACGTAAATCAATGTACGAAAATGCGAAATTCTTCCGAGTACGTTTATGTGCATATAATCATTGTCCAAACAAAAAAATGTTGGGCTGGCAATCTTCATATTACAGACACCAATTTGCAAATATTTCATTGTTAATTACTTTCCGAACTATCTACATTTTCAGCTTATTTATGGGCATTCTGTTGCTATATACAACAATTATGATTAAACTATTTGAATTCTCATAGTATGCTTTGGAAAATAAATATTTAGTTCACCTCACTTGTCATTATTTTGACAGTTTCTTGGAAATTACCGTTGGTATTTAATGAAAAATCTGTTAGTACTGAAAATGGGTTTCCCCATAGAGCAGAAAAGAGATATGATTAACGTTTTCTACAGAAATAGTAGGAGCATTCATCTTTCTGCTTGAATTTTTTTTATGGGGTACACTAAAAAATAGAATATATCAAAACGAAATTGAAAGTATAGAAGATTTAAGAATTAAATCATGAACGCTTTGGCATCACTACGCCGAAGAGATATCTTCAGAGCGAATAATAACTTTAAAAAAACGACTCTGTAAATGTCTGGAACGAGAAGATCGTCAATTCAAACATTTATTTCGATTATGATAACTTATAATGACTTATTTCAATTCTAGATAATAACTAAACATGTTCTTATGCGATAAGTTATAAAATATGAAAACCTATATGATCAAATACAATGTTATGTTTGTGACAGATTATGTTTGTGAGTTCTCAGCAGAATACATACATACAACAGATCTTCCTCATACCTACTGAGGTTAATTAGAGTTGTTATGGAATTAAAAAATGATGAGATATCACTAGTATTAGTTCAGTATTCACAAACCACTTTATGATTTATATAAAAATAAAACGCCAATATGAAAACATAATTATATAGGTAGTTCGAAAAGTAACAATGAAATATTTCCAAATTGGTGTCGAGTATGAAGATTGCCATTGGAAGATTATTTTTGTTTGGTCATTGATTATATGCACATACATGTACGTACTGGGAAGAATTTCACATTTTCGTATATTGATCATGGGTTGCGTGAACTGAAATGTGGATGAATTCTCGAAGAAGACATTTTTTCGTCGAATAATGTTGATTATCTTCCAAATCCTAGGCATTTTATACCTTATTCTATGATATTTATTTAATTAGAGCTGGAATTTTAAAAAAATGTAGAAATTTTACTGGTAATAGTTCAATATTTTCAGAACACTCTGTAATTCAGATGAAAATACTACGTCAATATAAAACATGACTCTTGGCATTTAAAAAAATGCAATAAAAAATACAGGTCCGTAATTGAAAATTGAAAGTTGAGGGTGGCCCAATTTATACGACCCCTGTATATAATTTTTATTCAGATATTTAGATAGCTTAGAAAAAGTGGCAATGGCAAAGTGACAATTGTTTTGAAAACATTTCATTAAATAAAAAGATATAGGCAAAAAAAGGATTTCGAAATTTTCGAATTTTCCTATATAACTCCAGAACTAAAGGAGCTAGATCAGATTTTTTTTATCCATATAACTGACCTCTGAAATATGCTACTTTGCCCCATTTAACCATCCCTCTATCTCTTACCGTTATCGAAATCCCCATGCATATACTCGAATTTGAATAGCCCTGTATATATATATATATATATACATATTTATGAATTCTCTGCAGTCTACTTATTTTTTATATTGTGCTTTCATTGACGTTTTAAGAATTCTTGGTTGTCATTCGGAAAGTATATTGTTAATCATGTTGCTTGAGTACCTTATTCATCATTTTGCTAATCAACATGAAAAAAATCGACAATAGTATATGATTTACTGAATTCAATTTGAATTACGTCCATTAATAATGAAAATTTTGTTTCAATTCGCAATATAATTATGATTAACCATACCTAAAAGCAATAATCATCCCCAATTTTTCACCATCAAGGTTTCGACTTTAAATCCATTACCAAATCTTTACAAGGTAATTGAAATAGAAAAACATCTTGCAGTCAACGTAACGATTCCACTAGACTTATAAGACGTAATCATATTTGAGTATAATTATCCATATCATTAAATAATAATTAATTCAGTTTTAGATCATTGAAGATGCAATACATTGTTTATAGATGATTTACGTACAAAATTTTTATATTCTATTCTCTACTATAATTATTTGTTGACAAAATTATCACTGGTATGTGTTACGAGTTACTAATCAACTAAGCTATTAATTTTCAATTCAAGAATAAAATTATATTCAGCGATTTGAATGTGTCACAAGATTCAAAACCATAAAATTACATTAATGGATTTAGCATTGCTGAATATTAACTACAACCAAAATTTACCACTGAGTTGACAGCACCTATAATAATTGAATATTCCCTTCAGTTATCCAAAAACAATCGAATATTACCTAAATTCAGGGCCGGCCTAAGGGGTGTGCGAAGTATGCAGCCGCACACTCAAGCCTTTTGGAGGGACATTAAATTGACCAATTTTTGTATAAAAAATAATAAATTTGGAAAATTTTTAGAAACTGATTTGAATATTGGGCAGAAATATTTAAACTATACTCGCCGGCATATCATTGGAAGCTTGGACACTAAACAGCTGTACACTCCCCTCTACACCCCTCGCCCAGCGTCGTTGCCAGTTTGTGGATTGAAAAAATAATTCACAAAGCTAAAACTGCTTCCAATGATTTGCCGCCGACTATAGAAGGAATTTTGTCTTAAAACTATTATAGTTAAAATTCAAGGTAAAACCGAAGATCTACCCGGCTACCCCAATGAGTTCTGAAATACAGTAAGTCTGATGCCCTTGACCAAGGTCCAAGGTAAGTAGAACAGTCGTCTCGTGGCGGGACGCGGAAAGTGTTGTGACTTATCTTCCTGCCTCCCTCCCCCACCCGACTTTGCTTTTCTAGCCAATTGGCGTCTGAAATTAAGATAGTAAATTCATTAACCGAACCAAGCTAGTTAGTCGAGTATGTTAGGTACGCTGGCTAGTATTTGGGAGGTCTCGGGTTCAAACCCCGGGGCCGACTGGTCTGCCATGAGTTTTCTCAGAGGTTTCCTCATGGTAATGTAAGTCACTGCTTGCAAACTTATAAGGCGAATGCTGGGCCAGTATTAATCCTCTGAACCCTACCCACACTTCCTATGTTCCATAAATATCCCGTCTCACCTATCCTTAATGCACTTGTACATACAAGTGTATCCTCTGATCTGGCTGAAGGAGTTAATCCCAAACTCAAGCTGCCCGCCTCCCTGACACATACTTCAGGGAGGAATGAAACACGTGTGTTTCCTTTTTTTTTTTTTTTTTTTTCATTAACCGAAATGAATGCAAAAAAAGCCCTTGTATAAAATGTATAATAAAAGAGACTATGTACTATCCTAATAGTTAATAATTTTTTTTTGTGTTCGCGCCATTAATAAACACTGTAATTATTGGTTCACTATGTTCTGTTGCTTTATTTTCATTTACCCATGACATATGGTAATTTATCTTAGGTCCGGTGGACGGTGATTCCCGCATTAGCTAGGTATTTATTCTTAGAGTAATTACAGTATAAGCATAAAAATCATTGCAACGTTACCTAGAGTTTAGCTTTCATTAGTTTATTTGACATAATAGTGGTTATAGTACAAGGAAGAGTACTGAACATATCAAGTCAATCAATAATGAATCAAATTGTCATACATAAATTTAATGTTCTACAAGGCGCAAAAATGCACAAAAACTGTGTTTTTGGACCTTAAATTTTAAAAAATTCCATACCCCCCAGACCCCTCTGCAGGGGCATAAAATTTGAGTCTAGCACACTTGCAATTTTCGCCTTAGGCCGGCGCTGCCTAAATTTTGTTGGTTTCTAAACTTTTGAGCTCTATCTCTCTCTCTTAATGAAACATCAGAAAAATATCATTTATCACCATCATTATAGGTAATATATGAATAAATTCCTAGAAAACTTGATTTCATGAACTAATGGCATGTCATATATGTATTTATAAAGATATCCATGAATCAGATCTGTTTATTATAACGAAATCATCATCATAGACTTTTTACTTTACATAGTTATAATATCAATATTTTAATAATTAAGAAATAGGTATTTCTTTTTATATATCCTAAAACCCATTAATTTTTCTAAGAAGTTGTTGCTTATTTATTCACCTTTGAATTGTAATGATCTATCCATGAGAATTCAGTTTTTATAACTGAGATTGAATTCTCGCACATCACTTGGTGAAACATCATAAAGAATAAAGTATAAACTTTAAAATAAAAACACTTGGTATTTCTGGTATTCTGGACTTCCATTGTCTACAAAAATATATCTGAAACAAAAATAAAAGAAAAGAAAATTTGATTAGTAAATGGCAAGAAAAGAAAAGAAAATAGCTGAAAAATTAAATTCAATGAATTAGTAGTATCTGAAAAAAGAATTGAAATGAGATTAGTAAATAATAAGTTGGAAAATGATGAAAAAATAAAATACTACAATTAATATACACGACGTTTCGGTTAGTTGGGTATCTCTAACCGTTCTCAAGTGTAAACTGTTTAGTTTACACTTGAGAACGGTTAGAGATACCCAACTTGAGAACGGTTAGAGATACCCAACTAACCGAAACGTCGTGTATATTAATTGTAGTATTTTATTTTTTCATCATTTTCCAACTTATTATTTACTAATCTCATTTCAATTCTTTTTTCAGATACTACTAATTCATTGAATTTAATTTTTTCAGCTATTTTCTTTTCTTTTCTTGCCATTTACTAATCAAATTTTCTTTTCTTTTATTTTTGTTTCAGATATATTTTTGTAGACAATGGAAGTCCAGAATACCAGAAATACAGAAGAAACATTGTCGAAACCATTCAAACTAACAAAAACACTTGGCTTATGTTTCACAATATAAAAAATATTTAGATACTGTATTTAGCAGTAATAAAAAGTCGACATGTTTCGAGCTATGAACTCATTATCAAGACTGACTACAGGAGAGTATTGCATCGTAATTTATAAAACAGACAAAAGCAAAGATGATACCTGAAAATCAATTTGTTCGTTTACAAGGGGTAATTGACTATTATGGGCGGAACTTATTTCGAGAATTTCTAGAAGGTCAAGACGTTTACCCTTGTTACCTGAATGTAACAATTTGGTTTTGTTGAAATCCAGGAAGTGATTGAATTTTATACAATGTTCAGAGAAGCCAGTGGTATTTTTGTTTTGTAAAATTGACTTTTTATGTTCTTCAACACGAATATTTATATTCCTTCCTGTCTGTCCAATATAGAAAGCAGGACATTCGTCGCAAAATATTTTGTATATACCACTGTTTTCTCCGATGTTAGATTTTTCTTTATTTATTGACCAAGAATGACTTCAAGTTTCTTTATTTGTACAAATTGCTTTAACGTTATTTTTCGATAGTCTGTTTACAAATTTTGCTACTCAAATTAGGCAGCCATAATTTATTGGGAAGTATTTTTGTTCTTCATTAATAGTTTGCGTGGGGTATATTAAATGCAACAGATACTTTCTTCGTTTTTTTCCCAATGAGCTTGTCGATAAGACTTTCATTGTAACCGTTATTGATGGCTAATAATTTAATTGTATTAACTTCAGTTTTGAAAAATTTGTTTCGATAATGGAATCGTGAACAACCTATGTATTGAACGAATGAAAAGCACTGAGTTTTATTTTAATGTTGTTGGTTACTGTCGCTGTGAATTAAAGTATCTGTGAAGGTTGGTTTTCTATAAATGTTGAAAGTAAGAGAATTCAAATTCCTATCAATCTGAACGTCTAAAAAAATTCAAGGTACCGTTTTCGTTTTCCTACTTCTTTTGTAAATTGAATCGAGTTGTAGAAAGTATTTATATATTTAAGGAAATTATCTAACTGCCTATCTGTACCGGTCCAAACACAAAAATATCATCTACATAACGTCTCCATAATAAAAACGTTAGTAATTAAATTATTATCAATATTGAAAAATTTTTTCTTCTAAGTTATTCATGAAATTTCACTCAACAAAGGCGATAACGGTGGATCCCATGGGCAATCCGTCTTCTTGTTTGTATATTATATTATTAAATTTGAAATAACTCTGTTTCAAACATAAGTTTAAGGCAGACATTGTTTCGTTGACTGCTTGAGTTGTTAAATTTGGGTTCATCTCTAGATATCCCTTAACAATATTTTTAACTTCTTGAGTTGGCGTAGAAGGAAATAAGTTGATAACGTCAAATGAAATTAATTTAGCATTTGAAGGAATTTTTATATTCTTAAGATGATTAACTAACTGCATAGAATTTTTAATGCTATACGCCGGATTGAATTGAATTAAGGTGGGTAATTTCTTATTCAAATACTGACATAATTTATACGCAGGAGCGTTAATATAAGATACTATTGGACGCATCGGGCAATCAATTTTATGTATTTTTGGTAAAGTATATGAAACCGGGGTGCGTGGGTTCATGGAAGTTAAGAAAAAAGTGTTTATATCTGAAAATAAGATTTTATTCGTGTTGAAGAACATAAAAAGTCAATTTTACAAAACAAAAATACCACTGGCTTCTCTGAACATTGTATAAAATTCAATCACTTCCTGGATTTCAACAAAACCAAATTGTTACATTCAGGTAACAAGGGTAAACGTCTTGACCTTCTCGAAATTCTCGAAATAAGTTCCGCCCATAATAGTCAATTACCCCTTGTAAACGAACAAATTGATTTTCAGGTATCACCTTTGCTTTTGTCTGTTTTATAAATTACGATGCAATACTCTCCTGTAGTCAGTCTTGATAATGAGTTCATAGCTCGAAACATGTCGACTTTTTATTACTGATAAATACAGTATCTAAATATTTTTTATATTGTGAAACATAAACCAAGTGTTTTTATTTTAAAGTTTATACTTTATTATATATATATATATATATATATATATATATATATATATATATATATATATATATATATATATATATATATATATATATATATATATATATATATATGTCTATATATACACATATTTAGGGTGAAATATTTGGGTATAGCAGCAAGCTATAATTGCTTAAGGCTTAAATGAAAAAATAGATTTGAAACATCCCAATGAAATTCATTCATTTTTTGATTTCGATAAAACATCCATTTAAGTAATGTTGTGTGAGGAGTGGTGTTGAATTGTTTCGCTTTTTGAGTCACCTGTGATTTTGGCTAATTCATCTTTTAGCAGAGGCTAAATTGTGGTCTGTAACTTTCATAGTTCATATTAGAGTTCTTGAACACTATATATGTCTAATTTCATTAGAATCAAGAAGGCTGGTCGCGTCCTTTCAGATATAATGCAACGAGGAAGTAGATTTTTTCGTTTTTAAACTTTTTAATTTATTAATTCTTATTCTTCAATAATGCTTCCCGTAAATCAATTATATTTTGTTTGATTTTTTGTTGTGACTTTGAAGTAGAATGTTGTATCTCGATCATTTCATCTTTTGCAATCATTCTTAAGGACGCAGTGAGTATTGTTACTGTTGGTCGTTATATAGCATTTTTTTTCTTTTGCTTATTTTTTGTAGCTTCCCTGAAGATGACAGTAATCATTGTCGAAATATCGAGAATATAGTGTTAAAAGAGTACACTTTTTTGCTTGCTGCTATACCCAAATATTTTTTCCTAATTTGTATCCTAACTAGTCAGCATATATTATATATATATATATATATATATATATATATATATATATATATATATATATATATATATATATATATATATATATATATATATATAATACTTATTTATCCGTTTACATATATAATCCTGCCCTTTATGTATTGTAGATTTAACTATTTCACTTAAATAATGGAAGAAAAGTAAGTACTGATTACGAATTAGATGTAGAAATTAGAGAAGTGGCATCTTCTCTCATTATATAAATGGGATTATGATAATATGACAAATTAGCAGTTTTCATAATTATTCTTAGAGAAAGATGAACTGAAAATTTTGTACTTTCCACATTTTCAATTTTAATGCTCTTCCGAATGATATCAAAATATGTTACTTATATTATTAGTCCCAAAAATAATTTCACCTAATGCAGATGACTTTTCACACTATTCTAACACCAAAAGTAACTGTGATTAATAGATTCTCATATGTGGAGTTGATGTAATTAAAATCAAATCAGCCAATTTCTTCATTCTGAGTTGAATGAAGTATATTATATAATCAATTAAGAGATAAAAACTGTCAACCTTGTAAGAGATTAGTCGGATGGCATCACCCCACGTTACAATCATAGCAGCATTCTTGGCCTTCTAAATGTGGAATCGCGTGCCTCAAATTCGGACAATAATTTTAGTTATTGAAAAACATCGGTTCATTTCCGTCCATTTACTACCGTCACATCAATTAGACTACAATCTCTGCAATCAATAGAATAGAGAAATCATCGCGTGACCGCCGGCACCGGCTAGTACAGGGAAAGATGGGAAAAAGTGAGGTAGCCATCAGCCGTTGATTGGACAACGGTGGCAGGACACAGACTGCCGGACATTTAATATCCCGTTTTCATGTTTCCAACTAAATGTGTCGTATCCTCCTTGTACTGCCGTGATGAGTGAAGCACGCTTACGAAGCATTTGCCTAACGGCGTTTCTGATGTGGAATATTGAAAACTATAGGAAATAATTATTTTTTAATTTAAATATTTTGTATTGAGTTTCTGCGGTTCATACAACTTATCGTTGAAAATCTATAATACTACATCATATTCTCTATAAGAAAAGAAATATAGTGCATCATGAAATTTTGGAATTAGGCTTATCTTACTCTTATCTTCAAAAGTGATACTGACCTGAACCAACAACGTCTTGAGTATATATTTCAAGACGTTGTTGCCTGAACTCCGTTTTTTCCCTGGGGGTGGTTACCACCCCTTTTCGGTGGTGAAATTTTTTTTCAAAATAAACTCGGATATCGATAAAATACCTAATTTTAAGCAAAACCAACCCAATACTTTTCAAGTTATTGGCAATTGAAAATTCGGAATTTTCAGTTTACTAATGTTTAGTTTACTAAGTAGAAAAAAATACGATTATTTTTTGGGCCATAACTCCTTCAATTTTGAAGCTATCACAACTTATAAAAAAATATTTTAGAGGTAATTAAAAGGGTTACAGCTCTTTTCATTACGATATGTAGTGAAAAACTTTTTATTTCGAAACGGTGAAGGGTCAAAGGGCTCGAGAAAGACTGTGATTGCGCTACCGCGCGTTCTTTAAACAATCATATCTCCGTCAATTTTCGTGTGAAAAGGAAAAAATAAACCAAAATTTTGGTCAAAAAAACCTACATTTTTTATTATTACTCTCTTTCACGTATCTTTCATTATTTTTGAGAAACTATGAAAAGAAAATGGTTTTTTTAAAAATTCGAAATTTTTTTTTCTTAAAATCGTGATTTTTTCAAAAAATATGTGCTCCAAAGCAGCGAAACTGCTAGAATCCATCAAACTCTTCATATTGAAGATAATTCTAGACGAAATACGATTAATTTTAATTTTGGTGGAAATGGCACTTATGAAACCCATTGATTTAAAAAAAAAACATTAGATGTTCCTCTTTTTTCCATTACAGCTCACTCATTTTACGTGCAGAATACTTTTAACAGTGCTCATTTTGAAGCTTATTTCAAGTACTATGAAATCCTTTTTCATTAGCATGCATAAAATGTATTCGCTCTCCGCTAGATGGCATTGAATAAATCGATTTAATTTCAGACAAAATGAAAAACGGCTTTGATCTTCAATATCTAGCTTAATATTCCACTTAGAACTCTTTATAGAAAACTACTTTGTTCATTTTTTTTACCTGCTACAATTTTGTTCATTTAAATATTTATTTAAAATGCATGTTTTTGGAGATATTTGCAAAAAACCGTAGAAAATGGTGGGAAAATTCCGAATTTTCAATTGCTAATAACTTGAAAAGTGTTGGGTTTCTGAAACAACTTTTTGAAACATTTTTTGTTTAGAATTAGGTCTTCTATCGATATCCGAGGTTACTTTGAAAAAAAATTCCCACCACCGAAAAGGGGTGGAAACCACCCCCAGGGTGAAAACGGAGTTCGGGTCAGTATCACTTTTTAAGTTGAGGATAAGTCTAATTTCAAAATTTCATGTAAATCAGTATATAGTAAAAAATCTCTGAGCTAAAAAGCTTCAATGACTGCACTAATACACTTTTTCAGGATAAACAAAACGATTAATTCATGAAGGGTATACAAGTTGACCATAATCAAATTAATATATCACACAAAGTGAGCAAGGAAAATTCTTCAATAAATTACACAGTGAATTATAGAAAACCCCGACTCAAGATCTGCATATATATGTTTCAATCTTATTAGATCTCTTCAGTGCAGCTTTCTTGACTCAGAATGAATTAACATATTTCTTATTATTCCCCAATACAAATCGCGGCAGAGCTACTATATGGATAACAACCCGTAGCGCCATTCGCCAAAGATATTAGAAACCAACAATTCACTGTTTCGAACGAAGATGAAGAAATCCGCCACGAGAACAAAAACTTCCTAACAAAAAGATGTCTACTCTACAAGAGTAGCTCCCTTGGAAAATTATTTGATAATTTTTTAATTATTGAAAAATTTTCCTTGTTCACTTTATGCTGAACAGAAATATCCTTGAATGAAATTGAAAATTAGAGGGAAGCTCTGTATATATTCTTCCTATTATTGTATGTTCCGATATGAAGTTGATATCATGACAAAACAATTGAATTATCTCAAAAAATAACTTAAATAATTTTCACTTCAACAGGGATTTTAATTTTTTGACTCTTCCTGAAATTTTCTCTGTGAATAAAAATGAATTCAAATCAAAAATCGAGAAAATATTACTATATTATAGACACATGTTGAATTCAAATTCATCATTTTTGTTGTCGAATCAAAATATGCTTTATTGCCTTTGAAATTATACAGTTTATTGACAAAGCCAAGAATATAAAAACTAAGCAATGTAAAACATTAGAACCAAAAACACATCAAACTCACATTTTCATACAACATTATATACAAATTTCATTTTGATAGAAATTTTCCGAAACCGAGAGTGAGTGTCAAAATTTTTAATTTTTTTTTTATCGAAGCTGATGCCTTTGCTGTGCAATTCAGTCATATAGATCAATCAATGCTGAGAATAATAGTCCTCTACAGAGTAATAAGGCCTACCAAGAAGATAATATTTCGTTCGTTTCTTAAATTCCTTAAAATAAAGTTTTTTCTTAGCATTTTGAATGATAGATTTTATTTAATTCAGAGGAAGGAATATAGAGGTAAATATGCTGTCCCAAAGATCTTCTGGAATACCCGTGCTGTAACACCAAGGGTACGGCATGAAAATATATATGTATATTCCAATACATGCAGTATGCTCTAAGTTTCAGAAACATTGAAAGAAAAACTCGATATACGTTGATCGTCTATTTAGAGCACAATAATTCGCATTGCACATCACTTCGGAAATATGATAAACGGTTTTCCAGAAGTTAAGAAAGAAATTTTATGGTATGCGACCTAACTTTTAGATTCTTTATCAGCGTTTTTAAGTGATGATTATTTTTATATATTAATTTGAGGAGAATATCAAATTTTCATTTTGCTGTCGAAAAATTGAAACTGATTATATTTTTTCAGGATGCCTCGAATAGCTATGCTTCCTCACTTCAGCATAGTGCAGAGTTCTAGTCCTTCAAGATCACCGTGCAGTCCTTCAAGCAGCCCTATACCAGATGTCTCTTCAAGAAGTACTAGTCCTTCATCACCTGCGTCAACTTCAAGACAAAGTGCCTTCTCTTTAGTGTATCGCAAAGACATGCAGCACAAAAATTATCTTTCAGTTAACGGTAATAATTAAAAACTGTGATATTCATGAGTTAGTCATAGTATCAATTCTGCAATCTAATACAATTATCAATTTATAGTCCAGTCAATGACCATTTTCCCGAGTATTTATCCCATACAGCACAGATTTTCATAAAAAATAAATTGGATTTAGGTTCTACTTACCATCTATTTCAAAGTCTACCCTGTTTCGGGGGTTACTTTTTCTCTGAAGGGTGGATGCCACCCCTTCTTAGGGGTGACAAATTTTTCATTGAAAATAAATGAATAAATCGATACACTGACTAATTCTAAGTAATGTTTGTTGCATGAAGTTTTTTCTGAGAGTCAATACTTTTCCACATATTCGCGGGTGAAATTGTCGGTTTTCAGGCAAAAAAACCAAGTTTTCAGATTCTTTTTCGCGAATAACTGGAAAAATATGCACTCAATCGAAAAAAATGCGAGGAGCAAATTTATAGCTTATAAAAAAAACAAAGAAAATTGTGTATTTATGATGTATGCAGGCCCAATACAAACGAGATTACTAAGCTTGTTAAAAGTCGACTGGTATTTTTAATCGCCAAAATGGAAAGTTTCTACGTACGATAACCAAAAACCAATGCATTTTCGGGGAAAGCCCATAAAAAAATTTTTAAAGTAATTTTAAAAACCTTCATTTTTATTTATTATGAAAACTCCTTGCATGAAAACTAAGCGAGTTATGAAGGGAAAAATGTTGAGTCTTATTCTTTCGTTGGAAAAATTATTCACTTCATTTATGTATTAGTAATACTTTCTGACTGCTTGACCACTTTAAAGTACTTCTTCTTGAACAAAATTGAGTTTGAAGAGAGAAAATCGTTTTCGTATTTAAGCGAAAAATTGCATTTTCTTCAAAATAACTCAAAAACTATTAATGATACGCAAAATTTTGTAGAATAAGAAATTATATGTTGTTCTTATTTGAAAATTTTGGCGTTTTATTTTTTTTATAGGATGAAAATTGAGTAAGATATGGCCATTTAAACCTTGCGTGTGTTCGCGCAAAGTACCCTTTTTGAGACCTTTCAGCCTGAACCTTCTCAAAAATGAGATCTGAAAAAAAAATTTATTTAGATGAGCCCCTAGATCTTGAAAAAACCTACAAAATGCTTTTTCGAAGGACTTGATTGCTCAAAAACTAGTTAAGCGAGTTATTTTGAAAAAACCAAAAGCACATTTTTGTAGAAATTAGAATATGTATTGTAGGTACCTATATTGATGAATACACATAATGGTAAATACCAATCAACTTTCAACAAGCAATAATTCCGTTTGTATTGGGTCAGAATACATCATAAATACACGATTTTCTTTGTTTTTTGATAAGCTATAATTTTGCTTTCTAGAGGTTTGTCGATTAAATGAATATTTTTCCAGTTATTCGCGGAAAAGAATCTGAAAACGTGGTTTATTTGCCTGAAAACCGACAATTTCAGTCTCGAATAAGTCGAAAAGAATTGACTTTCAGAAGAAACTTTAAAAAACAAAAGTTGCTTAGAATTAGTCAATTCATCGATTTCCGCACTTATTTTCAATGAAAAATGTTTCAATCCCAAGAAGGGGTGGCATCCACCCCCAGAGAAAAAGCAACCCCTGGCACAGGGTGAACTTTGAAAAAGATGGTAATTAGAATCTAAACTCAAATTTTCATACAAATCGGTGCTATATGGGATAAATACACAGTTTATACTTTTTTTACCGTCATTGACTGGACTATTAGGCACACCAAAAATTGCACATGAAATTATCTTGCATATATTGATATATCAAAACAGAATAATTCGTTCAGGTATTTCTTTCGATTTATTAGAGTTTAAATTTTTACTTAGTTCCTAATTCCAGAGTGACCCCAAAAATAATTAGAAAAAAAAATGCTATCATTATAATTATATAATAATCAGTTTGCAACTTGGTCCTATAAAATTATTTCCACACAAATTCAACTTCTCTCTGAAACTAAAGTTGATTTTTGAAGTACCTATTTCAAAGTTAGATATTGAATAATTTTTCTGTTTCAGATGTTGGCGCTTTTATGTATGCGAATTCAATAAATCCTTTAGTTCCTAATTATCATCCGTACTTTTGGCATCCAATTCCCGGAATATTCATGCCTTACTCTCCAACTAACAGATCGGACACTTTAAGTCCAGATAGAGCAACTACAATTGAGGTCCGCTGTACTCCAGAGAAGGCAAGGATGGGTAAGATGAATAATATATTACTATTTTACATTTTCTGCACTTATGTCATCTATGAATATTAGTTTTTATTCAATCTCGACTTTCCATGCAAGTTGTTGAAATAATACATATTATATACATATATATATATATATATATATATATATATATATATATATATATATATATATATATATATATATATATATATATATATATATATATATATATATATATATATATATGTCTGAAATATATCTGAGAATTCTAGTAGTTGGGTATGACTAAGCATGTTTTTGTTCAAAATTGTGAATCAGTGTGAAATAGAATAAAGTTAGATGAAGAATTTTATTTCCAAACAGATTAATATTCAAAGAAATTTAATCAATTCATAGAGGACACAGACTTTATCGAATAATTTATTGACAAAATAATAACAAACTGGGAAGAAAACATAAGAATTATTTTTCAGAAATTCGTACAACTTATTTCTGAGATTATGTTATTTTACAATGTCGATAAGACTACAAATATAAATCAGAATTATTTCTGTTCAATAGTGATAAAAAAAAAGAGAACAATTTATGTGCAAATAATGTAGGTATAGAAAGAAACTTTAAATGCAGGCAGATTTATTTTCTACGAATATGTTATTTGATTTTATTTATAATATCAAATTGTATTCAGGGAAATTCTTTGGTATTTCGTGTTAATGTTCCAGAGAAGTTATGAATCAGAGTAATTTTGGATTTCAAAATAAAACCCCATAGTCTGAATTTTTAGTTTTGTTATTTTACATGATAGAAAATAAAGAAAACTTTAATGTTAATCAACAAGTTATAGGTTTCGTCTATTAAAACTATTATAGACATATGTACAAACCAAAAACTTATATATGCATTTTTAAGTGCTGAAAATTTTGTGTCCATTCAAAATAAATTCTTGATAATAAGTTGGTTCTTAATCAATTATGAATCTATGTTTTCATGTAATTATGGAGTGTATGCATATTATGTCGTATCGTTCCCTGTTCACTTTATATCACAATTTCAATTTTAAAAGGCTCATTATTCTGATACACTTAAGTGTTTTACGTAGGAGTGTAACAATTACGTATCGAAAAATATTATATATTAATCGTCATAAATTGCCATAGTTAAGTATTATTTTCAAAGAAAAACTGATAAATATAAGTAGAACGAAAGCCTTAGATTCAATTTGTGCCATTATATGTTATTTATTTCTTCCATATTCTAGGTTTGTTAATTATCTGCGTCGTTAATAATAACATTGCCCTTCACTAGTATAACGATGAATTGGTTTATTTGATCAATATTCTTCATGAAAATAAGATGTGATAGTTTAGAATAAGTTTAAACCTATCTCTATCTTATATAAAAAGTGCATCGGTCAAATTTTCCCTTCATTTCTGTTTGAAAAATGTATGAAAAGTGATTAAGTTGTCTTATTAATGTTAACCTAAAAATATTCAGTCAGGAATTTGGCATCTCCAATATTATGGAAAAGTAGTGGCGGGGAGGTGCATGAGCGAAAACCAAATCAGTGGAAACATACATGAAAATTAATTATGAACAACATAATATTTTAGAGGATGCAAAGGCTATGAAACAATTTTTTAAATTTTTTGTCGTCTAAAACCTCCTCCAAAATGAATATAATGGTTGAATATTTGTACGTGGATTAAGTAAATCTTAGAGAAGTGTTTTTTGATAGTATAATAACGGCCGCTTCTTTTATGTAGAGATTTGCGCACCTCCACAGCTTCTGTTTCAAGTTAGAAGGTTGAAATTAAGTACTTGGATTGATGTAAGGCAATTGGAAATTCATATTTGGATCGTTTAATAGCCAAATTTCTCAAGAAATACTTAGGTTTAAAACATCAATCAAAAACAGAATTTGATATTTGATGTTCTGGTGAACATCTGAAGGAATATTCCTATTTCATGTCTTTATAATCAGTATCCCATAATGAATGTTTTCAAAATATTTTTAAAACAGATGGGTTTTGCAATAAACTTTCTTGAATTCATGGTCCTCCTTTGTATTAACTTCGAATGAAGATATCTGCATAATTCAGATTCACTCAGAAATGAACAGAAAAGGCAATTCATTGTTTTACTGAAATTTTAATACGTTGAATAATTAATAAGAGGAAGCATATTGATAAAAATATTAAACTTAATTTTTCATTCCAAAAAATTTTTTTTAAAATTAAGTGGATTTGAATTGTGCTCTGAACCAGTATTTTGAAATTTATTTCATACTTCCGAATCTTGTAATTTGATGAAAATTAATGTTTTCAAGTTTCTCATATTGAAGTAGAATCACAAAGTTATATAAAACTTAGTTATTTCTGTGAAATATACCTACTAGGTATGCATAAAAAATTATGTCTTTTGATATTCCGAAGCTAGATGTTAGTATATATAATTCGAATAAAAAAATGATAGATGCCAGAAGTGCGCATTGAACAACTCTTGAAAATTATAATAAGAGTTGTCGTCCGTAAATAACCTATCCTTGCATGAGAATTTCTAATACAATCTAAGTTATTTATCATTTTCGCACTAAATGAATTTTTAATTAAAATTAATGATAACTTGATGCTTCAGCCTCGACAAAAAAGCGAATTGTCATCATTTGTCATTAACTTTATCAGAAATGATTGCAAAAATACTATCCGAGATGACATTAATTGTTTAGAAATAATTGATGAATAACGAATTAGTAATATACTCACTGAGGTCAAGCAGAAGAGACTGTGGCTCGTGAGTTTTTGAATCGTAGCATTTCCATCTTCCAACAACATATTGATCAATTGATGAATATGAATATTTTTGAATTAGGAATAAGTGTTTTCAGCAATTTTCCAGCAACCCTGAAGATGACAAAATAAATTGTCGACCCCGTCCCAAATAAAAAGCAGCTTATTCAAAATATTATTTGATTTATTCAGAAGTTTATATGTATTTAGAAAATATAAGTTAGGTAGAATATCTGAGTATATGAAGCAGGATTCCAAGTATAGCTGATATTGATCGAACCAATGCTTGCATAATTTTAGATTGTATACCGTAAAGTCCGATAATATTGTCTATTACAGTGCTTCTAAATCACCGATCCTCGGTGGCAATGGTGGATGGTGGTCCGTTAAGTTCTGAATGAATTATACGTTCACACATTTGTTGATCAGTATGTATGGACGTACATACTAGTCAACAATATATTATATATATATATATATATATATATATATATATATATATATATATATTTAAAAATATATATATATATATATATATATTACATATTATATATATATATATTATATATATATATAAATATATATATATATATATATATATATATATGTACATATATATATATATATATATATATAATATATATATATATATATATATATATATATATATATATATATATATATATATATATATATATATATATATATATATATATATATATATATATATATATTTTTTATATATATATATATATATATATATATATATATATATATATATATATATATATATATATATATATATATATATATATATATATGTATATTTATATACGTTTAAATAATCATTCCTACATGACATAAATCGAAAAACAGGTTATAATGTTGTCTTTTATTTGAAGTGTATGAAGAGTATTGAGAAATTCAAACATATTGTTATCAAAAACTAAGAACCAAATTATGTCAACTGCAATCATATTTCTTTGAAAGAATAGTGCCGCAACTTCTTAGGATGATCTATTTTAATTATTTCATCAAAACTTATATATGTCTGAAAAGAAACTTCACATAAAAGTGTCATAAACATTCAGTATATCCATAGACAAATGGATATACATCAATATAGTTTCCAAAATAGTGAATATTTGATATATAAATTTCTCATTGGTATTTTTTGTATCTGCTGATATTTAGATATATATATATATATATATATATATATATATATATATATATATATATATATATATATATATATATATATATTTATATATAAAAGACATGCACTATAAAAATATAGGTGAACGTATTTTATCAAATTTGAATCAATATGAACAAGAAAATAAATCAGAATATTATATAATAAAATTATTGAATCATTGAAATTTCACTATCATAATTGACTGTGCAGGTATGACTTGTTTTGGTGTAGCGTGTATTCCGTTAAATTAGTGAAAATTTAATATATATCCTAATCAGCTCGTCTAACGAAATGAATTCTATATTTCGTGAAACAAATTGGGTATATGGGATTAAATATGAATAATTCAGATATTCTGGAATTCAAATGAAAGTGTTAGTTACTTAGTTACGGCTCCTAAAAAAAACGTAATTTGTCGCGCTGCAGTGTTTTTTAAACATAATTCTATGAAAATTCCATACTTTCTGACTTAATAGGAGACAATTATCCTGCTTAATACATAAACTTACTTCTGTTTACAGATGATGATCTGCCTCTGAATCTGTCCATGAAAAACTGTCCCAGAACGCAAAACATCTGGTCGCCTGGTAGTCTTTGCGAGCAGGAAATGAAAACGGCTTCAAAAAAGAAGGAACCGCCAGTAAGCACTACCCACATATCTCCTGAAAAACTAGTTGATAATCGATGGAAATGGGAATGCTTAGACAGAGACAATCCAAAGCTGATGGGTGTTGGTCCTACTGGTGAAAAACAATTCACTGTAAGTTGATGAAATTTATTTTTATTTGATCCATGAATCATGAAAAGAACATTTAGTATATAAGATCCATAATTATATTCTATTCTAATTGTATTAGAAAATTCGAATACCTCCTTCCTCTATTGCAGAAATTGATGGATAATTTTATTTGAAACAACGATGATGACAAATTCATTATTGAGTATGCATGATGTAGTTTTCAGTTGAATCCAAAAATATTGTAAAAACATAAATAATGAGTTCACACTCAAATATATTTTTATTTTCTTTATTACTCCATTTTCAATATTTAAGGAGCTTATAATTCAGAAAAGAAACATCAAACAGAAATTGAAATATTGTCAAATAAAAAAACTCTAATCTGCAGAGCTCTACCATTAAGGTCTTATTTCTCGCGTGAAATGAATGACATGAAAAACCACCAAAAAAAAGAAATATCCATATAAAAATAGCGGCGCTCAGAGAAAAAAAGTTTATACCACGAAAAGACTCTTTGAACATTATCTTAATCAAAAAAATATTTTCAACCCTCTAGCACAATTTGGTGAAAGTTTTGGGGTGCAAGAATTTATCAACTCCATTATTTTCAGCTCTATATATCTTCCTAAATTTTTATGATACGTTCTGCTAATAGTTGGAAAAAAAATTTTCCTACTCCCTTACTCATTTGGTCTGATTGGAGCCGCTTTTTCCAGGAAATATAAAATGGATTCAAAAACCACTCCCGCACGTCACTGTTTAATACAGTGTAATATCATTGACTCTGTCGGAAAATTCTTTTACAAAGATACCTGATAATTCTGAAATATTCAAATAGAATAAAACAAAGAACCCCCAACACATATGAGTTCAATTTTCCTGTTTTTTTGAGAATAATCCATTATTGAGAGTTGTTTACACATGACTAGATAGATATTCTTCGAAGCATATTGATATAAATATTATTTTAGAAGTGAGTGAAAATTCGAGAAAAATATATGAAAAACATAAAACATTTATAATACTCACAACTAATATTTATTACAATATTGGATATTCCTCAGAAAAAATTCAAATAAATATACCTATTAAGTTTCACACAATTGTGAAAAGATTATCACATAATCACATTCTGTATAAATAATGCAGTCTTTCGATTTCGAAAAATTTTTTTAAAAGTATATTTCGCATTTATAACTTCACCATAGAACCATTAGCTGAATTAAATAATTTTAAGACTTTATTTTTTTGAAGCGGTTACTTACTTGGAGAAAAAACTGAAATTTAGTTTTCGAAAATAATTCTTTCTTTGTATAATGAATACGGAAAAGACAAAGAACTTAACGATATTATTATAAAACTAATATTATATTGATTGTATTTCAACAGCTTTTTATTTATATGTACCTAGATATTGTGTCAGAAAAATGAAAACAGAATCAACTGACTTGCAACCCTGATTTCAAGTTAAATAAACATATCTCTATAAATGTAGGTAGCTGAGCATCAATTATGTAGATAGGAAAAAGCATTAATATTTCAGTAATGATGTCGTGACTACTGAAGATACAGAAAACATGTCTATAACTAATAAAAACAAATAAGTATTTAGTAATTAGAAAACAATTAAACCTCCAGCGTCAATCTACGGTATATCGTTTTATTCTTTTGAATTATTTCTCAACGCAATTATACCCAACTTGAAATCTCCTTTTATTTGATTCTACCTGGTACAAAAGGAGTAATTAAATTAAATATCGAAGGACAGTATTTATCACTCAACGATTATGCATTATTTACATCGGAAAAATTTGAATTTCTTTCAACTTGAATTCTGAATCATTGAATTATTAAATGGCAGACAGTTATGTTTGTTACAAGTATATTTAAACTAGAGAATTTTCTTATTGACATGAAAATATAGAGAAAAAAAAATTGGAATTTTTGTTTTAATGACATCTGTTATCAAGAAAAATTACTCTTCATCTGAATTCAAGTAATCTAAGCAGTTCTCAGCAGGGAGGTTGAACGCAAGCTGATTTGTAAATGAAAAATCAATATGAAACATTGAAAAATGAGTTGAAGGCGTTTTCGTATCGAGAAAATTATAAAAATAAATGAATTAATTTCAAAATAAAAATCTTCAGAAAACGGAAACAAGACTCACCATTATGCTTAATTTGAAACCTACAAGTCTTGAGAATCTCTACGTGAATCTGTTTTACTGACTAGTTTGTCTACTATATCCATATAATCGAAAATGCGTAAATTAATGAGAGGTTCCTCTAATACTTGGTGAAATATGCTTGCAGAATCAAAATAAAAGAAACTAGAATTTACCTAACGAAATAATAATTCTAAATTCATTTTGGCTGAACCTATTTTACAGTATATATATATATATATATATATATATATATATATATATATAAATAAATATATATATATATATATATATATATATATATATATATATATATATATATATATATATATATATATATATATATATATATATATATATATATATATATATATATATATATATATATATAATATATATATATATATATATATATATATATATATATATATATATATATATATATATATATATATATATATATATATATATAATATATATATATATATATATATATATATATATATATATATATATATATATAAATATATATATATATATATATATATATATATATATATATATATATATATATATATATATATATATATATATATATATATATATATATATATATATATATATATATATATATATATATATATATATATATATATATATATATATATATATATATATATATACATATACCTCGGAATCGACTGGTCTTCCATGAGTTGTTCTAAAAGGTGAATGTTAACCCAATATTTAACCTATCAATCCAAATTCATCTCCTATCTTCCATAAATTATCCATACCATCTCAGTTACTTGGAAGTATATTCTATGATTTGGTGAAGGACTTCCTTTCCATAACTCATGCAGCCTGCCTTCCTCAGACGTTCGTGAGGAAGCAATAAAAAACATATCCTTTTCTTTTTTTCCTATATATATATATATATATATATATATATATATATATATATATATATATATATATATATATATATATATATATACATATATATACATATACATATACATATGTACAGACATCCTCAGAAGCAACTGAAATTGTTAAAAATAATACTCACAAAAACAAATTCAGAAAAAAACCAAAAAAAGTTACATACGAAATCTAAGATAAAAAATAATTGGCGATATATAATCGTCTTTGATAATTATCCCCATACTCCAAAACACTTGCACTTTCAAAATCAACAAAATATCCTGTGTCACCTATATGTTGGCACATATAACGCACATCGTTGAGGTCTCAAAACAAAGTCACTTTTATGTAACGAAATCCTTTTACCAAGGGCCTGTGATGTTTGCCCTATATACACCATTGGACGATTATTGCACCTCAAACGATAGACAACATTCTGCAATTGAGAGATTCTTAATTTATCCTTTGTGACACTGTACAAGGACCTAGTCACAACGAGATTATATCTACCAATTTTAACATTAACAAATTTCGTGAAGAGTTTTGTAAGTTCAAAACTGACCCCCTTAATGTATGGTAATTTTGCAAAGGTTAGTATGTTTTTTTCATCATTCAGCGCATGGACAGTATCAAGGTCTCGTTGTGTTATCGGTGGCAGTGGAGTGAAGTAGATCAACTTTATCAGAAAAGGGGTGGAATAGCCTTAGTCTTCTAAAAGCTGCCAACTTCAATGTGGGGTATGAAATGTGCTCAATTCTTTTCTTCAGACCTAGGACCATATTGGTTTTCATTTTTATATTATGATAGGAATCCACATTGACATATCTACTAGAACTAATAGATTTTCTGTACTAATCTAATTAGATGCGGTTGTTTTCATCCCTTTGTCAAAAAAGGGAATACATCTGTTATTTATATATAGGTTTATATATACACAGATTGATTTTCTTGAACCATATTTGACTATATTGGATCGATATTTTCACAGGTTGTGTGGTTCATTAATAAATACTTTAATTCAGATGTATTTCTATTGTAGTATAAATAACGTTTCAGTCGTCACTGCGACCTTTTTCAAATTATGTCCTACGTCTATTGTTCTGGTCACTAAAATATAAAAGAGTTACGTTTTACCTTAAAAATAATTAAATACTTATATACACTTACACAGATTATAATTTTTGTTGTTGATTGATCGAAGTGTCAACGCAGACTGCACCCCTCCTTCCCACGTATACTGTGCGCTTTGCGCATTTATAGATTTCGGACACTAAATTCACAAAAAGATTTGTCCCGAGTTATTTTATTTTAGTTGTTGAGGATGTTGTTCCAAATCTTGCTAAGCCCCTGTATTTCAGTTTTATCATTGACAGCATTTGGATTATTTTTGATGAAAATCATCTCATATATTTCACGTTTTCTTCGGTGGCATTCAGTTTTTAGGATCTTAACCGCTGTGAAATTAAAACTATGATTCAAGATTAGTTGGTGTTTTTTAAGTGCGGTGGAATTCTTATTATCGTACTTGTGCCCGTTTATATATATATATATATATATATATATATATATATATATATATATATATATATATATATATATATATATATATATATATATATATATATATATATATATATATATATATATATATATATATATATATATATATATATATATATATATATATGAATAAATCCAGGAGTTATTGTTGGATAAAGCTTTTCACTCGAAGAACAGGCAGAACGGCAAATGATATAGCGTGAAAGAAATGATTGAGGGGTATCTAGAAACCGTGGAAAACATTAAGGGAACAAACTATATTATTCAACTGGAAGCAGTTATTCCGTTATAAATAATAAAGATGCAACAAGCTGAACTTCAGAAACAAGCTCAGGACATTAAAAGTACATCACTCTAAATCATAGTCAAAACGGTAACGATCAAGTCATTTCGATAGCTAATGTTTCAATAAATGATGCTTTTTCTATAATCGATTCAGACCTTTTATTAAATCCATACATCTGCTTTCTCCACTTCGAAATCTTCAGGCATAATGAAATAAATGATGGATATAGGATATTATACGTATATAATTTTATCAAACATATAAACTATTATATAAACGCCTCATTCGGTGAATTATAAATATATATAAATATATATATATATATATATATATATATATATATATATATATATATATATATATATATATATATATATATATATATATATATATATATATATATATATATACCTATATATATATATATATATATATACCTATATATATATATATATATATATATATATATATATATATATATATATACAGGGTGATTCATTAATATGTGTAAATATTTTAACGGAAATATTTTGAGCTCAAAATATGAAGATCTAACCCAATTTGCTTGTACAAAATATTTCTCCTCAATGATTTACAGGGTGTTTAATTTAGATTATTAAAAATTAATTTTGATCATTACTTTAATGCTGCTTGACATTTCTTTATGATATTTGGCAGTAAGTTAAGATAGTTTGAGACACATCTAATAATAGTAAAGAAGACTTTCTCGCTATCACCAGTAGCGTACGGCAGGGGCACGGGAAGAGTTTTCGTTTCCTGAATTCTACGCCACTCGCAGAATTGTCATTTTATTATAATTTCTCGATTCTCCAATCTTTTTTCTGTAAATAAGGCACTCTTTTTTGGTAACGCTAGAGCCACTATTTTTCGAGATATTTAACGTTGAACATATGGCTGCACAATTCTTTTGATTTTTATGTACTTTTATGTCTTCTTCACTAATGTTTGATGTGACCCAAACTACTTTAACTTACTGCCAAATATCATAAGGAAATATCAAGCAGCATTAAAGTAATGAACAAAATTAATTTTTGATAATCCGAATAAAACACCCTGTATATCAGTAAGAAGAAATATTTTGTATAAAGTATAAACTTTAAAATGAAAACACTTGGCTTATGTTTCACAATAAAAACATTTTTATTGTGAAACATAAGCCAAGTGTTTTTATTTTAAAGTTTATACTTTATGATGTTTCACCAAGTGATGTGCGAGAATTCAATCTCAGTTATTAAAAATATTTTGTATTAGCAAATTGGGTTTGATCTTCATATTTTGAGCTCAAAATTTTCCCGTTGAAAAAAAAAAAATATATATATATATATATATATATATATATATATATATATATATATATATATATATATATATATTTATATATATATAAATGTATATTTGTTTTCTCGGTACACATTGATCTCTCAAGCGGCTCCTATAGAACCAAAGGAGTTGAAATTTGGTTTCTGAGACTGTTCATCATCAGGCAGCATGAAACTATCAATTTCAATTAATTTTTTTAACCACCTCCGTTTCTAAGTTGATTTATGTGATTTCATTCAAATTATTATTTTCCTGGTACATATTAGAATCTCGAGTGGCTCCCATCAGAGCAATCGAGCTAAACTATCAAAACTTGGGTGATTTTTCCAACCGCCTTCATTTTTACTTAGATATTTCTTGTTTTTCTGTGGTTTTTGAATATTTGTGCAGCTCTGAAGCTTCTGCAGATCGAGTTATTTTGTTTAAATTAGTTAGGTAACTACATAAATTGAGTTTATGTTTAAATAAATAGCAATGTGGGTTTCAACTGTTTTCCTCAACCGAGCTGCACTTCACGGAGACTTTTCTGTTTGAATCGCATATAGACGCGATAGAACATTTTCAATTGAAACGGTTAATATTTCGGTATAAAACTTGTCAATTCAGCGAAAGATACGAAACCAAGATATTACTAATTTTGTCAACCTAGTGAACAGGGCTACTGAACAGAAGGTCGCTGGATCGAATCCCGGCCGGAACAACGAATTTATGCGGAGCCACCTCTCGGAAGGCAATGGCAATCCACCGAGCAGTATTCTGCCTAGTAAAGCCTCTCTGTAAAGACGTTCGGAACCGTCGAAAAACTGTAGGTCCCTTTTATTCGTGTATCGCTGTATCACGCACAGCACGAGTAGTTGTAGAGAGGTCGCCACACCCTAAACCGGGTACGGCACCACAAGAAGAAGTGAACAATATAGAATGCTTAGTAGGTACCAAACATTTTCAGAAAAAAAATCAGTCGGCAAAATATTTAGTTCTCATGCACTCGTTCCTATTTTTGTGGTATATATAAACATTTGAATTTATATATACTGTGTTCACTATATTATTTGGTTACCTGTTTCAATTGTAGTATACGTGTTCGTATACATATTCGTATATGTATTCGTATACATATACGAAGTTAGATGTTTACTTTGAAAAATATTTTCACTCCAATTTTTCCTCAATTCATCACTCAAATAAAATGGAGTTCAAAAACTGCAAAACGATTATACGACATTTACAACTTATCAGTGTTTGAACACATTACAATCATTGATAATAATATCTACCTTAATCGCGTAATTTTCCCTTTGTCATTTTCAGTGTGACCTGTTTGTCGTTGGTACTGTGTGGTTTTCTTCTTCATATTCATCTTGTGAGTCTGGTCAATAGAGGTAACTAAAGCTGCTTCAGTTGTTTTATGACCAGTCTGCCTGTGTGTTTCCCTTGTTTATGTTGCATATGTATCATTTCTCATAATTCTACAATTGTCAGTATTTTACTTAATATTCAACTTATGTTTGTTAGATTTTTAGTGCTACTGTCGCGTTTTTGGCGTATTTATGTGCGTTCAGTCTGTTCTGTAGTCTTTGTGAAATCTACTGTTCTATATATTCTGTTACAGTCACCACAAGGAAAGCTATGGACCAAATTTGACATATTCTTTTTGGGTGTTTCTGTTTTTGTCTGTTGAAAATATCTTTCACTTGGTTTTGTGGTATATTGAATATTTTCTGACTGTATGGATTAGCTATTCTTTAAAGTTTGTGAGACAAGTTTACTGTGTATGTTTCTGATATATGTTCCTTACTCTCGTCAGTTTCACTTTTTATAATTTTTCTGTCTTCTATTATTCTATATTTATCTTTCTGTCTTCTATTTATTCTATCTGTCTGTTTTATGAGTCGTTAGTTATCTTTGGTAGCTGTTCTTATTTAATTTTTCTTTTATATCTTCCACTTAGTGGTCTTAGTTCCGGTGAAGATAACTTGGTTAATATATTCTATATCTTTGTACCTTTCTGTTGTGATTTATGGTGGTTGGAATTAAAGTCCAGAATATGTTCTGAATTCTGTTCCTTCCTGTGCCACTTTGTAAGTATTTTATTATGATTTCTTAAAATTGTTATATCTGAAAAGCTCAAATTGTTGTCTTGCTCTTCCTATATGAGTATGAGGAGGGTATTTTCGCTATTGAAAACATTTACAATTTGTTAGATAATTGCTGCTGTTGTTACTATCAGACAGTCGTCTATATATCTCCTGAAAAAATACTCCTCCATCATATTCAGTTAGAAATTTTTTTACTATACTTTCCATAACAAGCTATGCTGTGAAATTGAGTTTTCCACATGAACTTCTACATTAGTAGTGATTATAATCGGTCTTCGTTTTTTAGTATTAGGTTGTTCAATTATTCCTTCAAGTGAAGTGAATTTTTGATACAGTATTAATTTATGTTGAATGAACAAAAACATAACTTAAATTTACTTAGAAAAATATAAAACTGCGACTGCAATTTCGGTCACTAGACCATCGGATAGATTCAGATCTTAAATCAATTTGTCCGATGATGGTCTATACATATATATATATATATATATATATATATATATATATATATATATATATATATATATATATATATATATATATATATATATATATACTTACTAAGCAAGAAACGTTATTGTTACGTTGAGTTACGTTATTTTCAAGTAACTTAGAAGATGTTCTCCTTTAAATATCTAATTGACGCAACTGGTACGATTTTGTGTGACGTTGAAATTGATTATGTTTTTGGAATGTTAAATGTAAGCATATGATTCTAACGTTATCAACAAAACGTGCTAGACACGTAGCATTTATGTTGGTTTAAAAAGTGTTTTAGGTTTACATCGCCGACATGTTTTTGGGTCAACTTCTTTGTTAAAGAGAAATGAAATGTAACACAAACGTAACATTCTTGTTTTCTAAAAAACGTTTATTTTAATTGTATCAGTTTCGTTGATGTATTAACTTGTTTGAATCACAAATATTATAAATACACCAAAATTTTCAAGTGAAGTATATGTCTTGTCTAATCTTTTTTTAAATATATTGTATAAGTTTTTCAACCTGACAAAACAACTATTTACTTCACTTTGATCACTAGGGCAATTCCGGAACGCGCCCTTGAATTCATATCATTGCAAAATACGTGATAGGTGAAGGTCACGACGTCGAACATCAAGTGCCGCCAGCCCCCACATTGCCAACGCCAAAGTATTCCAGCCTTTGAATATAGTGTGTTTTATATTCAAAGATTCCAGCCAGCGTCTGAATAATTATATCATTGTTCGTTTTGTGCATTTGCATTCGTTCCTTTTAAAAACTGTGTTTAGAGTAGAGGAACATGAATCGTAAAGTAAGTACTAAATTCGTTTATTCGTTAGTTTACCTAATTATAGGGAAAGAATCTCCTGTTTTTACCCCTACTTATATAATTATTATTATATGCCACAGCATAGGATGCGATTATAAATTGATAAATAGGCCAGTAATTAGTTTAGTTAGTTTGAGGATTTTATTTAGCAAATATGTTATTATACTTAGTCCTTTTCAAGTATAACACTTTTTCGGCACATATAACTAAACAAATATTCTCTTTCAAAATATTGGAATAAATAGTCTCAATTTATGATCAAGTTCTAGTATAGTTGCATGAATATTTGTAACTTTCGATGTTGTAATCATTACTCTACATTTATAGTTTTTATCAGTATATATGAATATTTACAATTATTACATTGAGTACTTTTTCTGGCTGATGTGTAACATCAAACAGTATAGGTACCTATAATTTATCAACCAATAACCAATTGCTTTATTTTTATTTGCAGCTATTTTATAAATCATATTCGAGAAGGCATATTCGGAGACTTGTATCCAAAGTTCAAAACATACCGAATGAACATTGTTCCTGGACGGGCCAAAAAAATAACTTCAAGATAAAAGACTGCAAGATAATCAATATTCTAAAAGGTCTTATATTGGACAATTAATATTTACTTAATCATTGATATTCATTCTTAGATGCAGCACAACACTGCCACACTGTAAGTGATAAAGAATTTGAGATCATAACCATGGATTGGTTCTGACAAGCCAACCAACGGCTCAAGCGAGCAGAGGTGCAGCAGAGGAATTGGTAAATATAAATATTTTTGAACAATATTAGTAAACGTTTACAATGCATATTTTTAAAATTCTAATATTTGATTTGTTTTTCAGAGGTGTGCAGCAGATGCTTTACATAAATCTTTCTATATGTACATATTTATATACATAAGTAAAATAGAATATATTTTTTATTTCAATCTACAGTCTTATTATTTTGAAACAATTCAATAACTACCTATAAAGTGTTTCAATTGATGTTTGGAACATTTATTAGAGCGGTGATAGTGATAAGAACTCAATACTAGTGAAGCAATGAATAGTTAACAATATATAAACGCCTCCACATGACTAATAAATGGTTACAGTTGCATTACTTGATGTATAAACCAAGCTATTCTGATACAGACAATATAAAATGTGAAGATGATGTCATGAATATAATAACTGTATTTTTAGTGGGAAATCGACCAAATAAAAATAATTATACTTTCTCTTATCAAAAGTTCAATAGGAATTCTTATCAATAGAAAAAACTGGTGCTACAAAGACCATTATTTCTGTCGGTATGAGCTATCAATGAACTTTTTGCAAGGGAAAGTATAATTATTTTTTTGGACCGATTTTCCACTAAAAATAGGTCCGCTTTAGTTTAGATTTAGAAGCGTTACATGAATGTAACGTTTTAGTCATTCTGCACTAAAAAGAACATCTCAAAAACGAAACTAATATGTTATAGCTTCGAAACGAAAATGTAACTTTAGTCACATAATCGTAACGTTAAAATTACGAGGTAACTGAAACATTCCAACAACGGAAATAATATGTTACAGTTTTGTAACAAAAACGTTTATTTGTAAACGTAACTGGGATTTGGTCATGTTGGCGGACATTTTACGTAACTATGATTATGAGAAGGCCGTAACAAATCTTTTTTGAATAACGTAACAATGTAACTTTCAACGTATCAGTAACGAAACTGCGATGTTTTTTTGCTTAGTGGGTATATATATATATATATATATATATATATATATATATATATATATATATATATATATATATTTATATATATATATATATATATATATATATATATAAATATATATATAATTATTCATAAGTATAATTAATTTTATTATAAACCTAGACCAATATTTGCTATGTTTAGTTAACTTAAGTGATTCAATCTTCGGAGTCAATTATTATTTTAAAGGAAACTTGAAGTGTTAGTAATCGCATTGCGTGATCAGATCTGCATACTGCGTACAACTCCTTCTACTAGTTAAATATCAGCCTTCGACCTTACTTCCAAGAGTTATCTGAGGTGGTGAAAAACGTCAGGCTCGTTCGTCTGTGTTACGTTGGATGCGGGCTGATTGACGGCCACTAAGAAATGGTTTTATCTGTACCTCAGTTTAAGTAAAGAGATATATCGTTTCATTCTATACAGGCAAAATAATTTCGAAAATTTACAAATGAAAATACATCCCTTAACGTATTAAAACGAATACCAGAGATAATTTATTTGATACTAGGCAAGATACCTACTTTTCAGAAAATTATTAACACACGGATTTTCTCCCTCTTCCGCTTCATCCAAGAAATTTTAAATAAAAACTCGAAATCTCTAATCCGTAAGCATAAAAAATTCCATCTAGACAGGGTATTTGAAGATAAATAAATGAATTAACAAATTTATTAATGAATATATACGTATATACATATATAATATATATATATATATATATATATATATATATATATATATATATATATATATATATATATATATATATATATATATATATATATATATATATATATATATATATATATATATATATATATATATATATATATATATATATATATATATATATATATATATATATATATATATATATATATATATATATATATAAATATATATATATATAGGAAAAAAGTATGGACTTACCCTAATAATTTGGTAGCCTTCAGGTTTTATGGAAAACGCTCGAACAGGTCGATTTAGTTTATCTGTTTCCTACATTTAAACCAAATTATTTTGTTCTTTTGATAACATCTGTCAAAAATATGACGTCATCGACATTTTTCTTAAATGACAGTATATAGCATGCAATACATCAATTGAAAGCTCTTGCTTCACTCAGTATGTTCCTAGATATTTATGCGATTCTGTAGATTCGTTCTAAAATGGCGGCGGTAAAATTTTGAAAATTATGTTTAATTTACCACCAGTAAAAGAATAACTCTTTCTCGATTTATCAGAAAAAACAATCAATCATCATACTCAGACAGTACTAAGGCTTCATCATTCAATTCCTGTCCTTACATTAAGTTTCTTGGCGTGGGCTTGTTTTTCCATGGAGAAAAACCAAATTCGATATCTCAATGACATTACAATAGAAATTTTGGATGGCCGTCATTTTGAAACGGAGCTGCAGAATCGTATAAAAATTTAGGAACATACTAAGTGAAGCAAGAGCTTCCAAACGATGTATCGCATGCTATTTACTGTCATTTGAGAAAAAAAAAAGTCATATTTTTGACAGGTGTCATTAAAAGAACAAAATAATTTGGTCAAAATGTAGGATACAGAAAAACTAAATCGACCTGTTCGAGCGTTTTCCATAAAACCTAAAGGCTACCAAATTATTAGAGTAAGTCCATACTTTTTTTACGCACTCTTTATATATATATATATATATATATATATATATATATATATATATATATATATATATATATATATTTATATATATATATATATATATATATATATATATATATATATATATATATATATATATATATATATATATATATATATATATATATATATATATATATATATATATATATATATATTATTTATATATATATATATATATATATATATATATATATATATATAGGTGTATATATAACTACTAGAGAGCATATAAGTAATTAAGTTAATGATTTAACTAGTAACAATATGAAGTTATTCAGTAGATATTTACTCTTCGCATTATTTCTTTCTCGTTGAAGATGTAAATTTCAAGAGATTAAACAAAACTTTTTTTACAGTGCCAACAGTGCGGAAAATCTTTCAAAAGATCATCAACTTTATCAACCCATCTTCTGATCCACTCAGATACGAGGCCTTATCCATGCCAGTACTGCGGAAAAAGATTTCATCAGAAGTCGGATATGAAGAAACATACTTATATTCATACAGGTCAGTACTGATAAGAAATACATTATAATTTCATAGGACTTGCGTTGAAAAATTTATGCAAATGTAAATTAAATCATTATTTTAATATTCAAATTATCGATCCACTGTGGAGCAAAGCATAGCACAGTCAAATTTCATTCGTTGAAAAACAAGCTTCAGTTCTCATCACACCCCACGTAAAATAATACACGCAAATTCATTGTGTGGGGCCGCAGCTATTCAATTTAATAAGGATCCTGTTAATGATTCACCCTAATTTCATGCCAAACTATTTTACCCCAATACAAACTCGCGCGTAACACTCTTTGCGGAAATAGAAAACGATCCTAACAACTCATCTAATTATTGACGTAAAATTCTTTATATCGGAAACGCATTTCCATGAAATTTAACGTTAATGAGATTTTTCACACATGTCGAGACATTTGAAAGGAATCAGAAAGAATTTATCTATGCATGTATACTGAATGTTTGATTTTCAATCTGATTATCTTAGAGATGAAATCTGAAAATAGTATAGTAACTAACCAATATTAGACGAAAAATAATAATAATGACACGGTATTTCGCAACCAGTATCAGGATTGAATAAGATTAAACCATCTAGTCTTGAACTTTTCTTGAAGTTGTTTCATTAACACATTTGAAAATAAATATGCAACGTTCAAAAAAATCTGGAAAAATGCACCACTTAAACCAAAACAATTATAACATGATTAAAACTTGGTAACATTATTGAAACTTGGTAATAGTATATTATTCAACGAGCGGTAATGTAGGTCATAACTCACGTAGATGAAGTTTACAGCACGAGCTGCAAGCGAGTGCTGTAATTCATCAAATGAGTTATGACCATTACCGCAAGTTGAATACTATACTTTATCTACGACTATAACAATAAATACTAAGACACAAATACAAATTCACAATAATTAGGTAGTATTAACTTAATTTGCAAACGTCAGAATTATTCAAGTGACATTAGCAGATGAGTGACGGTAGATCTTACTTGGGATCTTAGTAGACTATATAGTGAGTTATAGCAGTGAGTTATTATTACTCACGCTGTTTGGTAATAGATACTATCAATTGCTAAAACGCAGTTGAATAATGAATACATATTATTCAATAGGAGTAGATAAAATAATTATTTCGTAGGTTCGCGTGTTCATAAACCATAGTAAAAATGGGAATATTGCTATGGCATTAACAGCAATATTTAGAATGTATTCAGTAATTTAACATACTTACTTTTATTTTCAAAAATTTAATGAAAATATGAACAAAGTTGGATTGTTCACAATCGAAGTTATGTTATTATCACTATTTGTCTCTGAAATTCAGAGCTTACTTCTTTAAAAACTGTTGCCAATCATATTGATTTTGAAAGAATAAGAAGACTGTTATTCCGTTACCCTACATTCCTAAACTAACGAACACCATACATAGCTATACTTCATCCAGGAAACCTTGAAGTGGAATGCACAGCATAAATAAGCGAGATAAAGTGCAGTTTGAACCTAAGACTAGAAGAACCATGTAGTGTACCATCCATTGTGATAAATATAAAATTATATATACTGAAAGCCCAAAATTTGGCATATCGATACGCATACGCCAGAGTACCAAAATTTATGCCATGACTAACATTGACAATTGTGGTATCACTTTGAGCAGAACTAAAAATTTAGGACTGAGCAATTACTAGTTGTAAGTTGTGCCAGGAAATTTCATAAAGCTCACATATTCAAACAACTTCAATGAAAAATATCAGTAATTCAATATTACTCAATATATTTATCATCGAACATGAAATGAAAACTAATACATAACAATATCTCAATATCATTGATACTATTCACACAAGAAACCAACTCAAAGATAAGTTAATTAATATTTAACATATTAGCTCACAATATATATAATGAACAAACATATTCAAAATAATCTTCACTTGAACGATTCTTATCAATATCGTAGCAATTTTTATACTGAAGACGAAATTTCTCTCAGCTGAGTGTTTTTTGAGTTTATCCTGTCAGAAATAATTTTTTTGTGAAATATTTAGCCTCAACGAAATATTGAAAGGAGACTATATTTCATGATTAATTATTATGAAATTAATTATGTAATTTGTAATGAATTTGAGTGAGTTGACAAGACTAGCCCTTGTTCCAATTTTCACGTTAGCTCTCATACATCATTAAATTGTAACTGAAATAACCAAACTCAACTGTGAAATTGTCAGCCTAGCGAAAAAACATATCATAAAATCTTTGTGTTTCTGATCGGAATAATGTGAAAACATAAAAAGCGCACGTACAATAAATTGTCCTTGGTATGTAGTCTCACAGAAAGCCCATACGACTTGGGAAGGTGTAAATCAATGAAGTAATATTTTAACAAATCTGACTGGTCAAGACAGTTATAAATGATCGTATTCTTTGCACAATAATCAAATCTAAAGCTTTTACTCCGCTGCCATGCCATCATTAGTATTAATGCTGATCATAAAAAGCTGATTTGTGTCACCTTCATGACAATAATTTCATAATACAGATAGGGAATATATTAAACCTTACTTTATATCATGACCGTTTCGTTTGTGACACTTCATGATGCAATAAATTCGATTTATTGCTCACTTTCTTACTTTATTCCCGCCTTTCAAGACTGATCGATCATCTCATTACATTTATATATCGAATACGAGAACTGAATTTTTAACTCCTTCGAGCTATTTCAGTATTATGTATTTACTACGTGAATCGACTAATTTAAGAAAAACCATAGCAGTGAGTTTTTATGATATCAGGAAAACGTTTGAATTTATTAAGCTAATTCCAATTAAATATTTCTATTGAGTACTTTAATTGAGGGTGAAGGTGTTTATCATTTATTAGTTGTAGCATATTTTCTAAGTGCAAGTTCATATATTTTCCAAAAATGCTCTTGATTTTTTTTTGTCATTAGATCATTTTATTTTCGAAAATTCTCCGAATGAATATTTTTGCCAATTATATTATTAATATAAGTAATAATATAATAAATCTTATGACAGATTTTTTTTGATTATCAGTAGACATAATATTGAACTGCAAGTTATTGATTCTCATAATCATAAATGGTACATTTTCGATTTCTCCATATGTTTTATTTCATTAACATATAGATCTAATAATTCTTTGAAAAATAAGTAGAAAGAAAATGAAGGGAATAATTAATCAATTTCATACCATTTTAGTTCTTATAAATTCAAATTGTAACTGAATGCAATTCCAGAGATGAGCAATCACCTAAAACAACATTAACGCGTGGTGTCTAGGGAGTTCCTCATCATGTTTAGTGGAAAACAATGTCATACGTTGGCACACATGAGTTTTATCAGATGAAGAATATCACTTGTCATTTATATACAATTTAGTAATTGATTCACGTTGCTTGCTACCATTTACATAATTCATTTTTCCTCTATACGACATTCATCAATAATATTAATCGTTTTCATTGTGGAATCACATGACAATATGTATATGAATAATGTATCTTTAAACTCTTAACCCTTATAGTCGGTTAGCTTTCACTGAAAAACTCTATGCTCTTCGGTCGAAGGATCTTTGATTCATACAATGGAGGGATTGTTCTGTCTTGTCAATAAAATGACGCATTAAGCGGACACAGAATCGAAACATTAATAAAAACGACCATTGGTGATAATAGGATTCGATGTTCTATACAGAATATTTGCTGGATTTTCTTTTATTGAATGGCTATGAAGGAATTATTATTCTCCTTTGACAAGTAGGATTCCGTCGGGTCAAAAAAATTGCATATTTTATTGTATTTTTTCATACACTGAAGTTATTTCAAATAAAAATTTCATCAAAATACACAAGATATTCAAGAACCTTGTAATTCTCTTTATAGGTACAGGTAATTCTAGATATACTGATTAGATTAACGAATGTGACAATGACAAAATATCATAATAGATGTTATTTTTCTATGTACGTACCATGACAGTAAATCAGTTGCATAGTTTTCCAATAAAAAGAATTATTTCGCTCCAAGCAAAAATTGATTCTGTCTTGCAAAAAATAATTCATTGATTCTCAATAGCTTCTCGAAATAAAGTATATTGTAATTCTATATGTTGATTGGACAGTTGAAATGAAGATATCTGATGAAGATTGACTTGCATTTCCTATTCTGAAAAAGTTTTAGTAATATTTGTCCCTGAACATAAACTTGAAGAACTGTGTTTTTTAAAGTCTCTGAAGATGAAAAAAATCGACTTATAAAATGCATTCATTGTACATGATAGCCTAGAATTTTTCTTAATCAATTACAAAAATATCAAATTATATTGCATTGTTAACATATAAAAATAGTTTTTCTTCCGTAAAATTTCTTATAACGTTTCGTTTCTTCGAAAATAATAGACTAATTGCCCTGTTCTGAAAGTCAATAGTACACAAATATTGTGACTATTTACGTGAAATTTTAGATTTTTTTGAACTCCTGTAATAATAAGGTACTAAAACATGATCTTACCAGTAAATTTCAGAAAAATTTTAAATTAGCCATCGATAACATTAATATTCTTATACAAAACAAAGACAAGTATGAACTCAATATTTTGAACCTCTGGTACCACAACTTTACTCTATAATTAAATTACACAAACCAGGCTATCAAATCAGACCAGTAGTGTCATTCACTACAGAACCATCATTGTTTTTGTCACATTTTCTAATAGAAATAATTCGAAATTATTGTAAATTTCAGCCTAGATTCTCAAATCAAAAACTCGATTTAGTCAATGAAATTGAAAATATTCAATTGTCACTTAATTCTAAATTGATGTCCTGGGATGTAGTTAATCTTTCTCCAAGTATACCATCCAAGTTTCCTTTAAACGTAATAGAAAAGTTCCTTGATACTTGATAGCATTTTTTAAAATCCTTTCATAAAATCAGATATATTGTCGCTTTCGGAATTATGTCTGGAACAGAATTATTTTCATTTCAATGATAAGATTTATAGCAGTACTGAAGGCTTAATTATGAGAAACCCTCTGAGCCCTTTGTTGGCTGAAGTATTCATGGATAATTTGGAACAGTTAATTCATAGTCATCCTGTTAGTCGACAATTCGTTTATTGGTTTAGATATGTGGATGATATTATTTGTTGTTTCAGTGGTACTCTTAGGAAACTTGACTGCTTTCAAATATTCATTAAGACTTCACACTTTTATATAAAATTCACTTTAGAAATGGAAAAAGATAACTCAATCAGCTATTTGGATTTGATAATAACAAAAGTAGATAACAAATATAATTTTTCAATTTTTCGCAAACCATCACACACTGATAGCGTCATACATAGTACGTCCTTACATCCATTTCAACGCAAAATAGCAGCTTTCAATAGTATGGTATATCGGTTAGTAAATATTCCACTTTCAAACACCAATTTTAACATAGAGAAAAATATAATTAAACAGATTGCCGTAAATAATAATTATGACCCCATAATAATAGACAATATGATAGATAAAAAGTTGTTCAAAAATGCGATTACCCAGGTGTATCCCCTCACTAAAAATAATATCAAATATAACAGCCTCACTTTTACTGGAAATTCTAGTAAAAAACTTGAATCTATTTTATCTAAGCACAACATTAACATTGTTTATCGTATCGGTAATAATTTAGGAAATCATATAAAAATAATAAATCCAAAGTTCATAAAGATAAGTAATCAGGAGTTTATAAAATCAATTGTGGTGTTTGTGATAAGTTTTACACTGGTAGAACTTTCAGAAGTTTTCGAACTAGAATTTCCGAACACAAACGTAGCTTTGTTAATCAAGAGTCGGATTCACATTATGCTAACCATTCAATATAAGAAAATCACACATTCAATTTTGATTTTAAAATATTAAATGCTGAAAGTCAGAGAATTAAACTTAATTTTTTAGAATCATTACAGATAAATGAATACAAGCACTCCGGCCTCCTATTGAATAGCCAAATCGATCATACTTCAAGCCCCCTTCTCAACATTTTCAAAATTAACGAAATAGCAGTTCAGAATTGGTTTTTCCTATTTATCTAATTATTTGTAATTATCTTTCTATTTACCCTTTCTACACAATTTGTCATCTCTTCAATTCTTGTTTTCGATATAACGGAGAAACATAGTTTGTTTGATTTTAGCATCTGAAGAAGGTGAAGTTTCACCGAAACGTGCGTCATGCGTTATTTCATTTAATAAATGTGTATATTGTTATTATTAACCATGTTTTAATATGGTAATTAATTTACACCAAGTATCGGCCCAATAAATCCAAAAACTAATTATTCTTTGATAAATATCAATTATAATTGATGAAATTATTCAAGCAAATAATCATTAATACGTTATAATTTACACCAGGCGCTCTAAGTAACTTTCATAATATAAATTTAAATTTGAAGAACAAGTATAAATATACCTACATCTAATCTTAGAATTAAAATCTTTTCAATTGATATTTTTTATTATATAATGAAAACTATTTGATTATTGATAAAATAGGCTACTTGCTACAATATTGCTAAAGCCATTTAGTTAACCGATGAAGCTCATTGATTTTAAATGATATATCTCAAACAAATAAATTTAAAGGATTTAATAGTTCCTATTATTCAACGTGAAGCATTTTTCCTGATTCCATCAAATTGATAATTAAATGAAGCCACTATATCCATATCATATTCAGAGCACAATTGATTCCTTAAACATATAAATATCGTATAAGCTATGCAGAGTTCATATACCACCTTTGTAATGCTAATATCACTAAGCCATTATAGGACATCCTCACCCTCGGATATATGAATCCCTACACTTAACACCATGAACTTAACAAATCCTTCTTTGTTGCAGGAGAGAAGCCCCACAAGTGTGTCGTCTGCTCGAAAGCTTTCAGCCAATCATCTAATTTGATCACACACATGCGCAAGCATACTGGATATAAACCCTTCTCTTGTGGGCTATGTGAAAAAGCCTTTCAAAGAAAAGTAGACCTTAGGAGACATAGGGAATCGCAACATCCTGCAGTACCTGAATCAGTGTTGACTAATCCGTATAGACGAACAGAAATAAAGAAGGAATTTTCAAGTAGCAGCTAAGATGCTTTACTTTCTCTTCATTTACCACTACTGAATGACGTATTTACATAATTTGGATTTTTTTTCATTTTTCAAGTATGTTTTTCCTTAATTGTGTGAATCAACAGATTGACGAAATGAAAATGAAAACACTTGGCTACCGAAACATTATACTGAAAGTACTTTCAACTGTTGACTGCATATAATTGAATAGTATCTGCCTACGTCAAGGACGAAACTTCCTAGGATAATCATAGCAATTTTTGATGAAATATATTTAGTTTATTTTGAACTAAAAATTTGCATAACTACGCAGTTTCTCTTGAATGTAAAGATGATAATCAACATCATTGTATCATTTTACGAAAATGAAATATTCCTGATAATTCTTATAGGTACAGTACGAATTTCGAGCACAAATGATACTAGGTCAATATTGATTTAATATTATCTGAAAATGGTTAACAGTGATCTATCACAACGACTCTTGATTTCAAATGATTACATCGTTACAAGAAATAACATAGGTATCTATCTTTTGATGTTCTCACTTTTCCTGAAAGCAAATACAACGATATCGATTCACAAGTATTTGTAAAGAATTCTTTTTTCACCATGGTTCTAGCGACGCGAAGTAATCTATCAGAATATTGAAATTGATTCTACTCGTTTTCTGATAGTTATCAATTTTTTTTTTTTAAATTTTTTTTTGAATTTTCTCTTGAAAACCCATAATTACCTTCAACTTTTCACAAAAATAAAATAATGGAATGATAGATTTATTTTTCATCTCCACCAATTTATCTTTTAACTTACTGTTAAATAAAAGTTGTTTTTAGTTTTATTTCATCAATTAAGATTAAATTTTATAAAGTAAAAAACTCATCAGTTACATTCATTATAAAATTAATTTCGAGAGTATTTTCACATTAAAGAACATCGTCCAATATCGTTATTATAATATGCCATTTATTATTTCATGTTGTTGAAATGTTTTCATTTGAATATTATGTTAATCAGTTAGATTATGACTTAGAAACATTGAAAGCCTCTCATTTAATGAAAAATGTGATATTTTATAATCCGAAAAAATATTTATTGATCCAAGTTTACGCTAAGCGTTAACATATTAATATGATATATTGAGGAAAAAAATTTTTCCCCAAATATTTTGTACTTCAAAATGTGCACCTACTATTTTTATTCTACTTTTAGTGCCATCTTGTGAAATTGTTATCTCTAATGAATGCCAAGAATTTGAGAAATTTCATTGAAAAATATCCGTCCGAAGAGAGCATAGCTCCTAAATTGTATTAGATGTCTTTTCTGTAATATTAATAATTTATATGGGACTTCAGAACCAGTCTAGTCTAGGTCATAACGTTCATTGTTACCATCTTTGTTAAAGTGCAAATATATTGAAATTTCTTTGGAAATATTATTTTCAAAAAGTATTTTTTGGAATCCTGTGATTACTCGTATAAGATTATTTATGAATTCATGAGGCCGTTTTTATACAATGCACTATCGTCACATATTTGCACTTTTTAGTTTTACTAATGATATTTCAGATTCGAAACCATTAGTAGAACTTCATACAGCTTGTAATACCAAAGAATTGTAAATATTGTATAATAGGTTTTCTGAGAAAATATGAAATTTTTATTGTTTGAATGAATCCTTTTGTATATATCTGTAATGTACTAAGTTGAGAATTATATATTACTTTCAACACTTTTGATTCCTTCACGACAAAAGCTACTACCAAGTTTTCCATGGCTTGAACTCTAGTCAGTACCATATATTATAATTATCTCAATAATTTACAAAATGATTTTCGATAGACGTGTACATTCATATCAAAATATACCTGCAGTCTGGTCAACTTTTCGATTCCAATCATGTTAATAAGTGGCCTGAGCATAAAAGTGAACATTGAAGCATTTATAAAGTGCACTTCGAATTTTAAATGTTATGAAAAATACTATATATTTATTGCATCAATTGCGGGATACACACGGACGTCGATGAATTAATACATCCACGTGCATCCAAAAACGCGTAACCTGATTGCATACACACGTACGTTGAAAACTACAGTTTTATCTTGATACATCAACGTGCATCCAAGAATGTACAATCAATATAACGTAAAATCGCATCCACACATTCACACCTGTACGTGTTCGTTGAATGCGCATCCAAAAATTCAAGCGTTCAGCGGGATACACACGGACGTGCAACCAAAAACGTGCAAGAAGATTGCGGACACACGTTCGAACAAAACCATAGATTTGTTCGAAGAAGAATGTTTAGCTCTTGCCACAGTGACGTGTACTTATGCTCTTGAAAAGAAAAATAGAAATAAAAATAAAGATTAACTACAACCACTGCTTTAAGAATGCACATAGATCGGTGAGTCGCCTCCACACGTTGAGAGATGCACGTGTTCATTTGAATGCGCATTCAAAAATTCAAGCGATTCAGAATTCATCTACACGGCGTTCATCCGAAGTGTGCATTCAAAAACGTGGGTATTTTTGCATCCACATTAACGTTCTTGGTTGCACGTTCTTGGATGCACGTTGATGTGTTAAGACATCAACGTACGTGTGTAGGGACCTTTTAACGTTATTGGTTGCACTTTCTTGGATGCACGTTGATGTGTTAAGACATCAACGTCCATGTGTAGGGGCCTTAACAATTTTAGTTGCGCGTTTTTGGATGCACGTTGATATATTAACACATCAACGTCCGTGTGTAGCCCGCTATTAACGTTATTGGATGCACGTTCTTAGATGCACGTTGATGTATTAACACATCAACGCGCGTGTGTAAGGGGCCTATAAAAAAACAAAAGTACTTTTTCATACCCATTCATCCGAATTTAATCACAAAAAATGTATTACGCCTCAAGCGCTAAACATATGAGCTCAATTATCAACACAAGACGAAATAAACCAAATAACATTTAAACTGTGAATACCTGTTCAGGGTTAAGAAGTTCAGTATGAGGGAGCACCGATGATAGGTAATAGCACGATATACCCACAGAAAATAGTATATTGCGCATGAGTGGGCGGTCGTTAATAAGACGCGTGACGTCACTCAAGACCTTATTTGTATTGCTGAGATAGCAGTTTTGTATGTTTTTCTCTATTTACGCGTTTATTTAATTAGTTACAAAGTAAACTGTAGAGACAAAGTATGTTCTGAATGATCTGTCCTATCCCTTTAAGACATGAAAGTTTTGAAATTTGTGATAATTATCATTCAAAATTGTTATTTTTTACTGTGAAATTTCTCTTCGAAGTATTAAAACGCGATTTTCATTAAAACGGTGCAAGATAGAGTAAACTGGAAAAGGAACTAATTTGTAGAGCACAAAATTTAATACAACACTAGTCTAGGAGGGAAATGCGAGATTAAATAAAAACGCGAAAACATTTTATAAAAAGTGGACTTTTATTTATGGTTTTTACACAGGCATATTTTTCCATTTAAATTGTTTCGAAATAGTAAATACCGGATTTCAAGATAACATTTCATTTCCTACATATCACGTATTCTACATTTTATTAATATTTAATAATTAACAACTTACTTATTCTTTTTCTTATTTTTTTGGGAATTAAACCACAATATGTTTTTGTATTTTTTATTTCAACATTTCGGTAGCGTTCTAGTACCTTTGTGAAGATGAATTAAATTTTTAAACAATTTTTGGTCCCTATCAGACACAACGAAAAAGTTTAACAGACCAAGCTGCCCGTAAAAGGAAGTGGAAGAAAACTTTAACTTAATTAAAATATAGGAGACTTTATCCTAATAAAACAGAGATTTGACAGTTGTCACTTGGAAAATTGATTTAAATTTAAGCGAATCATCAAGTGTTTTTTATTGTTATTATTTTTTTGGTAATTTTCTTTAATAGGGTTTTGTTTTGTTATATTTTATTCTAAATAACACTAACTAGTACAGGTACCGTAAATTTGAGTCTGTTCATTTTAAATGTATGATCCAATTTTATATTGTCGTGGATATGTGTAATCTAAGTTGTTAATATCTTCTGTACGTTTCCATTACTTATGAATAACAAAAATATATTTTCAATTCAATAACGATTTTTATGAACAGAATTTTGGTCTTGCCATGGGCTCTTGCCTCTCACCAGCTTTATCAAATATTCACATGGAACATTTTTAAGCCAAAATATTAATAAAATGTAGAATACTTGATATGTAGGAAATTTTGTGCTCTACAAATTAGTTCCTTTTCCAGTTTACTCTATCTTGCACCGTTTTAATGAAAATCGCGTTTTAATACTTCGAAGGGAAATTTCATAGTAAAAAATAAGAGTTTTGAGTGATAAGTATCACAAATTTCAAAACTTTTATGTCTTTAGGGGATAGGACAGATCATTTACAACATACTTTGTCCTAACAGTTTTTTTGTAACTAATTAAATAAACGTGTAAATAGAGAAAAACATACAAAACTGCTATCTCAGCAATACAAATAAGGTCTTGAGTGGCATCATGCGCACGACGAACGGAAAATGAAACACGGGAGTATCCGGGCCTGGGTAATAGAACCCAATTTGTATGCCACTTTCTCCGAAAACATTTTCTCGATGTAATAAAACATCTTTACGTTATATCATTATTATCAAGGTATTCAAGATGGATATTTCAACACCAAACATTTGAACATTTCTCAAAAAGATATATAGTAAACCCTAAATGAAGAAAACGATAAAAAAAAAGCATTATTTGCGGATGTATATTGCTGAATGAAATCCGCAAAGTTAAGAATCGAACGTTCATCAAGTCTTCAGAACGCCAATCTGCCGAATATGAATGAATTAGGTTGATGTTTTGTGATAATTTATTATTATTGAAATGAATACCAAAAATAAATGAATTCAATCATAGTTTTGACCATAAGTTTTATGAAGAGAGAAATTATACCTATTGAATCGATTATCGTTATCCGTTACGTATCCGTAACGAATTTTATTAATTATCAATACAATCATCATCAAGTTTTTGAAATGAAAATAATATATCATACTGTTCCATAATTATCAAAGAAAAGTATTCAGTTTTTTACTGTTTCAAGTACTTTGATAGACTTAATAAAGTTCATTTAAGAATTAGAAAATTGTGAAAAACTCCGAAATAGCTCGACCGATTCTCATGAAATTTTGTGTGCATATTGGGTAAGTCTGAGAATCGGCCGACATCTATTTTTCATCCCCCTAAAAGATAAGGGTGGTCCACCCCTTAATTTTTTATTTTTATTTTTCAAACAATACTTTTGGTTCTGTTTTTTTTTATGACAAAGTATTCAAAAATACATACAACGATAAATTTTCACCCCTCTACGATCAACCCCTATTTTTTATTCGTTAAATTCTCCAAATTGGTTCTACCGATTCTCATGAAATTTTGTGCGCATATCGGTTAGGTCTGAAAATCGGACAACATCTGTTCTTCATCCTCCTGAATGTTGTTCCTCAATTTTTTATTTAATTTTTCAGAAAGAATTTTCTGTTCCATCTTTTATGATACAACATTAAAAAAACTTCAATTATTTTCAGCAAGATTTTTATTTTTATTATGTCATGACTTAGAATACAAAAATTCATATTACTCTCCAGTTTTTACCCTTCTAAGATCAACCTCATCGCAATTTTCATTTTTTTTCATTTTATCCACAGATCCGCAATAGGGTTGCAAGATGGCAATATAATAATAACAATAGTCGGTCTGAGAAGAGGTCGTAATATATTTTTCATACCCCTAATGATTAGAGTGTTCCACCCCAAACATTTTTATTAATTTTTTGGACGAAAATTTTATTTTTATTTTTTTATGATGTTGCATCAAAAAATACACGCAACTCTAAATTTTCACCCTATTATCTACAACCCATATTTTTAATAGCCATTTCAATAATTTAAACAATGTTTGCCGGGTCAGGTAGATTGATAGATAGATATAATTCTAGATAGATACTTAAATAGATAGACAGATAGATAGATAGATAGATAACTATCTAGCTAGATAGATATATAGATAGATAAAGATACATCGGCAGATAGATGAATAGATAGAAAGATAGATAACTATCTAGATAGATAGATAGTTAGATAGGTAGATATACATCAGCAGATAGATGAAGATATAGAAAGATAGATAGATAAAACTAATTTATATGGCTGAACAATGTTTGCCGGGTCAGCTAGTATATATATATATATATATATATATATATATATATATATATATATATATATATATATATATATATATATATATATATATAACTTTTTGATAATTATTAGCAATAAAAGGCTTGTTGAATCTTAAAAAACTCGATTTTATTAAAAAGTTGAAGTTTCGCCACGACATTCGTGGCTTTATCAAAACTTTTGAAAAAAATTGAAAGGACCCCGCACATTTAGTTAGAAAAAATGACGACAGCTAAATTCGCTAATTTTTGGATATATTATAGATACTGGCCAGCTATGAAACATATCAATTTTAAATTCTGTTCCCACGGCTGGTTTGGGATATAGAGTTTTCCAAATGTCAATGTCTCGATAAACCATCTTTACAATTTTAGAGAATGCTGTTAACATACAGACTTTCTGTGAAATGCGATAACCTCAGTGGGAAGCTATAGCTTGACGATAGTCACTCATATAACTCAAAATTGAGTCCGACATATACAGGCTGTTTACTCGATGGGTTGGTGTACACGGTCTCAACTTCGACAATTATGTTTCAAAGGGCTTTATTTCTTACTTAATAATAACAAAGAATACCCGAAATAGTAGACGGAAAGTACAACTCTCTACAATTTAGAAAAAATGATGGTCTAATTTGACATCACCGAATTTTTCTTCTTTATATTTTGTACATGGATTATTTGTGAGGTACTGGAAAAATAAATGAGTTCATTGCCAAATCGAATAGTTAAAAAACAGGCCACATTCATGTTAAAACTAAAGTTCATATACCGTATGTTCGTTTCCTAATGTCGAAAAATGAGAGTGTATCTAATGATTCTAATGGGACTGATTGGATTTCAACGAGACAAGTAAGAAAAGTACTTATATTCAGTTTGTATTATTCAGGGTGGTTTGGAATCGCTTCTTCCAGATCCATAGACTCACTTTTCAAGATACAGGTACAGTGAAATACGTTCTTTGACCATAAGTCTAGTATCCTGAATGAATAATTATTTTCACATTTGAATATCAATGGAAATCGCGTTGTTTACCGAATCTATAATTTTAGTAAAAGGATATTTCACGTGCGGGAGCATACCAGAATAACCAAGGTACCACAACACCATTGCCACATGAGCACATGTTCCGAGTGTTCTTGGACCTGATTTACAGGTACAGTAGTACCCCGACACCGACTCTCGGTCTTCATTATTTTGAATCCATAGCTGATATTTTGTAACATTTTTATATCTCGAAAATAGTCTCAACCTAACAAGGTTAATATCGAGATGAGCTTCATCAATTTCTAAATTAATATCTTGATCACCTCAAGATGAAAAATAATTAATACATATTTATCTACGAGGTATGCCTGTAAAAAAGAACATACGGTATAAAAACGTCAGTTTCAACAGAATATGTACTTTTTATAGACTATTCGACTTACTTACTCTCCAGTACCTCACAAATAAAAAGTTTTCAAGTGATAAAGAAAAAAAATTCTGTGATTTTAACGTTTGGACCACTTTTTGTCTAAACTATACACGGTAGGAAGCTGTATTTTGTTTCACTGTTTTGAATATCGTTTGTTATCAATGAAGCTAGAAATAGAGTTTTTTGGCATAAAACTGTCGAAGTTGAACCCGCATACACAAACTCATCGAGTAAACAGCCTGTATACGCCGGGCTCATTTTCAAGTTATTTGGATGGCTTCCTTTAAATAACGGTTTCTTAGTGAAGTTATCATATTACAGTAAAAGTTTGTATGTTAACATCATTTTCTGAAATTATGAATATGATTTTTTTGGACATATATATTTGGACCACTCTATATTCTAAACCAGTCGTGGGAACAGAATTTAAAATTGATATGTTGTGTAGGTAGCCAGAATCTATAATATATCCAAAAATTAGCGAATTTAGCTGTCGTTATTTTTTCTAACTAAATGTGCGGTGTCCTTTAGAATGTAGAATACTCAGTTCTCGAGCTCCATTTATCATGAACAAGTTCTGCAACGACTTACATAAGCAAAACTGTGCAAAACACACTTAAAGACATGTGAAGAGGAGATTTAGAAATCCATTCTACAAAACGTGAAAAAAGGAAAGTTTCTCGCTATTCAGATATAGTAATAAAAGTGAAATATTTTTTATGCTTTTGCTAAGCCTATGAAATGCTTAAATGTGAAAAAGTAGCTAGCTGGGATGGTAAAAAAAAGACATGAAAATAGTGGAAAATTTTTGCTATTAGTTAGATATAGATCTATCTCTCTGTGTAGGGATAGGTACTGATAGCTGTCTAGTTGTCCTTCTAGTAATCATGCTTTAAATAACTCCTTGGCCAAGCCATTAAGTCGCTTCGTGTAGAAACTCAACTGCGTCAATGGAAAAAATTGTAGCGTTTACAATATCTTCTGCAGAACACCATAGAGTATTCTTAGAAGAAATTTTTGGTACGAAGATTAAAAGTATATACGAGACACGGTGGGTTGAAATTTGAAACGCACTGGATAGAATATCGACATGGCAAGATAATAAAACATCAAACGAAGCCCACTGACAGTGACGACCTGAATAAAATTATTCAGTGTGAAATGTATACCAGGTTTTAAATAAATCTGATATATTTTCAAAATGTGAGAATTTGATCGAAATCATGTCAGCAGGTTCAAGTTTAGATGTGATATTGTGGTGAAAATAAACACATTTACATTTTTTTTTTTTTCGAGCTTTATTTATTGAAATTTACAATCTACTTTTATAAAGTATTGAGTAAATGTTATAAATGTATAGATTATTAATTTGATATCAAATCAAGTCGTTTGGCCAGGTCCGTTGTAGCCTTCGTAAATTGAATGGATTTTCTGTCAGTTGATCGATCAGTGGGTTGGCATGTCCTCCTAGCTTCTGGTGGTATTTTCGTGAGAATTTTGCTACTTCAGTGGTGACATATGTGATTTTTAAATCATCATGGATGGTGAGGTTGGAAACGTACCAAGGCGCATTTACCAATGAACGTAATATTTTGGACTGAAGTCTTTGGATAATTTGAATATTCGATGCTTTAGCACAACCCCAGAATTGGATGCCGTATGTCCATATTGGTTTTATGATTGCCTTGTAAATAAGTATCTTATTTTGAAGATTGAGTTTGGATTTCTTGCCTATGAGCCAATACATTTACATTTGTGATTTTTGTTAACAAACTGACTAACATTACAGGTTCATTAATGTTATCGTGTTCGCCCCGCGGCTTTTCCGACTTGCACCTATACCAGTATACATTGAACAAGGTGTTATCGAGGGCTTTATACAATTTGTAAACCGTCCGACTCGCACCTGGCCGATTTTTGAGTAGCCGTGAACACAACCTTTTTTGATTGCTGGATCCGCGCTTGCATGAAATCACTCGTACTGGCATTCCGCACTTCCAACTAGGTACTATCGCCAAAATTTAATAGTTTGGTGTATCCATTTTAGAATTGAAATATTTTTAGAATATAAATAAATAAACAAAGAATTGAACCACATCTTAGTTATTAGGGCTGCCTGAGAAACGCTTAGTTTCCTGTGTCTGAAAAACCCTTTCAGAATGAGAAGTTGTGTGAAATTATTATAAACTGAATTTTAATATAAACCAGGTGAGCTGTATTCTACTTTCAATAAATTGAAGAAAGAAGTTCTAGAATAAACTTATAAAAACAGCTACTTAGACTTGTCCATTCATCAAATGGTATGATCTAAATGGTAGCCTGCAATGAAGAATTTCTTGCAAGAGATTCCTAAAGTCAAAAATCACATTGAAACTATCCGCTAGTAAGTATCAGCTACGCAGAAAGAATACGAAGCCACATAATATTTTCGTATCGCTATCAGCCCATTTTCAAAACAACGATCGTTTTCCATTGAATGTAGTACAATATATATTTAGGTACTTTCAATGATCGATAAAAAGTATCTCACTTAAAGTTAGAAACGTTCAATATTTCAAACAAAAAAACAAACTGTGACCTCATTTCATTGTTATTTATATTCGAAGAATAGATGAAATGGTTTCTCTCAGCAATAGACGAAATATTTTCGAAACCATAATCAGGGTTCACTCTCTTCATGAGTCTCTCTACTTTGTTTTAAACATTAAATTAATAAATTCACTATATTCATTTTCATCATATATTATTTTCATGATAGTAAACAAGGGATATTCAAATTTTCAATTTGTTTAACATTTGATATAGAGGTACCACTTGATATTTGATGAGATTGAACCTACTTGTAATGAAAGATGTACTTAACTACGTTCCAGTGAGAATACATAAGTAATTTGCTCACGTTTGAGTACTATATTTTCTAATAATATAATCATTGAGCTATTTTGACGTTTGGCAGCAGTAACTTTCCGCATATCGCGGGTTTTCAGCGCATTTTCAAGAGAGTCACAATACTGAAATGCACTACCGTCTTCACCTATCTTAAGGTATTCACTTTTCCCGGCCTTTCTCTACTATAAAAGCACATAGGCTCCGATATCGCGGAGGCAACGAAATATTGATATATTGACTTACACTGAAAACTGGAGCTCATTTTTCATAATCTTTAGGAAGGTACCTTCTAAAAATATCGCCAACATTTCTAAATTTAAATATATTCGGCCACCATCCCAGATTTTTAATATATATATATATATATATATATATATATATATATATATATATATATATATATATATATATATATATATATATATTGGGTCATGGGTGCTTGTAATATATTAAGTTCCATTGGCTTCAAACAATCATAAACATCATTCCCAATGTAAAATTTTTGCTGATCACAATCCCAGTGTCAGAAAAAGTTAGTAAAATTACGAAAATTTAAAAGTTGATATCTCAAAAAAACAAAAAACGTAAAAAATTTTAGAACGTAAATAAAATTGACAGCTTTTTTTGCGCCTGTTTTTGAGAACTTCCACGAATATTTTACATCTACGTCTTATGTAAATCTAAGCCAAGATTTGAGCCCTCGAAAACTTTCACATCGAATATAGGTTTTTCCAAATACGTTTTTACGTGTCTTGTATCTGAAAATATGCGAAAATAATAAGGTGAAAAATTAAAAAAGGCAGTCTACATTGTCTTTTGGTTACTTTGAATTAACAATCAAATCATCTATGCGTTAACTCGTTGAATATCTGAGATCAAAACCTTCCATTTGCGACCTTATAGAACCCCAATAGCCCAATAGCTCCTTTTGAACACAAGTTACAGTAATTTGAAATGCCTTCAAATTTTCATATATATATATATATATATATATATATATATATATATATATATATATATATATATATATATATATATATTTATATATAGGATAATTTTTATAACTGGCTTATTAGACGCATTTGAATACCTTGAAAGTTGGAGATTTGAAATTTGGCGCAGGGCCATAGTTCGTAGTGAACTATCTTTCTGAAAAGTTATCCCAATGGTATTTCCGGTTAAACCGGAAGTCACTATCAACTTTCTCATTTCGAATGGATCGATATAATTTCATCATAGCCGTTGGAATCCCTGCATGATTTGCTACATGTTTCACCCAGGTTGTGTTAACTTATGGTTACGTAGATAAAATAAATTTTATGAAAAGCTGTCGGCTTGTAAGGGTTCACTACAAAAATCATAACTTACGAACGGCTCATAACAAGAAAACAAAAAGACCAGCAGACAATAGCCAACAAATTGCGCTATCCAATAAATGATCTCAACTCGATGTTACTTTCTAAACAACGCTACAATAAATTTGTCAACTTGACTAAATTCAAATAGCAATAACTCAAATGGAAACCCCCTATTTTCTCTGAAAGGATCGATAGACTATTGAATTTATAAAAAAAACTCTAGTATAATACATATGCCTATCATGAAGCATTTTTGCTTGAAAAACATTTTCTTTAAACTTATGGTTTTATTCAATTTATTATTTCCAGTAGGTGGGCAGTTGCTATGGTGACTCACATAAATTCTATTATTTCTTAATTAAAGAATAACTCTAAATGAAAATTCGAGATAAAAATACTCCAAACCAATGAACTTTCATTTATGGGGACGTGTAAATAGGATTTGACAGCGCCAATAACTCGTATAACGAATAGTATACCTACTGCCAGACGAGATCAGACGGGCTACCGATGCTGCAGTCCAAATGCTCTTGTAACTGTATTTAGAAAAGAATGGAGAATTTATTATAATATATGTAATGAGTTTTCATACATTTTTTGTTTGTTCGTTTTTCATATTAATATATTGTTAAATATCCCGTATACATACATATTATTATCGAAAAAATGACCTCAAACAATTGTGCTATTTCTCATAAAATTATGAAAATTCACCGATTCAAAGTCAAAAGGATGAAAGTCAATAATGAAGCTCAATAGAAGTAATCGAATTTGTGTGAGTCTCCATAGCAACTGGTCAACTACTGGTAATAATAAATCGAATAAACCCATTGAAAATATTTTTACGCAAAAACTTTTCACGATCGGCATATGTGTTAATCAAGATAGTCTATCGATCCTTGTAGAGAAAATAGGGCGTTTTCATTCGAAGAAAATAGGTTATCGCTATTTTAATTTGGTCTACTTCACAAATTTATTGTAGAGTTCTTTATGCACTAACATCAAGTTGAGATCATGTATTGGAAAGCGCAATTTGTTGGCTATTGTCAGCTGGTCCTTCAGTTTTCCTGTGATAAGCAGTTCGAAAGTTATGATTTGTCTAGTGAACCCTTAAAAGCGGCAAATTTTTCATAAAATTTATTATATCTGCATAACCATAGCAACTAAGTTAACAGAACCTAGGTGAAATATGTAGCAAATCATGCAGGGAGTCCAACAGCTATGATGAAAATATATCCTTCCATTTGAAATGAGAAAGTTGATCGTGACTTCCGGTATAACCGGAATACCATTCGGATGACTTTATTTCATAAAGATAGTTCACTACAGACTATGGCCGTGCGACAAATTTCAAATCTCTAACTTTCAAGGTATTCAGATGCGTATAATAGGCCAGTTATAAAAATCACCTTGTATATATATATTTATATATATATATATATATATATATATATATATATATATATATATATATATATATATATATATATATATATATATATATATGCAAATGAGGAATGGGGAAAAATTGGAGTTTACGATATTTAGATATTGGAACGGCAGTATAACTTTGGTTCTCGGGCACCTATCTATATGTTTCAGCAGTCAAATTAAAAGTTTTCATTCTGATATCATAATAGAAGTTATAATAATTTTTCAGATATGCCAAATTTTAGAAATATTTCTCAAAGCTGTCACGTTACTAATTGCGGTAAATTATGAGGTTTTCTTTTAATCTTATGCAAAATATTGATTTTTTTTTTAATATAAATCTATAGTGAAATTGGAGTTGAATAAAGCAGAATCTTTCATTTTACTGCTATTGAAAAATGTTGATAGATGTCTGAGAACCAAAGTTTCGGCCGTTTTATGGTGAGTAGCGCAAATTCCAATTTTTACCTATTAACCATTTGCATACCTAGGTATATATTTTCCGGCATTTCAAACCACTGTAACTTCTGACTTCTATCCAAAAGGTTCTTGGTCATACAAGGTTCTACAAGAGTGCAAAGGACCCCGCACATTTAGTTAGAAAAAATGACGACAGCTAAATTCGCTAATTTTTGGATATATTATAGATACTGGCCACCTATGAAACATATCAATTTTAAATTCTGTTCCCACGGCTGGTTTGGGATATAGAGTGGTCCAAATGTCAATGTCTCGATAAACCATCTTTACAATTTTAGAAAATGCTGTTAAGATACAAACTTTCTGTGAAATGTGATAACCTCAGTGGGAAGCTATAGCTTGACGATAGTCACTCATATAACTCAAAATTGAGTCCGACATATACAGGCTGTTTACTCGATGGGTTTGTGTACACGGTCTCGACTTTGACACTTATGTTTCAAAAGGCTTTATTTCTTACTTAATAATAACAAAGGATACCCGAAATAGTAGACGGAAAGTACAACTCTCTACCATCTACAATTTAGAAATAATGATGGTCTAATTTGACATCACCGAATTTTTCTTCTTTATATTTTGTACAGGGATTATTTGTGAGGTACTGGAAAAATAAATGAGTTCATTGCCAAATCGAATAGTTGAAAAACAGGCCACATTTATGTTAAAACTAAAGTTCATATACCGTATGTTCGTTTCCTAATGTCGAAAAATGAGAGTGTATCTAACGATTCTAATGGGACTGATTGGATTTCAACGGAACAAGTAAGAATAGTACTTATATTCAGTTTGTATTGATCAGGGTGATTTGGAATCGCTTCTTCCAGATCCATAGACTCACTTTTCAAGATACAGGTACAGTGAAATACGTTCTTTGACCATAAGTCTAGTATCCTGAATGAATAATTATTTTCACATTGGAATATCAATTGAAATCGCGTTGTTTACCGAATCTATAATTTTAGTAACAGGATATTTCACGTGCGGGAGCATACCAGAATAACCAAGGTACCACAATACCATTGCCATATGAGCACATGTTCCGAGTGTTCTTGGACCTGATTTACAGGTACAGTAGTACCCCGACACCGGCTCTCGGTCTTCATTATTTTGAATCCATAGCTGATACTTTGAAACATATTTTTATATCTCGAAAATAGTCTCAACCTAACAAGGTTAATATCGAGATGAACTTCATCAATTTCTAAATTAATATCTTGATCACCTCAAGATGAAAAATAATTAATACATTTTTATCTACGAGGTATGCCTGTAAAAATGAACATACGGTATAAAAACGTCAGTTTCAACATGATATGTACTTTTTATAGACTATTCGACTTACTTACTCTTCAGTACCTCACAAATGAAAAGTTTTCAAGTAATAAAGAAAAAAAATTCTGTGATTTTAACTTTAGGACCACTTTTTTTTTCTAAACTATACATGGTAGGGAGCTGTATTTTGTTTCACTGTTTTAGATATCGTTTGTTATCAACGAAGCTAGAAATAGAGTTTTTTGGCATAAAACTGTCGAAGTTGAAGCCGCATACACAAACTCATCGAGAAAACAGCCTGTATATGCCGGGCTCATTTTCGAGTTATTTTGATGGCTTCCTTTAAAGAACGGGTTTTTAGTGAAGTTATCATATTACAGTAAAAATTGGTATGTTAACATCATTTTCTGAAATTATGAATATGATTTTTTTGGACATATATATTTGGACCACTCTATATCCTAAACCAGTCGTGGGAACAGAATTCAAAATTGATATGTTGTGTAGGTAGCCAGTATCTATAATATATCCAAAAATTAGCGAATTTAGCTGTCGTTATTTTTTCTAACTAAATGTGCGGGGTCCTTTCAACAAAGCATAAAAATTATCTACCCACCTCAACCAAGGATGTGGGTATGCCCACCTTGCACACAAGGGTGGATCCGCGCTTGATTTCATGACATTCACAGAACGCTTGAATATTGGTTATTACGGAAAATACTCGGAAAATAGTAATCTACAACAAGTGGCAGGGCACTGTTTTGTTGAAGGAAATGAAAAAGCCGATGAACTTGCAAAAAGTGCATCAAGGTTAACACCTGCTGGACCTGAGCCCTTCTGTGGTCTTGGAAAAGACCAATATAAGGCAGCGGTTCAACAATGGGAGTTGGATAATAGAGTAACCCTCTAGAGAAACACTCCTGGACTCACGCAGTCAAAGAAGTTTGTAAAGATTTCACAGACCTATGCCAGAAAGCTCCTGAGGCTGTCACGAGCTGAGCTTCGGGTGATGGTTGGACTGCTGACTGGGCACTGTCGGTACAAGTACCATTTGTACCGTATGAAAGTCAGCAGATGATATTTGTAGGCTCTGTGGATCAGAAGCAGAAACAGCTGATCACATGATATGCGAGTGTCCAGAGTTGGCAGGACTAAGAACCACCCATATGGGGAAACCTGTTCTGGATACCCATGAGGTAATGGACAAGGCCCCCAAGGATGTTGTCGGGTTTATCAACACCATTGACGACCTCCTTGGATTTCAATGAATGGGTAGGGTAGAGAACAAAAGACCTACATGGTCGCAGTTCCCGGAAGGCTAACCGAGCCACAACGACCCCAGTCCAAAAAAAAAAATCTACAACAAGTTCCGAAAGTGATATTTCACAGGATGAGAAGGTACCTGCAATAGTTATTTGTGTGCCAAGTGCTTTATATAGATCCTAAAATCCTTTGGCCCGAGGGATGAATGTTGTCCGATGGGCATGCCATTTGTTGATATTTTGTCGTTTATGAAGGTTTTTGTCATCATATTTAGTAAATGTCATTCCTGCTTTCTTTGTTTAGTCTTATAGAAATAATGGAAACGAAAATGAATGCAACCAAGACTATCATAGGAAATGCAGCCAAAGCTGCGAATAATTCATTGCCGGAGAAATCCAGAGTCGTATACGACAAGGATTATGAAGTACTTAATCAATGGAAGTTGCACTTTAAGTGAAAAATATAATCATTTTAGCATCGTGTTGCATATAATATTTTTTGTGTAGCCGTTTTTGTTTTTATCATTGTTCGATTTCTGAAATAAATTGTAGAACAATTTATATCTCTCTCTTGACTTTATAAGCAATAATTCATAAGTAGCCGCTTCCACAGTTGCACCTATCTTATGTATGATTTCCATTTCATGTATTTGAAAAGCGAAAAAAACACACACCAATGTAACATGACTGGCGATGTCATAATAAAATTTGAATTCATTTGAGTATTGTAAAAGCCGCCTATATATTAGATGCTTAAAATCATAACGAAAGTAACAAAAATCGTTCCGAAGGTGAAGAAATCGTTTCGAAAGTGAAAAAAATCGTTCCGAAAATAGTTACTTTCGGTACCATTTGCGTAAAGTTGTACTTCCGATTCGATTAATCGTACTGAAAATTATATTTTCGAGACGGCTGCAGAAAAATTTGTTTATCTACTCCTATTGAATAATATATTCATTATTCAACTGCGTTCTAGCAATTAATAGTATCTATTACCAAACAGCGTGAGTAATAATAATTCACCGCTAAAACTCACTATATAGTCTACTAAGATCCCAAGTAAGATCGACTGTCACTCATCTGCTAATGTCACTTGAATAATTCTGACGTTTTCAAATTAGGTTAATACTACCTAATTATTGTGAATTTATATCTTAGTATTTAATGTTATAGTCCTAGATAAAGTATAATATTCAACTTGCGGTAATGGTCATAACTCACTTGATGAATAACAGCACTCGCTTGCAGCTCGTGCTGCAAACTTCATCTGCGTGAGTTATGACCTACACTACATTACCGCTCATTGAATAATATACCATTATGAACAAAACTTAATTTGAATTTACTACGTTTATTATCACAAAATATTTTGAAAAATATAATACTGCGATTGCAATTTCGGTCACTAGACCATCATCGGGCAGATTGAGTTAAGAACTCTTGAGTTCTTAACTCAATCAATAGTAAACTCAAATTTAGTTTTGTTCATCATGTTAAATTATCACGTAGTAACGACGGATTCCATCAACTATTTAATATACTATTATTTTCAAACGTACAATAATAACGTCATTTCTCGATTGACAGGATCATCGAAAAGTTCTATTTCTCCGCCAAGGAGGAGAAGTGTTGCTATGCAACACTTTTCTGGCCGGCGGCAGGAAAAGTGTTACTATGCAAAATATGAATTGGTAACCATGAAGAAAAAATTCTCCAATTCAAACGTCATTTTCACTTTCAACCACTTCTCACTAGGTTGCGAATTATAACTATCAATTATTTTACTTTATATCTGTCAGAATCAATTTTGCGTGGCAACCGTAACTAGGCAAATGTTCCATAATTCATAACGATCGTAAGTGGATAGAATTATGTGCGTAAATGTGAATCAATCCAAAAATAAATATTCAGATTTTTATGAACTTCAAAACGATTGAAAATAAAATAACATATTTCATCCGGAGTAGAAATGACTTTTCATGGCTCGCTTTCAATTGCCCGCCTCACTGCGTTCGGAGGGTGAGCTCAAGCTCGCCATGAAAAGTGACACTTCTCCTCCTTATGAAATAATATACTATTACAAAATCTCAATTTTTTAAACATATGATACGCACTTTCGTCAATGTTCTGTTTTCGACAAATTTAAATTTCTTTTTATAGGTATGTGTTAAAATTCCTCAATCCCCAAAATTTTCTTGGCTTCCATTATTCTTCAAGGCAAAATGAACGATCAGCACTGCAAATATTGGAAATTCAGAAATGCTTATGTGAACAGAATTCATTTTATTCACATCATACGTAAATAGCACTCGTAATATTTGATGAAATTCAAATAAACTGTGAATAAACAAAGTGATCAAGAAAGTTTTTCCCTATATTTTGTAAATTAAGAGAAACTCTCTTCATTGTCAGTTTTCTGTACCGGGCAACGTTTTGTCAAGCTGTGTAATTCGATTATAAATCATATTACGATTACCCAGAACAGAAGAATTAATGACGGCTTCATATAGGTACAAGCCGATGAAATAACCTTTCTTTATTTAGTGATACAATCTCGGTATTCATTATTACAAAGAGTCATTTCTTCAGTTTGATATATTATATTTAATTATTTACAGGTTGTTACTCAATCTTCTGACGATTCGGATAATTACAAATTAACAATCAAGGTGTGCCGCATCAGCTGTCGTCTGAGGTTGCACTGCCTTAGGAAAAAACTAGATTTTATAGTATTTCGATTCAAATTAGACCATTACTATAATTTAATTTGCATATGACGAATAGTCCGATAGATTCTATTGAATGTACTGTCCGATTCCGTTTTTCGATATGATTTTCTTTGAATATCATAGTTTTTTATATAAACTGAGTTTTTCCATGAAAGGAATTATCACAGCATATATTATTTTTTCAAAATTTTAAAGGTTTCAGTTTTGTTGTATAAATTTTATAAGGAGCCAATTATTATTATTCAAAAAAACAAAAAGTGTGGCCAACAGGTTGCATCCAACTTCCTTTAGCTATATATGTATTACCTAAATAACTTTGCGATAAGAAACTTCGTTGCAAACAAAATTGATAAACATTTTTAGTACAATCAAAAAAAAACTAATACAATTAACAAAGGTCGAAAATAACCTTATAAAAAGGTATTTGATTATATTCATGATGCCGTCTGCTGTTCAACCAACAAGTAAAGAGTTAGAGCAGTTTTCGTGTTCAGAACACATGGAAGTTTGGCTCAGTGGTCTTATATTATATATTGAGTAGGACAAGCTTATATATTGAGTGAGACAAGCTTACGAGCTAGAATTTCTTTTATTGCTGTTGTAGAGGCAGGTATATGAAATATTAAAAAATCAAATTTGCTTCTTATTTATTATAATTTACAACAAAATATGTTGTAATTTGAATAAATTTATCGCGTCAGTTTTCGACATCAACATTAATTACATACAATAAACTGATTAAAATTAGAATGAATACAGAAAAATTAGAAAAAATACAAAATAAATAAAGAAAAAAATTAAAATTAGAATAAACACAGAAAATACACCTCGAATTAGGTGGTTTATTAGGGATTACCAAACATTCTAAATAATGACGTGGAGGAAGGTATGTCGATCTAAAGATTCAAGGCATTAACTGACAGATTATGCTTTTTGTGATGCTACTGAAGTGAAAGTAATGCTGATTCTGTTGATTTTCGAATTGATTTTGAATTTGTTTTATTGATTGCTAAACTATGATTCTTTACTGCAATTTCTGTATTTGTTCATCATCATAGCGTAAAAATCAATCTGAACTGCTTTACTCGCACTATTTATATATGAAATACACGTTATCATTATTTAGAATCTCTGTGTTCTGTGCGTTCGTTGTTTTTATCATGGTCGTTTTTATCATGCTTATGTCCCATTATTCTATTTTACAAGTATTGGCAAGTTTGTCCTATGAATACTCCTACACAGTCCATGCATGTGGTATTTGATATATCATATTGCTTTTTTGTTTTTTGAGGTTTTTGTTTTAAGTTTGGTAACATTTTTTGACAACAAATTATGACTTTTGTGACAAGTTTTTATATTATATTTAGTGAAGAGTTTTGAGAATTGTTGTGAGAGACCATTTATAAAAGGTAACGAAATGAATTTTGTGTTTGCAGGTTGATGTTCTGGATTAGTCTGCAAAGAATTATATAATTTATGGATTCTAGTTTGGAAAAAATTATTGATTAGTTTGGTCGGATATGCATTTAATTTTAATGCATATTTGGCTTTTTTTAAAGCAATTTTGTTTGAATTCTGGATCTGAAAGTTTTATGGCCTGGTCAGCTAATCCTATAATCACCGATTTTTTTGTGCAAAAAAAGCAATATCATATATCAAATACCATGCATGGGCTGTGAAGGAGTATATATAGGACAAACTTGCCGATATTTTGACGTTTGTGAATATTTTTGTCATCATATTTAGTTGTCATTGCTGCTTGCTTTGTGAAGTCTTATATAGATAATGGAAATGAAAATGAATTTACCTAAGAACATCATAGAAAATGCAGCCAAAGCTGCGAATAATTCATTGCCGGAGAAATCCTGACTCGTATTCGACAAAGATTATGAAGTATTTAATCAATGAAAGTTGCTTCAGTTATCCTCGTACAATGGGCGGGCATTATAATCCATAATACCCCCTCATAACGCCCTAGGGCATAATGAGTGTTTTTATAGCAACCGTATCTAAGGTAAATTCAACAAATAATATACAAGTGAAAAGTAAAATCATTTAATATATATATATATATACGAAAAAAGGGTCAACGAAAGTTTTTAAAAACAATATATATATATATATATATATATATATATATATATATATATATATATATATATATATATATTTATATATATATATATATATATATATATATATATATATATATATATATATATATATATATATATATATATATATATAAAGAGAGAGAGCAAAATATGTTCGTTTCTTGGTGTCTTGTAATTCTCGTCCAAAAGATTATGATTATAGTGATTTCTTCCATACTACATAGTAACCCAGTATTTATTTTAATTTCTCTGACCTATTAAATTTCACTGCCCGTAATAATTTCTTTCTTCAAGTGGATCTATCCTCAAATATCTGAAATACCTGAGTCCAGCTGATTGACAGAAAAAAATCGGCGACTGGTTCCTCGATCACATATCGGCATCTGGTTCATGGCCGCCCGCCGTTCGAGATCTCGAAGCCTCCAAGTATTTCCGCATGAAGAAGGCCACAAAGGACAGACGGCTTTACCAACTGTGCCACAGAAATTGGTAGCCCGGGAGCAGAATCAGATTCTGGCTGCCCAAAATAGTATGATATTTTTTCAAACCGATATCAAAAGAAAATACAATATAGAATATGGACTTTAAAATGATACCTATCCCATTAATGATTTGAGTATTTCATTGAATGAAATTTCTCAAACACATATGCTTTATATGTTTTCCGATGTAGTTAAAAAAATTATACGTCAACAAGTTCGAAATAAGTAATCAACTGGAAATGTCTAGTTTTTCAGTTTTTAGACTTGATTGAGTTCAAATCGATTCAAGAGAGTTTCTTCAGGCTAGACTGATCATTTTCAGTTCTTTCAATTTTATCTTGTAATGTTTGAACGAGAGAAACTGTTCCGTTGCAATAAATTGTTTTATTTGAAATAGTTTCTATTGTTACTTTATAATTTTACGTATGGTATCGTGTCTAGGGGATAGACCAGGTTATTACAAAATACTGGGTCAGAATAATAACTGTAGTAAGTGAAATTAATAATAATTTTTCTTCTTTGCGTTTAATGTTTTTTCCTATGTATTATTTATTATATACTCAAACCCTCAGTCTTCCTAAATAATAGTATGGAGATACAAATTCACATGCTTTCGGGACTAATTTTAATTACTAGACATATAAGAACTTGGCGTAATCAATAATTTTACTGATTATGGAAGAAAAATTTCAAATTTAGTCAAATTTTAAAAATTCAGCATTTTACGCTGAAACATACTCTGGATAAACATAAATTACACAAAGAAGCAAGAAAAATTAACGAAATATAAATTTGAATATTCTACCATTCTAAATGACGTAACCTAGAAGTGCTCAGTCGTCGAAATATTGAAAGGTGATATTGTTTTAACAGTATATTTAAGGTGATATTGTTTTAACAGTAAAAACACCGAGGCCATAATTATCATTCTAATTGAAGAAAAAATACCCAAAATTTAATTTATAATAGAAGACCCTGAATATTTGGACTAAATTACGGAATACACACTATTGTATATAAAGTAGAAACTTCCGTGTTTGAAAGGATTCTTTTGATGCAATTTACATGATTCGAAAATTTTGAGGGAAGCAGAGCAGCTAGATGCGAGTTTTTGTCGGGCATCACGTTTTGATAAATTGAAAATTCTTCTGAAATGAGCTACATATTTTCAAAGATCTATACTGCAGCGATTCCTCAATAATATTCAATTATTTTAGCAATAAGAATCTCCTATGAAGCGAATTGTTAGAAAACTACATCGCAGAAACAAGTAAAAGAATTTTGATCGTCCTTATTATCTGCTTGTTCATTGTTTCAAATAGATATGTATTGCATCTTGGCATTCTGCAGAAATTCAGTTATGCTCCTTCATATTGATTTTTGATTTTAATATCAACAAAAATTATTTCACTGATAAACAAGCATGGTGTTCTAATAGACGTACTTTTTATATTTTAAGAAACTCGTGAGCACTGAGGTAATATCTTATTTTAATTTTTCCTTTTTAACATACAAAATCCCCACGCCCTAAATCAATTTGGTCATACGCGGATGCAAACCCGGGAAACTAGATGACCATATATGGTTAGTTGTCAATATTTTAAACCCTTATACCCACTAATTAATTAAAAAATATATTAAAATTAATTCCGCACATTTGACTATCGATACAGTTGAATATTTTATTATTTTTTAGGTGATAATACGACTTGAAACATCCAGCGGTATTACCGAATGTTATATTGTAAACTTGACCTTTCACAATTAGCGTTTTCTCTGATGACTTGAAGATAGCAAATGTTAGACAAATTCACGAAAAAGGACAGAAGAAAATCTTAGCAACTATAGACCAACAAGTGCACTTCGTTTTCGAAAATATTTGAGAGAATCCTAACAAACAGGTTTTTGAACTTCAAAAAATTTAATATAATTTCAAAACACCAACATGGTTATGTAACCGCAAAAAGCACAACAACGGCAATTTATGACCGTACTTGCTCAATTTTTGAAGTCTTGGAGGAAGTAGACATTCCACTGAGTATCTTTCTGGACTTATCAGAAGAATTTGATTGTGTCAACCATAAAATACTTCTGACAAAACTGGAAGCTCACGGAATCAGGGACAAACAACTGAAATTAATTAAAAGCTATCCAGAGAATCGTTCCCAAACAGTTAGTAAAATTGAGAAAAATGAAGTATTTTTATCAGATATGGCAACGATTAACCAAGAAATACCCCAAGGAATCATCCTTGGACCATCAACTCACCTATAACCGAAAGCTCAACTAAACCTGTCTCATATGCCGATGACACAAATATTGTACTCGCTGCCAACCATCTAGAACCAGGGATAGTAAATGCTCAGAATATCATGTTTAAAATATAGAATTGGTGTAGCAAAAATCAGCTACAGCTTAAAGCCAAAAAAACAGAATTCCTCATATTTTCTACTGATGGATCCAACATCTCTAGATCAGAAGGCTTCACCTACAAAGAAAATCAAATCAAAGTACAGAATGCCACAAAATTCCTAGGAATATACTTGGATTCTAACCTGAAATGGGAAAGATCACATCAACTACCAATCAAAAAATTAACATCAGCAAATTATTCTCCAAATATCCTTCAATATCAAGTGTCTATTGAGGTACTAAAACAGGTGTACCATGCAAACTTCCAGTCTTCAATATCATACGGAATAGTCTTTTGGGGCAAAAAATTGACCCAAAAAATAGCTATAACATCCATCCTCCAGATGAAATACAGAGAATCCTGCCGTAACATCTTCCATTCAAACAACCTTACGAAAGTACAGGGGATATATAAATATATATATATATATATATATATATATATATATATATATATATATATATATATATATATATATATATATATATATATATATATATATATATATATATATATATATATATTGCCTTAAATTGAGATTCGACCAAAACCATCTCTTTTCCAAATACAAAAACAACAACAATAAAAATAAATGGCCCGTTACCTATATCCACATAGGCATCTGACTCTCACCCAAAATCAGACAGAATATATGTGTATGCGTTTTTTCAATGTCCTACCTAAAGCCCTTCAAGAAACTAAAAATAGCAGACTCTTCATGAAGGAAATTCGTTCTTATTATTCAATCCGAACCATATAATACAAGAGAATTTTTTGATTATTGTATAATCAAGTTTAAAATGAGGGTCTGTGACAACAATTTTTTAGACATTTTACAGCGTTTGTTAGTTTTAGTTATATTATACAAATGTGCTGAATAAATATTATTATTATTATTTTTATCAGTTAATTATCTGAACCATTCGTAATTACATTCAAGCATATTGATCAACTGAAGTTAGCAATTTTTGAAAACGGAAAAGATTCAGTTCAGATGATTGAATACACGATATTGGCTGTAATATATAACCATTTTAATTGTTGAATCATTTTTGAGATTACTATTTGTAGATAATACCTACTATCCAATCCGCAAACGAAATTTATTAAAATGAACACATCGAAAAATGTTTCATTTCAAAATTTTGTTATTTCAACCTATTTTTTGTCGTTGAGATACTGAATTTTATGTTTATATATCATATATTTCTGCAAATATTCATGAAAGTATCAAAGAATACACATCGATGAGTTGGAAAAGAAAGTAAGAATATAAATCAACTCCTTCAATTAAAACATAATTGGGTTCAACAATTATTGCAGCAGTGATCAATATTGCACTAGTATCTCAGCAGTAATAAATAATATGAAATTAATTATTTTTAAGACGCCAATCAATATTCGATAACAACAAAAACAGAACTTTGGACATATGGACCTTAAATTAAATTTTTCCTATTTTCTCCGTGTTTGTCAAATTGATGGTTTATATATTGGAGAATGCATGCTCATAGTAGGGGAGCCCGAGATGCTAAATGGGGATTTACTCGAGCGTTGTGAGGACCTTTTGGAGTGTTAAGATTATATGCTAAAACGAAATAAAGGTTTTATGGTGTATGTCATTTCACTGGGGGGGAAAGCGTGTGCAGATCTTCAAAAACGTAAAAAAAATCGTTATATAGATTTACACGAGCGCGTCAGATATTAATAGTTTATACACCCCACATCGTCTCTGATAACGAAGGTAAGTTAATCTGCCGATTTGCATGGTGGGGGTGACCGTACGAGACCAAAACTCATCACCGATATTCAAAAATGCAAAAAAAAATTCGTGACATTTCCTTCAAAATAAAAATAAAAATTTAACCGTGCTCGAGAATGTCAAGGTGACGTTTTCTTTTTGCAACTTTTTTAGTCTCTTATTTCCTTATGCCACGTGCAAATCGTCAGATTAGTGAAATGCATACTCTTCTGCATGTAATTCACTCACCTTGCCTTAATCTGACGCGCTCGAGTTTTTCGAACGATCGATTTTTTTCACTAATCTGATCGACTGCCCTAGACAAACGCCCACATATTGAGGGTTCATGTATAGTGGGGATACTCAACAGGGTGCAAGGTTTCTCCCAATATGTTATTCTGCCGCGCTCGAGTAAATCCCAAAATCCCCGCTACTATCACATCTGAACTATTGATTTTTCTGTTGAGTGCTTTTTTCGAAACTCGTATGAGTTTTTTTTTGTATTCGCTTATGTATGCTTCTTCGTAACACTCCACGAACAGATTAGTTCAGTTTCGAAAATTGATTGTCTGAAGCATCATTTATTGTGTTGTCTTAGGAATTCCTGTTAATCAGAATCAACTGGCTAAAATATCGCAAATAATGTGATTGGTACCTCCCGAACTTCTTGAATATACAAATCGATGGGCGAACAGGCGAGATGAACCAGGAGCGCACATTGCAGATTTCGCGGCACAAGCGAAAGACCCAACACCTGCCGATTGGTTTATTACCGACAGCAGTTCCCTGATTAATTCGATCATTCTGCATGATTGTTGCACCGAATATGCCTTCAACGTGCCAACTACGACCACTCCAATTATCTGTTCATAATATCATCATAACTCAACCTCCCACCTTAACGACGACAAAATTGTTCTCGTTCCTCATGTTTCCTTGCTCTTTCGTTTACATTGCTGGATTGTTAATAATACCATAGCAGCAGGCTTATAATCACTTGACAAAATTGAGTAACTGAAATGTACGTTTTCGGACAATTTTCGATAAAGGTTTTCTATTATCTTCACAACGGCGAAAAGTTCAGAAATATCTTTCAACTTGTAGAGATGTTTTCATCATAATTAATCTGAATACTAAAATATGCAGGACTTAATACCCCTATGATAAGGATTCGGTTACTAGCTTGTGGTCCATCATCATCTTCAAAAAACAGAAAAAGACGAAAGGAGTCGACCACACCAATATTAAACTACTATTTAAATATAACCTGATATTTTGATGAAGTACTTAATTAACGACTTATTCACTTCATTAAATGCCAGAAGATTATTGAAGTTATTATTTCATTATTGTAAAAGAAAATCAAAACTCAAGGACATGCGTAACATCACCCAATCGTTATCTGAGAAAGTAAATGAGTACAGCAAACAACTCAGAATATTTACTACAATCTTGATACATGATCGTAAAAATCTGAAGCTATATCTTCTTCCGTACATGTTATATTTGAAAATTTAATGGCTCACAAATGGCAGTTGCTTTTAGCGAACAAAATTGATAAATTTTAGAATTTTGTACATTCTATGAAAATAATATTGTGATATTATTTGTAAAAAATATATTTTTAAGGGACCAGTCAAAATGTTGATCGAATGTAGGACTCCTAGTTTGCATCAATTAAAGATTCTACTAATTGGAATAAAATTTGAGATGAGGCATCTTGTTAATGGACACCCTTCAATATGAAACGGAATAAATTATTCAGTGAAAATATCAAACTGGAAACTGTGAATTTCACAAATAATTACAAATACTCCCGGAAATATCTGGACTTCTAGGCGAAGGTTGCAAAATCCAGAACACAGTACTCACTGAACAGAGATTATTCAAAAACAAACGCCAAACAAAAAGGAAGCCGGCGTTTTAATGACCGAGCTACCAAAACATGCAAGTATAAAAGAACGAACATATTAGAAGGGACCTACATTAATACTATGAAAATATGCCGAATACTAGAGTACTTGAATCCAAACAAAACATTGTTGTCCACAAGAAAGGCAGCAGAGTAAACACTAAACATTAATAGTTATATTTCAGTGGCATAACACGAACGATTTAATAGTAATTTACGACAATAACAAATAATCGAATTACAAAAACCTAGATGCTCCCCACAAGAACAAGCTGGATTTCGAAGTACCTTCATTAAAATCGACCATACCTAAAGGTTCAGGAAAGTTGTGAGTCCAAAAAAATACCAAATACCGTTGCTACTGGCATTTATAGACTTTTGATTCTCCCTAGTACCACTTGAGAATATTTTAAATAGTTGATGAAATCCGTCGTTACTACGTGATAATTTAACATGATGAACAAAACTAAATTTGAATTTACTACGTTTATTATCACAAAATATTTTGAAAAATATAACACAGCGATTGCAATTTCGGTCACTAGACCATCATCGGGCAGATTGAGTTAAGAACTGAATACAGAATTATAGATTTGCGCTTACGGGTGTATTCTCACCTTTATAACATCTCTGATCATTTTGCATACCTAATAAATCGTCAAGTCGCCACTGAAATATTTCCTGATCTATTGGAAATAGCTTTAATAAACTCTGTTTTCAATAAAAGTGTTTGCTGATATTATAAACAATTATCGTCCAATTTCAATTCTTAGGATATTCTTCAAAGTCTTCGTAAGAGGAGTGTTCAATCGAATGGCTAGTTTCTTGACTGAGTTTGATAATATTACAAACAGGTAACATGGTTTCAGATCGAATTGATCTACACAAATTTCTGCGTTTTGTTTTACTGAATTTGTTTACAAATGTTTAGACGGGGCTTTGACTGCCTCAGCTCTCATACCTTAGCTTCTGATAAATAAGTTATACAGTTTTCTTATATTGGATTCAATGTTTTATTTCTGATCGAACCATACTTGCCAAAGTGAAGAACTGAGATGGTCGCAAAAATTTAATTGTGAATTCATTAATGAATAATAAGTCATTATTGAAGACATGTGATGTGTTTACAGAATCTTTCAGTGAATGATGTCGTTCAAATGCAATTATTTCAAATATTGATTAAACTGAAAGTATTAATTAGGGCTTAAGAGAGGTAGTGGGCGACTGAAACTAAGATATTTGAATACTTCACTATTATCCAAGGATTTTACTAAATTCTTAGGAGTCCGGAGAGCTTCTTGCCATAAGTAGGATTAAACTTACCTTACCGATTCATTCAGTTCATATTACAATTTTGTGTATAGTCATTTAAACTACAATAATAAACTGAGCATTTGTAAGTCTGTTACCAATAATTTGCCTAATGTTCAATATGATGAATATTAAAGATTAGGCGAACATCTTTTGAAATTTTTATTGAAAATGCTATTCTGACTTCATCTTGTTTATATATTTATAATTGCCTATTGTATGGAAAAGAAAAATGTTTGTAATTTTGCCAAACAGAACAGTAACCATGACTATGTAACAAGAAGTACCAGAGTGCTCTTTAGTCCTAAGCATAGAACAGCAAAATTTGAATACTCACTTTCCTTAGTGTCAAGAGAGACAATATACTTTATATCTAAAGAAAAGAAAAATGGACACAGGACAATTCTCTGAGGTAACTCAGTATCAATCCTAATGCCATCTGAAACATCACCGTTGAGTTTTTGCGATCTTGAATCCAAATAATAACCAAACTATTAATTTTTCACACCATACCACAACAACTGGTTTTTTTCTGTCCATAGCTCTATATCACATACAATCAGAGTGCGCATAAATGTATATATATATATATATATATATATATATATATATATATATATATATATATATATATATATATATATATATATATATTGTAACGTCATGAAATACCGTTCACTGTCTAAAAAAAATTCTAGTCTATATCAGACAGAAAAAAAGATGCGATGATTTCTAGCGTCACTTCAAATTGTAGGGGGGTTAACAATTATGTAACGTGAATGAAGTGATGAAAATAGAAGATAGATATTTTACTAGAAATATATGCTCCGGCTAGTTCAAATGATTGAAAAATCCAGTTACAATTCACCTGATTTATTCACATACAGACTGAAACAATAAAAAAAAAAACTTCACTAAAATCTCTATTAAAATTATTTAGGAAAATTTGTTTCAAAGATTACAAAACATATAATTAAAATGAATGAAGTTAATGAATGAAGTTATTTTGAGCTCTTATCAGCAGTATACTGATCTGTAAGTTGTCTTCTTCCAAGATCCTAGTTTGAATTGGAACTCCTGAAGTCCCAAACTTCTGGGGTCTTTAAAAGGTTCATCCCCGCTCCTGGGGTATTATATTGTTTTCCACAGACTTCTACGCTCTTGAATTCGGACTCCTGAGGTCTTTGAAATGTTTTTAGAAACTCCTGAGGTTTCAATTGTTTTCCACAAACTTCTGAGGTTTTGAAATTCGGACTCCTGAGGTTTTGCTAAAATTCACATCATCGAATTTCAGTTCAATTAACTTTCAATAATCTTGCTTGCTGCGTAGATTCCTATCCTTTTAAATCTTATCTACAATCGGTACTAAGTTCTTTGAATCAAATAAAAAAAACTAAGAGATAAGGCCAGTGTTTTTTTTCGAGCAAAAAAACACAACAAACTTTCATTAACGCAACAAGCAAAAAAAAACAAGGTTAAAAAAGAAACTTTTAACTGTTCCAGAATATAAAATCCGGAGACCATTACAAATATTGAAATGAAAAAATTAAAATTAAACTTCAAGTTCACAAATATGATCGAAACTATTTAATCAATGGAATTAATCAATATGAAGAAACACTTACCGCTTCCTAGCGCAAACGATATTCAACAAAAATTTATCAAACTTCGGGATTACTATAAGGTGCAAACTTATTTGCCTTTCTCTCCTCGTATCAACTCAATTCCCAAATCGAAAAAGAAATCAGGTTTCGCGTTGTCCGGCTTCGACGAATTTTTAACCCCCCTACAATTTGAAGTGACGCTAGAAATCATCGAATCTTCTTTACTGACTTATCTAGGGTAGAATTTGGTTTACTCAGTGAACGGTATTTCATAACGTTACAATATATATCTATATATTTATATAAATATTTTTTTTATATAAATATATAAATATATATATATATATATATTCATATATATATATATATATATATATATATATATATATATTTATATTTATACATATATAATATATATATATATATATATATATATATATATACTTATACATATATAATATATATATATATATACCTATATAAATATATATATATATATATATATATATATATATATATATATATATATATATATATATATATATATATATATATATATATATATATATATATATATATATATATATATATATATATATATATATATATATATATATATATATATATATATATGAAAAACTTGGTTCACGGAATGAACCGCGTAAAAGATTTGAAAAATCTCGACGTTTCGGCTCCTTTTGCGAAGCCATCTTGAGGAGAATTAGAAGGGAAATAATTCAGAATCGTGGCCTCAATCTGCCTACTCCACGAATCGAATTAGGAGGAATCGGAAAAAATACGATTGAGTGGTCTCAACCTGCCTACTCCACTTATCGTACTGCTTCCTGTCAACTCTGAAGTCTCAACCTGCCTACTCTTCAGAGTCAACTGACGGGCCGATCGTCGCGTGGCCGCATTTATAGGGGAGGGGAGTGGGTACTCACGCTCATCATTGCGGGATGCACTCTGATTGGGTGTGACATGGCGACCTCTGAGAAGTGGTTTCCATGCTGACGGGAGTCTGTGACTGTCATCTCTGGTGTTCAAACAATTTGGACGTTTTTCTATTTCTACAGCTTCACGGAAAATTCGGGATTTGAAAGATCGGACGGGAGCAAGAGTTCTTGTATTGGGGAAATCGATAATGTGGCCTGTTTGGGTGTGATGTTGGGAAAGGGCGTTGGTGATATCTGAGTGTCTTACTGAAAGTGAATGTTCTTTGGCACGGACCTGAATTCGTCGGTTCGTTTGTCTTATATAAGAACGAGGACAATTGGAACAGGGAATCTCATAAACACCGTGATTTTCGTTAGGAATTTTATCCTCGACGGATCTGACCAGATGGGAGAGTTTTTGTTGAGTGGTGAATAATGTTTTGATGTTTGTATTTTTGAGAGATCTTGCGATCTACCTTTGATGTGAGGAAGAAATAATTTAGGTGTAGATTCTTGTTCAGTGGGATTGGAAGGAGGTAGAGGTGGGGTGATGTTTGTGTGTTTGCGTATGTTCTTGTTGATTTGATATGTGTTGTAACCGTTCTGTAATAATATATGTTTTAGAGTATTGAGTTCTGATTCACGGTGTTCGTCGTCAGATAGTCGAATGGAGCGGTAGATTAGGGTATTAACTACAGAGTTAAGTTGAGAAGGATGGTGGTGAGACTGGGCGTTCAGATAACGGTTTGTATGGGTGGGTTTACGATAAACTGAATAGGAGAAGCCTTGGGATGGAAGTTTTTTGACCATGACATCGAGGAATGGCAGAGACCCATCGTTTTCCACTTCCATTGTGAATTGGATACTTGGATGTATGCCATTCAAATGATTCAAGAAGTGGAGCAACGAGTCTCCGCCATGGGGCCAGATCGCAAAGACATCGTCTACATAACGTAGCCAGCATGATGGTTTAAGGTCGAATGACGAGAGAGCTTGGGTTTCGAAATGTTCCATGAAAATGGGAAGTTTATGAGATTTCCTGTTCCAATTGTCCTCGTTCTTATATAGGACAAACGAACCGACGAATTCTGGTCCGTGCCAAAGAACATTCACTTTCAGTAAGACACTCAGATATCACCAACGCCCTTTCCCAACATCACACCCAAACAGGCCACATTATCGATTTCCCCAATACAAGAACTCTTGCTCCCGTCCGATCTTTCAAATCCCGAATTTTCCGTGAAGCTGTAGAAATAGAAAAACGTCCAAATTGTTTGCACACCAGAGATGACAGTCACATACTCCCATCAGCATGAAAACCACTTCTCAGTGGTCGCCATGTCACACCCAATCAGAGTGCATCCCGCCCTGATGAGCGTGAGTACCCGCCCCCCTCCCCTATAAATGCGGCCACGCGACGATCGGCCCGTCAGTTGACTCTGAAGGGTAGGCCGGTTGAGACTTCAGAGTTGACAGAAAGCAGTACGGTTAATGGAGTAGGCAGGTTGAGACCACTCAATCGTATTGTTTCCGATTCCTCCTAATTCGAATCATGGAGTAGGCAGATTGAGGCCACGATTCTGAATTATTCTGATTCTAATTCTCCTGAAGATGGCTTCGCAAAAGGAGCCGAAACGTCGAGATTTTTCAAATCTTTAACGCGGTTCATTCCGTGAACCAAGTTTTTCAAATACTTCCGACCGCGGAAATCTTTCTGAACATATATATATATATATATATATATAAATTTTCTAGGGGCACAGTGCGCCTTCCGCAAATATGTTTCAGAAGTCATAAGGCATTAACTGAAACAATTCTAGGTTTTTCGAGCATTTTGCAGTTATCACAGGTCTTTAGAAGTTGCAAACTCGTAAATACATTACTGGTATTTATCCTAACCACATCCCAATAAATCAGAAATGTGCATCTCCACTGCACAGACAAAAGTGCATTTTATGTTTGCACAAACTGTCATTCTGATTCTGAAGGATAATGAAATCATTATATTATTATTCTTTTAGTTTTCATTATATTCTTTTTCTTTTAGTTTTCTGTATATTCTTATTCTTTAAATTTTTATGTAATACTATTTTTATAACTCTGTGTCACAAATATATTTATTTTTGAAACTTCCGTGAATACCCTGTAACTATCCATGACTGTTACAATTGACACCACACTTGTTACAATTGACACCGGTCTCCCCTACTTAAGATTATGGAATACATAACAAGATTGATAAAAAAAAATTTCTTCAAAAATATATCGCAAATATATTGAAAAGAAAAAGAGCATCTAGTTTCTCAAAGTATTGTACAATTTTTTTCGAAACTCTTGATGGAACTCATTTCATTATATTGATAGATAGACGATTATGAATATCTCTCAGGAAAATAATCTTTTACAATTGAAGGCGAACTAAGAATTTGAATAATGATAAGTAGGTACCTTTAATTACGATATTTCACCTCACACACTCTAAACGTTTGTATGTACAATGAAACTTGTGATGCAAAACTGTATATTTTGACCAGAATACATAAACCTATTGTCCAATAAATCTTGATCACCTACGAGAGAAAAGGTTTAAAAAATACTGGTTCGGATTTTTGGCAAGATACTATAAAAGTAGGTGAAATATACCTGCTCACCTAAGTCGTAAACAAGTAACCTAATCGTCTGATGTAGGTACAACAAAACTATCAAAATTTTAGTAAATTCTGTCAAAATTTTGCACCTTCAAACTGGTAGCAAATGACGTGGAAATTGATTATCTTCAATATCCGAAATTCAGCCTCCCGCGGTTTCTTGGACGGTGCATGGAGCAAAAAACCGCTGCAAACTAAAAAGTATGAAATAGCATGAAAATCATTGAAAACATCATAGGTTGCAAAATATTGTACCATTCTGATTTATTGGGATGTGGTTAGGATAAATACCAGTAATGTAATACCGCGTTTGCAACTTCGAAAGACCTGTGATAACTGCAAAATGCTCGAAAAACCTAGAATTGTTTCAGTTAATGCCTTATGAATTCTGAAACATAGAAAATTTATATATATATATATATATATATATATATATATATATATATATATATATATATATATATATATATATATATATATATATATATATATATATATATATAAATATATATATATATATATATATATATATATATATATATATATATATATATATATATATATATATATATATATATATATATATAAATATATATATATATATATATATATATATATATATATATATATATATATATATATATATATATATATATATTTATATATATATATACAGGGCCGGCCTAAGGGGTGTGCGAAGTATGCAGCCGCACACTCAAGCCTTCTAGAGGGGCATTAAATTGACCAATTTAAAAAAAAAATAAATTTGGAAGATTTTTAGAAACTGATTTAAATATCGGGCAGAAATATTTAAACTATACTCGCCGGCATATCATTGGAATCTTGGTCACTAAACAGCTGTACACTTCCCTCTACACCCCTCGCCCAGTGTCGTTGCCAGTTTGTGGATTGAAAAATTAATTCACACAACTAAAAATCCCAAGCTTCCAAGGATTTACCGCCGACTATAGGAGCAATTGTGTCTTAAAACTATTACAGTTAAAATTCAATGTGAAACCGAAGATCTACCCGGCTACCCCAATGAGTTCTGAAATACAGTAAGTCTGATGCCCTTAACCAAGGTCCAAGTTCAGTAGAACAGTCGTCTCGTGGCGGGACGCGGAAAGTGTTGTGACTTATTTTCCTGCCTTCCTCCCCCGATTTTGATTTTCTAGCCAATTGGCGTCTGAAATTAAGATCGTAGCGCCGGAACGGCTAATATCGGTACTAGAGCATGGGCCATTAATGGATTGTTTACATTGTTTGTAATGGTATTTACGTTCATTTCGTTTTGAGTTTTCGAACCTTTATTTTCGTAATTTGTGTTTTTTTGGACTTCGTATTTTCCAGTGGTGCATTGTGTTTCGATTGAGGACAATATTATCTCTGTTCAACAGTAGATAACCTACCTACATCAAGTTGAAATTTACACTGAGTTTTTATCATTGAACATGAAAATCAATAATAAAATAAAGGAGAGGACGAATAAATTAATTGGTTAGTGGAACTATGTATACATCATGAAAAGGCAGTATGATAGAACACCTATTTATTTAAAAAGTAAAAAAACTTTCAAAAGTTTCAAGAAAACATCTCTGACATGTCTATTTTCATTACCAACTGAAGAGGTTTTGAGTATAACGGACAAAACTAAGTACTTACCAGCAAAACTGAAAGAAACAACATGAAATAAAAGAAGAATTTACATGAATACTCTGCTTGAATGATTTGAACGTAATGAGTTATTATATTTTTTTAATTTTCCTGACGTCTAACAGCTCTCCTACGGTACGGTGGACTTCTGTGAGTCTGGTTTTTTTTTATAGAATCTCTGTTTTTCCTGGTTATATAATTGAATATTTTAGTTTTTACCTAGCTATAGAGTCAAGTTTTATTTCATATTCTTGATGTTATGATAAACTGTTATTTTGGTTGTGCAAATAAACATTATTTATTAATATTATTATAATAGTATCTCTGGTTGTTACATGAAAGAAAATACAATTATCTAGAATCTCTGGATGATAGCCTAGGTTCAGATTCTGATAGAAGTAGAAGATTTCTCGTTGGAATAGCATTGGAATTCAAAAACCCGAAGTTTTAGCTGAAAATTGCACATTATCAGTTGGTATAATTCAATATGGAAAAATTCACAAACTTACTGCTGGGAAAATAATTATTCTCAGTAAACTGTAAAGAACAACTCTCTTATATTCACAAGAACAATGAAGAGTTAAGCTTTCATTAGTTTATTTGACATAATAGTGGTTATAGTACAAGGAAGAGTACTGAACATATCACGTCAATCAATAATGAATCAAATTGTCATACATAAATTTAATGTTCTACAAGGCGCAAAAGTGCACAAAAACTGTGTTTTTGGACCTTAAATTCCAAAAAATGCCATACCCCCACAGACCCTCCGGCAGGGGCATAAAATTTGAGTCTAGCACACTTGCAATTTTCGCCTTAGGCCGGCCCTGTATATATATAAATATATATATATATATATATATATATATATATATATATATATATATATATATATATATATATATATATATAAATTTTCTAGGGGCACAGTGCGCCTTCCGCAAATATGTTTCAGAATTCATAATGCATTAACTGAAACAATTCTAGGTTTTTCGAGCATTTTGCAGTTATCACAGGTCTTTCGAAGTTGCAAACTCGGTATAACATTACTGGTATTTATCCTAACCACATCCCAATAAATCAGAATGGTGCAATATTTTGCAACCTATCATGTTTTCAATGATTTTCATGCTATTTCATACTTTTTAGTTTGAAGCGGTTTTTTGCTCCATGCACCGTCCAAGAAACCGCGGGAGGCTGAATTTCGGATATTGAAGATAATCAATTTTCACGTCATTTGCTACCAGCTTGAAGGTGCCAAAATGTTGACAGTATTTACTAAAATTTTGATAGTTTTGTTGTACCTACATCAGACGATTAGGTTACTTGTTTACGACTTAGGTGAGCAGGTATATTTCACCTACTTTTATAGTATCTTGCCAAAAATCCGAACCAGTATTTTTTAAACCTTTTCTCTCGTAGGTGAGCAAGATTTATTGGACAATAGGTTTAAGTATTCTGGTCAAAATATACAGTTTTGCATCACAAGTGTCATTGTACATACAAACGTTTAGAGTGTGTGAGATGAAATATCGTAATTAAAGGTACCTACTTATCATTATTCAAATTCTTAGTTCGCCTTCAATTGTAGAAGATTATTTTCCTGAGAGATATTCATAATAGTCTATCTATCAATATTATGAAATGAGTTCCATCAATAGTTTCGAAAAAAATTGTACAATATTTTGAGAAACTAGATGCTCTTTTTCTTTTCAATATATTTGCGATATATTTTTGAAGAGAATTTTTTTTATCAATCTTGTTATGAATTCCACAATCTTAAGTAGGGGAGACCGGTGTCAATTGTAACAAGTGTGGTGTCAATTGTAACAGTCATGGATAGTTACAGGATAGTTTCAAAAATAAATATATTTGTGACACAGAGTTATAAAAATAGTATTACATAAAAATTTAAAGAATAAGAATATACAGAAAACTAAAAGAAAAAGAATATAATGACAACTAAAAGAATAAGAATATAATGATTTCATTATCCTTCAGAATCAGAATGACAGTTTGTGCAAACATAAAATGGACTTTTGTCCGTGCAGTGGAAATGCACATCCTACATTGCAACCAATCTTCTGTGCTCATTGAATAGGGTTCAGAACGCATCAAACATACAGTGTCATCATCTGAAGAATTGAAGGAGTAATTTTGCACGGCCTTTTTCTTCATCGCTTTCACACTTTTACGTCTCTTTTCATTAGTTGACGATTTTCCAGATTATTTTGTGTCATCTTGGCCAATTTTGCGTTTCACTGCTGAGTTTTTCTTCGAATTTTGTCCTTCAATTAAGAGCTTTTCTGGTGTGTCGGTCAATATTGCAGTTTTTCGTTTTATTCGTCCACCTTTTCTAGATTTTGAGTGATCTGCTTTTGGTAACGGTTTGAGGATCTCGGGTGAAGTTAATTCAGCCGGTAGTGATTGTGAAGAAGTAGAACTTCTGCTTGTCGGTGGTCCTAGTTGTAACGAAGAAGTGGAATTTCTGGTTGTCAATCGTTCTAGTTGTGTTGAGATAGAGTTTCTGGCTTTCAAATCACCTGGTTGTAGTGAAATTGTGAGTTTACTTGTGGACGGTTGTGGTTCATTATCATCGAAGTTGACAGGTATAAATGTGGAAAATTCTGTTCGGTTTTCTAATTCATTTGATCCACTTTCACCAATAGCGATTTTTCTAACTGATTGATTTATTATCAATCACTTTTTTAGCTGCTTCTTCATAAATAATTTTAGGTATCAGACCCCTTTCGGTCTTCCGTGGTCTTGGTTTTACCATTTTTCAGCGTGAGCTGTAAAAAAATATTTCATCATAAAAGCAAATACAGGTGATAATTGAAACACGTTACAATCAACACCCTTGCACGTGTTACAATCGACACCTTACAACCTTGAATTATGTTGATGACATTTCTATATTTTTTATGTGAAGCAGTGAACAAATAGCAACTGATAAATAAAGCTCAAACTATAATAAAGCCAACCCTTACCTTGAAATATAGTCACTATAAAGACTATAAAGACACGTTTTATAAACATTCGTCTACTAAACGAACGTTGTTATCGTAACGGTCAAACTAACTGAATGACATACTATGGAATCTGGTCTATTTGTCACTCGTGTTTCACTAAAATTCATAGAGATGTCGTTGTTATCGGCCATGTTACTTTCGACACCTGTTACAATTGACACCGGTCTCCCCTATAATCATTTTCACTGATTCAGCGTTATTTGATATTTATGTATATCGGGACTTTTTATCCCCATGAATATCACGTTAAATGTTCGAATATTTTTGGAATCAAATTAAATTTTTATTACTTAATTTGAAGAAAATTTTAATTTATGAAGCATAACTTACGTATTCAGTGTTTACTTGGAGACAAAGTTTTGGTAAAGTATTGATTTCAAAATTTCATATATATTAGAAAGTTTAAATGTTTTAAAGTTCCTCGTAGAGGAGCATCTGGATAAACCTTTCATTAAATCACCCATCGTAAGGAACTGCAGTACAAATGAGCTTTATATATTGTTCATCTCGCAAATACCTGTTCGTAATTTTATAGAACAAAAATCAATAGCAAAGGATCCGCCTGAAGTTTGACATAGCAGACAATTCACGGTATGAGCCCTAAAAACTTTGTTTCCGTTTAACTTGGGGCACATTCAGCATGTTTGACATTTTATTACTTTACTGGAAGGTCCTTGCGAGCCGAGCAACTTTTTGAGAGTTATTTATGCCATTTTAATTACTGTTCACCAACAATGACAGAAGCAGTTGCCAATTTCGTTAAGACAATGAACAAGTTCAGATCTTTTTGTATTCGTGTTAATTTTCGAACGCACGTAAAAGATCATTCTCAGAAGAATTGGACGGGTCATGGTGTTTTCCGGAAATCTACCCGATTAATTGAATTTGAAGAGACCAGTTTTGAAAATGTGAGAGCAGTACGTATTCAAAAGCCTGAAAATATTTTCGGAATATGCGATACAAATTTCATAACATGTCTTCGGGTTCTTCATTGGTTCAGCTAATAATTCACTAATTTTGTGTCACTTTTTCTGCAATTTGAAAATGATCTTGAGATTTATATTGTCCAGTTACATTAACAAAACAAATTAACAAATATATAGTATTTAACAACTTTCATTCAATTCTATCACTAGTGTGACAAAATGTGAACTCGATCAGTAGTATTTTTAGAATTGGAGAGAAAAACCTTATTGAATTTTTTCCACGATCTGAGAAAGAACCATGAAAACTAATTTTCACATGAGCAGAACTTCGTATATAATTGATCAATAATTCACTTTTATTTTCTACAAATTTTTACCTTCATTTTGATCAAATTACTTTACTTTTTTCATTCCTTTTGTAGATAATAATTTTACTGCATCAACCAATTGGTTGAGTAACTTCGATCAACATGGTGGAAATAGTTGGAAAATAGTAGTAGATGAAATTTCGGGAATACAACGAGTGTGTTCGATAACTGTTTAATGTGAGGCTGCAGCCGTTGTTTTTGTTGCATGCGTACTATAACGATAATATTTCCCTGCGAGAAATTTCTCTGCTGTAGTTTATTTCCTCGATCCAAGATCTCGCGGATCGCATTAATCGCTTCTGTGGAAAAGTTTGACCAAATTTCCCAAACCATTATGTCGCAAATGTGTGATGGTCTTCCACATATCGTTAGTTGTTGCTGTTTTCGTTTCGAAGTTTTCTATTCCATACTTGGCTACGACGTTCTGATGAGCAAAAAGTCCGAAACACGTGTCAACAGCTACTTCGAAATATGCGGGTTAAACCTATAAATAAACACGTAGGAGAACTATCTATATGAGTTTCGACTACCTATACGATATTTCTATGGAATTTGGAGCTTTGTAACTATAAAGTATAAAGCATCGTTTTAACCTAGTCGGTGTTCCAGACGAATATTTCGGTATATAAACACACAATAGCCGCCGCAAAGAGAAACGCTTGATAATATTTCCAGTACTTGGTGCCTATTATAATAGTTATTAATATTATTATAACGTAACACATTGAATTATTTGGAAAATCGAAATTGATGGGATATGACCGTACATACGAGTAACGGAACCATCATGATATTTTCATTGTGGTTAATTATAAACTCCTTATAAATATTCGTAATATCTCAAACCAAATTGCGTTGGAAAGAAAAATTAGAATATCCCAGACAACATTCAAATTGGAGATAAATTCGACTGATTTGGCTACTTTTTATTATGAAATGTTGGCAGTAGTCTGAAACAGATTTTTGCGGAAAAATTGAAGGCAGTTTTTTACAATGAGATGCTGTTCGTTGGCGAGCGCATCACTAAAGAACTGCTTGGATAATCCGAATGAAGTTTTGGTGAAAAGAAAAAATTGAAAAGTTTCCTGGAGAATTCTGGAATAACTGAATATCCTTTTTTCTGTAGGAGTACACTAATTGTTTTTCAGAATGTATGTAATCGACTGAATTAGCTAATTTTAAGTACTTTAATCTATGTCATTTTTGTTCATTATGATTCTGGAACAAATTTTACTAAAGAAAGTCAAGATAATCACAAAGGAATGCCGAAAGATTCGAAAGAATAACTAGACTGATTTAACTAATTATATTTCAAAATGTTTATCATAATCCGAGTGAGCACATAGGTAAAGATAAATTAGGAAAGTTGCCCGGAAATTTGAAAAACTCGGGAAAGAGGTGTTTTTTCCTAAAAAATACACTTATTATTTTTAAATAATATTCGTTATGTTAAGAGGATGGAAATCATTTAGATTATATCTGGATAGATGCATTCCAGCCTTAAATTGAATAAAACTTTCGTACTGTTTCGCGATTTGTCCTACAAATGTAGTTATTTCATTTTTAATTAATTGATGAGTACCTACTTGAGGCAAAATTCTGCGTTTGCGTACTTCTGCTCCTCCTATAAACTGAATATCTGTTGCCACAATAGCTAAAATATACATTTTTCAATTCATTTGCACATTTCTAATAGCTTTTCAAGATGTCTTAGAACAATCACAAACAACCTTATTGAAATTTGTCATGACAACGTGTTTCGGCTCAGCTAGTATATATATATATATATATATATATATATATATATATATATATATATATATTATATATATATATATACATATATGTATATATATATATATATATATATATATATATATATATATATATATATATATATATATATATATATATATATATACATATATGTATATATATATATATATATATATATATATATAAATATGAATATATATATATATATATATATATATATATATATATATATATATATATATATATATATATATATATATATAAAATTTTGATAATTATTAGCAATAACAGGATTGGCGAATCTCAAAAAACTCGATTTTATTAAAAAGTTGACGTTTCGCCACGACATAAGTGGCTTTTTCAAAACTTTTGAAAAATTGAAATTTCTTTGACATTTATTGATTTGAAAATATTTGAATAGTTGAAAAAGACTACTATGTTTCATCAAAATTTTTCGGCTGTGGCCGTTCTCTGTTATTTATTACGTGCTATTCAGTCCAATATTAACATTCAAATCTGTTATTATTAGATGGTAAGGGAAACCACAGAAACCTTTACCCACGTAATGTTCGAAATAGGTTCAAATTATTTTGATTTTGAAAAGTCATAGAATAGGGTACTATTTATCTTTTTTTTAAATTTATTACTTACGTGCTATTAAGTCCAATATCACCAGTCAGGTGTTGATATTAGATGGGAAGGGAACCACAGAAACCTTCACCCACGTAATGTACAAAATAGGTTTAAAATATTAAATTGTTGTCTTTAAAAAGACATCACTTGTAATTTTGGAGATCACATGTTCTAAACTATACTTGCTTTTTCAGAAAAATTGAAAATTCTAGATGTTTAGATTTTGCTAAGAAGATGAGTTGTTATGGTAAGAGTTTGTTTGTTGAATTATTTTGTTTTGATTTATGTTGTTTCTTAGAAAAATTAAAGAATTAAATCTGCGTATATTGAACTTAAATGTTTTATATCTGTTTTATCATTTACGACTTCATTTAAATTTTTTTGAATATGTAACATTTCTAAAATTTCTGTGCGTTTTTGATCTTTTTCTATTTCTGAAATTTTTGTGCTATTGAAGTTGAAACAATGATTCTCATTGTTTTAATGTTTTGTTAGTGCTGTGGTTTGTGGTTTGATATATTTGTATTTTTGAGATTCACCAAGCCTGTTATTGCTAATAATTATCAAAAAGTTAAAAATAGTTCACAGGCAACAACAATTCGAATATATATATATATATATATATATATATATATATATATATATATATATATATATATATATATATATATATATATATATATATATTAACAATCATTAAACTAAACTGAGGATATGAAAACTATTTCAAATGAATTCATGAAATCTTATATAGAAAAGTTAATTTGTTGATGAAAGAAATATAAAGCTAAACCATACATTCGCTCGGTTGAGTTGATATACTTTTGTAATTGGAGTAAATGTTCCGTGACTTGTGATAATTATCACAAAGGATATAGGTAATTTTAAGTTCAGACTATAATTAACATAGCTTCTTAATTGACTCAAAGCAGTGACAAAAATTACTTTGTCGTGCGCTTGAGGTACTGCACATTTCCAGACTTTGCGCCCTGAAGGTACAAGGTGGCTAGCTATCACCTTGCGCCTTGATAGGATTTTTTTGGACCTTGCGAATTCGTACGATTGTTATTTGGAAAGTGAAGTCTGAAAAAAGAAATAACTGAGTTACAAGAAGTTGTGTGGACTAACTAAAAATTCAGGAATCTTGCGAAGATGTTTAAGCACCCATTCAAACTCTAAATATTCTATTGTTCAAGTTGAACATTATAAAACAAAAAACATATTACGAGTTCCTTTCGTCTATTTGGGCCCAATGTTGCAATGAGTATTTAATAATGCGTCATTTACTTCATAGTACACCATGATTGATATTGATTTTTTTCTGAAACAATGAACGTGCAAGAGAACTTAAGATTGTTATATCTTTTCCAACATATTCTATGAATGAGGCCTTAAAATTTCTGAATGCAGTTTGTATAATACGTGCAAATTATGTTATCTGAAATTAACTAATAAAAATTTCTATCGATAATTTAAACTCAATCTCAAAATAATTTCCGAAAAAAAATTGAATATAAAATTCAATGTATGTATGTATCATACATAGCGTAGATACACACAATCACCTGTCGGGAGAATGATTATTCAGAAACAATGTAAAATTTTGAAGCTTATCAATATGAAGAAATTGAACGACAATAGTGATTTCCGTCAATTTTGAAGTGATTTCCAAGGATATCACAAATAATTTTCATCTTTCACTAGTTTTTAAATTATATAGCCATTAGATTTTTAAAGGCCTTTTTATTTTCGTCAACCTATTTTATGAAAGAGATTAATTATTGAACCATCTCTTCCGTGAAGCTATCTTTAAGAAAGGTAATTAAGTAGAAATCAGAATAACCTAAAAAAATCATTTAATTTCATTCAATACTCCAATTTGTTTCTCGAATAAGGAATATTCAAAACTTTAATAAACTTTCAGGAAATTTAATGCTCAGTTGATTTTCCGTAAATTTTTACAATAACGATCACTCTGGTATTCTAATAAAATATTTCTTCTCGGAAAAATCACACATTGTACAGTCACATTAGCAGAATGAAATTAAAGAAATTTAACAAACTTTTTTGCAGCTGATAATATTGTTAAAACACAATGAAGACATATAGTAATAGTGAATTTATATTTGAATAATTGCCTACATACATTGAGGTTTTTCATATTGCAATAAGTTGAGATAAAAATGAAAACTCATTCTAATTTAAAGTACATATGTACTGTATTTCTACGTGGAAACTACATTTATTTTCTTCCTGAAAAATTTTGAAAATTTCAAATGTTTTCATCAATTACCTGTATTGGCAACTATGAAGTTCACTTCCACTTGTTATAATAGGATATTGAAATATATAATTGTTGTTAGTGAAAACTATTAGTTACAAAAATAGTTATAAATTAAAGATATTTTGGAGGTATAGTTGAATTATATATTCAATTCAAAGAAGTCACAGTAATGTGTATTACAAAAATGAGCAATATATATATATATATATATATATATATATATATATATATATATATATATATATATATATATATATACAGTGTGTCCCATTTAATTTACGCTAGCAAGCTTTAAAATTATTAAAACAAAACAGCAATAACCAAAACAACAATAAATTATATAACAGATATTATAAAAGATATTCAAACTGAAGACCTTCTGCTTCAATGCATTTTGCATTCGGCCTTCTTAATCTTGAAATCGATCGCTGAATGACTCTAGCAGGAATTGATCGTATTTCTCGATATAAATTAAGACGCAATTGATTAATATCATCTGGTATTTCACGGTACAAACGATTTTTTAAGTATCCCCAGAGAAAATAATCCAGAGGATTCAGGTTCGGACTTCTGGCAGGCCAACGCACAGGCCCCTGATTACCCATCCATTGATTCAAAAACGTTGTATTTAATAAATCCGTAACTATTCGACCATTATGAGGGGGAGCACCATCTTGATGCCACCACAGTTGCCTTAAAATGTTTAAAGGTTCATCTTCTAATTGCTCCAGAATAGGGTTTAGTATTAATTCAATGTACCTGAGGTTAAACTACCTTCGAATATTACAGGGCCGATAATTTTGTTTCGCCACATTCCTACCCACACATTGAAAGATCTTCGCCCTTGTGGTCTTACTTCCGCATTCTGCCTTGGATTTTCTATTGACCAATAATGTTCGTTATTCCTGTCTGTTGAAGAACTACATTCATCGGTCCATATTACTTTAAACAAAAAGTTATCATCTTCTGTCAGTTTGTTAGCAAGCCAATTACAAAAATTCATTCTTCTTACATTAATCTCCCGGTAAAAGTGTTTGACTATATGAATTTTGTAGGGCCGATAATCATTTGAACGCAAGGTTCTCCATATTCGCATGCGAGGCATTTAAGTTCTGTTGAAATTCCCTAATAGAAACCTCTGGGAGCATTATTGACCTTTAAAAAAAATGCTCAATAGGAAACTTATTATCTCACATATCAACTCCAGCTTACCAAATTTAAAATATTTTCCTCTTTGCTCTGGATTTACACGACGGCCATATTGATTTCTAGGCTTACCAAAACTTCCAAATTCCACCAAATTTCTATCAAGTTTGCCAAAAAAGTTTTCATGCGGCTGCAATCGCTCGGGATATGCTTGAAGATATCGTTCACTGGGACAATTCTGGAATTTCTACCGAAGCGTAATATATTCGTAGCATATCACGCTTCTCTAGGTTTGAAAACATTTTTAGCAGGTGAAAATAAATGATAGAAGCTGAAAATCTGACAGGTGTATGAAATAAATAAAACATTATGACATTTCCAGGTAAGTTCTGGTTCTTTTTGTTTCACAGGCATCTTCGATTTAATGTATATTAGATAATTTTCATAGATGCCAAAAAATTTTTCAATTTTTATGATACGTCATTGCTCTAAGGAGGCAATAAGCTACCAAAAAACGTAATAAAAAATATCCAGGTCCGTGTTTAAAAAAATGAAGTTGATGATGGTATCTCGAAAACGAAACGTCGGATTTTGAAATTTAATAGCACTATATTATAAAGGAAGAAGAGGTGACAATAACTAAGTGGTATTTATTTTAAACTATCTCTTCAAATAAGGCGAGGACAAAATAAAACCCATTTTTACCAAAATTTCGGTTTTTTCCGAATATCTTCGGAAGTATTCGGAATTTTTCAAATTTGAAAACGGCATTTTATTGGTCATAAAATTGCGCAACTTTGCCATAATTTAAACCGACTTCGTATCTCTTATAGTTTCCGAGATCCCAATGGTCACCCTCAAATTTGGACACCCCGTATATATTTATATATATATATATATATATATATATATATATTTATATATATATATATATATATATATATATATATATATATATATATATATATATATATATATATATATATATATATATTATTTATTTTATATATATATATATATATATATAAAAAGTTAGAAATGAAAAAACACAACTCTCACAACTCCAAAGGTTTTTAAATGTTTATTTTGTTAATAGCTACCGGTTTCGCGAAACTTCCTTCGCATCCTCAGGCAAAGATGGCTATAAGAGAAATATTCAAAAATGAAGAGCAATGTAAAAATACAACCTATCATGACTTACAGTGGACCACAGGGGTCAAATTCAAGACATGTCAAACTTTATGTGTCAAAAATTAAAATAAGCACAATATAAAATGGAGGTTTTGGATGGATACAATAATGGGTAGTTCAAATATAAAACAAATATAAGCATATACAAAATACAAATAACAATGACATTCTCATGCGGACATTAGTAAAATTTTTAGAATTGATGAAAATCTGATGCTCAAGCGCACTAGACAATGCGAATACGACGCTAACCGAACAACAAAACTAACTTGACGTTGATAATTGACATCAGGTAGATCGAATCATGTAGTAGAGAAAGTACACAACACAAACACGCAACAAACGTCAACCTTACACCGCAACTAGATAAATCATTCTGGAATTTCAAACAACACCGAACAAATTGTTGGTATATCAGTTGTTAATTGAGAATTTAACACAGCATCATCAGCACATTTTTGAACCCTTATTATTTCCAGTTGCTCCAAGTGTGGAAGCAATGGTCCCTTCTTGAGCATCAGATTTCCATCAATTCTAAAAATTTTACTAATGTCCGCATGTGAATGTCATTGTTATTTGTATTTTGTATATGCTTATATTTGTTTTATATTTAAACTACCCATTATTGTATCCATCCAAAACTTCCATTTTATATTGTGCTCATTTTAATTTTTGACACACAAAGTTTGACCCCTGTGGTCCACTGTAAGTCATGATAGGTTGTATTTTTACATTGCTCTTCATTTTTGAATATTTCTCTTACAGCCATTTTTGCCTGAGGATGCGAAGGAAATTTCGCGAAACCGGTAGCTATTATTAAAATAAACATTAAAAAACCTTTGGAGTTGTGGGAGTTGTGTTTTTTCATTCCTAACTTATTAAATATGAACTCACATAGGCATTTTACCACTTCATATATATATATATATATATATATATATACATATATATATATATATATATATATATATATATATATAATAATAATAATGGTTTATTGATCCTGTAAGACATATTATTACATGTATAGGACAAGTCATAAAGTCATTCAAAAATATATTCACTGAAATTATAGCTGTAGTAATCTTTTACATTATAGAAACATTTCTTTAATAAAAAGTTTTTGACAGTCTTCTTGAATTTGTTTTTCTGAAGATTTTGAATACATCGTGGTAGATGATTAAAGATCTTAATACTCTGATAAAGTGGAGACATTTCAAACTTAGTAGTTTTATGAATGGAAAAATACAATTTATTCTTATTTCTGGTATCATGTGAATGAAAACTAGAAATTTTTATAATACTATCCTCATTTTCTTTCACATATATTAGACATTTAAATATAAATAGAGCGGCCAAAGTGAGAATACTATTGTCTATGAAAAGGGGTCTGCAAGTGGACCGTGGATGGCAATCGAACATTAAACGAACTATTCGTTTTTGAATGACGAATACTCTATTAACCTCTGAAGAATTACCCCATAGCAAAACATTGTAAGATAGGTGACAATATACCAAAGAATAGTAGACGTTAATAAGAGAATTTAGCGGAAGAGAACTTTTGACTCTACTTAACGCGTAATAGGAGCTGTTGAGTTTTTTACATAGGGCATCAATATGCGAATGCCATTTTAGACATCTATCAATGTGTATACCCAGAAAATTAATATGGTCATTAGATGAGATAACCGTATCCAAATGCTGAACAATAAATGTTTCTCTCCCAGAGCCAGATATACTAAAACGAATGCATTCCGTTTTATTGACATTCATCTTAATTCTATTATTGTGACACCACTCGATGAAACTTTGCATAATGAGCTCACATAGAGAACGTAATTCTACTAACGTCTCACCTGAAACCGCTATAGAGGAATCATCGGCGAACAGTATTATCCTGGTAGTCCGGTGTAGTGTCTTATTGGAGTTCAGTAATTTGATGAAAATTTTCCTCAAGTGGGAGGTCATTTATAAATAGGAGGAACAATAGTGGTCCAAGGACAGAGCCCTGAGGCACTCCTAATTTCAAGTTTCGCTCACCTGAACAACGATATATGTATATAACTCAATTCAAAAATTATTTAACGGTTTGGACAAAATCAAACAAATGTTAGCTTTAGAAATTTTTATTGGATCCATTATATAGAAGTATCAGAATAACAAAATAGAAATAATTGTATATTCAAGAACTAAATATAAATCTTTGAAGTAACACCAAATTTTATTCACGTAATTACTAATATACTTGTGATCTATAGAGATATTATATGTATATATATATATTTATATATATATATATATATATATATATATATATATATATATATATATATATATATATATATATATATATATATATATAAGAATATATATTAATATAAAAATAAATATCACTCAATAAAAATAAACATATTTTTCAATACAGTCATGAAAAATATACAAGGTGACCAAGGTCAATTTAATATATTACATAAAATGAACTTTAATGTTTTAATAATTTGAAAATTATCCTGATTTCTTCGATAATTTTTAAATTATTGAATATATATGATATAATTCCAATACAATTTAGTTATCTATTCTAGACCGAACATATACTCGTATGATCCTCGTAACTATATTCCAGTAAATGTCTATTTTAATCTGAATCACAAAAAATTGGCCTGATAAAAGAGGACAGGTAGTATTTCACGTTCAGCAAATCTTTGATTGTTTTACGTATTCTTGTCCAGTATCCATTCTCAATTTACATTGAAAACCAAATGAGGGAGTTAATAATTGTATTACTTTCTAAACTAGTTGAACATATTTGATATTTTCAGTGATCCAAGTTATTTGCTGTCGATAACATATATGCAAAATACTAGTTCACACAAAATAATTATTATCACATATTGAATAAATTTTTCATTTCAGGAAGATAGTTCATCCAGACTTTCGCTAAATCGTTCTGAATATAGAGCATAACTCATATTTAACCGCCACCAATGAAAGCCGAATCGCCTAGGGGGTCAAAACTGACCTGTTGCTTTTTCAGCTGCTTCAAGCTCACCTTAACTCATCGAAGATCATAATTAACCAGATACTCATCAGTTTATCATGAAGGAGCAGGAAGTTATTCCATTCACTTCTACAATGGACACAAGTATAACAAATTAAAATAATGCTAAAAAATTGAATTATTAGCACGCCCAAGTCGAATGTTAACTGAAAATGGTTTCAGAACGAGTGCAGGTTGCATTTTGTGTGAAATTTTAATCTTGATCTACCTTAAAGTATGAATTTAGGTCAGGGGTACTGTTGCAGTTGTTGATAATTTGCTTGATATATGTACACGATCATGTTTGAATCCCATTTTTTAATACATTTCCCATTCCCTACAGAATAATGAATTGCACTATATTTCAACTTTACATGCATACACTGTAGTACCATATCAATTGGAATTAATGTTTTTCTGTAACACACATAAATAACACCTACTTCTGATAATTTCAAATAACCTAATAAATTAATTGTGCATCTCTGTCAGATGTTTCCGGGACAAGGTTCTGAACAAAACGTATATATAAAAAACTCTATCGCAGCGAGCTGCATCAGAAAAGCAGGTTTTCAAAACGTATCCAGTTTAAAAAAATATTCATTCAATTATGATTTTTGTTCCAAATCCAAAAAACAAAAATTTCACTCTCTATCGTGTAAAAAATATTTATTTCCTCTTCTGGGGGGTCAAACCCCAACCAATTTATATTGAAATAAATACAAGCCAAGATATTATACGAAACTACCTACATACAAAGTTTAAACCTTTTGGTCCCAAAATTGCGCCTCCTAACGTATTTCTTCTCCTGGGAGGTCAAACTCCCAAGCAATTCGTACCAAAACTAATTCCATCCAATATATCATACGAATCTACCAACTCAAAAACCTCTAATTCTTTTGCTGCAAAATGACGCCCTTTATCATGTGAACATGATTTATTTCTTCCCCCAGGGGGTCAACCCCCCAACCAATTTGAACCAAAACCAATCCCATTCAAGATATCTCTCGAAAATACCTACCTACAGACTTTCATCCCTATTACTCCAAAATTCCCACCTTTATCGTGTAAACAAGATTTATTTTCTTCCCTGGGGGGTCAACCTCCAACCAATTTGAACCAAAACCAATCCCACTCAAGATATCATACCAAACTACCTATATAAAACCTTTCAACCCTATTGTTTTAAAATTGCGCCGTTTATCTTGTAAACAAGATTTATTTTCCCCCAGGGGGATCAACCCCCGAATAATTCAAACCAAAACCAATCACATCCAAGATATCATACGAAACTGCGTAGTCACAAAATTTCAACCCTATTGCTTCAAAATTGCGCCCTTCATCGTGTAAACAAGAATTATTTCTTCCCCCGGGGGTCAACCCCCCAACCAATTCGAACCAAAACCAATCCCATTCAAGACATCATACAAAACTACCTAGATACAAACTCCCAATCCTATTGCTACAAAATTGCGCCGTTTATCGTGTAAAGATATATTTCCCCCGAAGGGGAATCAACCCGCAACTAATTCGAACCAAAACCAATCCCATCCAAGATATCATACGAGACTACCTATTCACAAACTTTCAACCCTATTGCTTTAAAATTGCGCCTTTTATCGTGTAAACAACGCTGAAATACATAAGGTTATATATGAACATATATATATATATATATATATATATATATATATATATATATATATATATATATATATATATATATATATATATATATATATATATATATATATATATATATATATATATATATATATATATAATATATATAATATATATATATATATATATATATATATATATATACATATATATATATATATATATATATATATATATATATATATATATATATATATCTATTTATAATATATAATATATATATATGAGTATATATATATTATATATATTAAATATATATATAATTGTATATATATATATATATATATATATATATATATATATATGTATATATATATATATATATATATATATTTATATAGAGAGATATATGAAATTGAGTTGTTGGTGCCAAGCATCATAAAAAGTCATGAAACGAAAAAATATCTTGGTCCAACTTAGCTAATCGCATCCATTTTAATAAGCAGCTTTTCAAAGTGAAAACCTGCTAGCAATTTACAAATTCGAACATGGGTGCACTTTCATTTACTTCTTTATTAATCAGTAAGAAAAGTCGACTGATATACTGAAAATTTGCTAATGATATATTCAGAGCAATTGATCGAAAAACGACCAACAAATGATGGACGATTTCATTGAAAACTTTAGCAGAACCTGTTGTCATATAAGGATAAAATAACTTATGTACCTAGTACATGAAACACTGATTACATTTTCTGTACGAGAGCTAAAACTCAATATTTATATTTATGTTCAGCATACCTAATTTTCTATATAATTATCAAAATAATAAAAATGCTTGATAAGCAGAGCTTCGTCACTGAGTTCTGAAAAGATACATAAAGCTGATGGAAAATGTGCAGATACATTACATTTCTACATATAAATTTCGACAGTGACAAAAACCAATTGGAACCCCTAAATAGCACTTCCCTAATATCAATCAAATTTTAATAAAGAAGTTGACCAAATTAGTTAAGGTTAATTACTGGGTATTTATTTTGTTCATGATAAACCCAGGCTGTCAGGTTTCCCGAAAATATAAAAACGTCAAATTAAGGTCTGGTATGGTTCAGTGAAAAGTATTCGCTGCTTTCGTATCATCTGAAATTAGTTATGTTGTACCAGATATGTTTCCATCAATAACTAACCATTTGGGGTTGCAGTCATCTTTGAACTGCTCGGCCACCTCGAAGAAGCTTCCTCACTAGTCCATCACGTAAGCCACGCGGCTCCCGACAAAGCGTCGCGATCATCAGGACCATATCGTTATCGGGTGCGTGCCGACTTGCAGAGTCCCTGCCGTCCTATATGGAAAACAGCGCCCATTGCGACAATCTCGGACGTACCTAATTAGCCCCATTAGCAGCTTCATGGAATCGTCTGGCTTGGCCGAAGCCAACCGCGACCAATCACGGCGCTGCGCCAACTGTATGAGGCATCCTGCCGGCAATTACTTCGGCCGTGCTTTCCTGAAATGCAGTTATTACTCGTTTGTGAGCCCATTTCTGTGCGTTATTAGCTTAATTGCACTTCTCTCTGCCGGTGTCAGCCAGAACAAATCGACCCTCGATATATTTTCATGTGCTAATTATTTTATCAAGAGCCATTACAAGAAAAATGGAACTTTTCCCGGTAAAAACTCATTCCGATAATTAATTTATATGATGGAAAAAGTCGAATAAACTTTCAAATCAAGATGTAAAAGTTGGGTTCAAATGGCTACATTTGTGAAAACAATCACTATAAAATTTTGAAATGTAAAATACCTTAAGTCGAAAAATTACATTGCCTAAATTTATCTCATTCTTCTCGCGCAATTATTCTCTTGTGCAAAGTTATTCATTTTTACGTTTCTAGAATTTTCATTCATAAAAAGCCACTATCAATATTTATCTTTTCAAACTCATCGTGAAAATTTATAAAACCCTATGAATTAGGTTGTTATCCAAGATTAAAATTTGTTCAATATTTAAATTGCAACGAAACTGCCTTCAGTTTAAGATTGTTTACGTGCATATAGTACAATTTTTCTGCAAATCTGCTCAATATTTTTTTAAATTTAACTTTTCGGTTGATTTATTATTGAAGTATATTTCTATTAATACGCTGAAACAACTTATAGTATCTAATAATCATCAAATATTCTCAAATTTCATGGCAAAGTTTGTTTCCAGAGTCAATTTCAATGCCAAATATATATCCAAAGTATCTTTTTGTTTTTGTTTCAAACTGAATACATTGAAAACGCTTCACCTTTTTAGTTTCTATATCACCGGAAAAATGGCTCAATAGCTATTTCTTGCGTTTCATAATAATTCTGAAGTTTCAATATTAATCTCTAGAAATGTACAGGGTAGGCCAAATTGGACACTTTTAAAGGGAAAGCCCTGTTTTTGAACTAGATAGATGAAAAATTATGGCGGTGCCTGAGGCTCAATTTACATGACAAGCTTAATGGTGAAAACCGCATATCGATATCTATCATGGTTTCTGAGCTACAGCATGTTTTTCGAAAATGTGCATTTTCGAAAAGTTGCTCTAAATTTTTTCCTGTCGAAAATTCTTTGGTTCTGTGAAAAAATTTTTGGAGCACTTTTTTACGTAGAATTTATGATGAGAAATTTATTTTTTCAAATCATACATCAACAGTTATTGACGGAAAAATCATTTTTTTAAATGAGACACCCTGTATATTGCTGAATATTACGATAGAACGTAAAATGACAATTTCAAAAATGTAGCACACTTGACGTTTTACTAGAGTCGCCTCTGAAATTCAGAGCTTTTAAGTTTATTCATGTAGACTTTGAAACACACTATGAACAAGTAGGCTTTGGACGAAGCGGCGATAAAATCATAGAGATAATACAGATAGAGTAGGCATACTATAGGCGCGTGTGTAAGCGAGAGTGTCCGGCCTTTAGAAAGAGAGAGAGAATGACATACGTATGCTGTCCTTGTGTACTGGCGCATGCGCTTCGGACTAATTCATGTCAGCACGTTAATAAAATGTTTCGTTTGTACGGAGTATTTGACGGAGATAGCATAACTACATGATTTTCTTTCTCTTTTTATCCGTAGAGCAGAGAAGTCAAGGAAGATTTGGATTTATTGTATGGGCAGGTGTTCATAGGGGTAGAATTATCGGCCCCGTCATTTATAATGGCACTCTAACATCTCAGAGGTATTTAGAAATTTTGAGGCAACATATTGAACCCCTTGTTGACGAATTGCCGCTAATGGAGCTCAGGAAAATATATTTTCAGCAAGACGGGGCTTCACCTCATAACACTGCAATTGTCTGCAATTTTTTGGCTGCAAATTTTGGCAATAATTGGATAGGTTGGGGAAGGTTGAAGGATCTCACTTTCAAACTTCCGAACAACTCTAGACGCGAATTGGAAGCGGCAGTGACGCGAAGTTTTGCTTCTCTCACTCCCATTGAAATAATTAATTCGGCAAAAAATGTTCAAAAAAGGTGCCGCCTATGTGTAAGAGAAGCAGGTAGACATTTCGAACATTTCTTTTGAAGAAATATTTTGTTCTTTATTATTATTGTTATTTTTTAGTTTTATTTATTAGTGTAAATTAATATAGTATAAATTCTCATCAGTTTTATTGAAACTATGAGTTTTGAATACTGCTGTCAACAGCTTCCATAACAATTGATAGCTACTAGTGAACACTTGCTTCCTGTTTTATCACCGCTTCGTTCAAGGCCTACATGTTCATAGTGTGCGTTTCAAAGTCTACTTGAAAAAACTCAAAACCACTGAATTTCAAAAGTGACTCTAGTAAAACGTCAAGTGAGCTACATTTTTGAAATGCTAATTTTAAGTTATATTGTAATATGCAGGAATATATAGGGCGTCTCATTCAAAAAATGATTTTTAAATCAGTAACTGCTGATGTATGATTTGAAAAAATAAATTACTTAAACCATTGAATTCTACGTAAAAAAGTGCTCCAAGAATGTTTTCACAGAACCAAAGAATTTCCGACAGAAAAAAAGTTACAGCAACTTTTCGAAAATGCACATTCTCGAAAAACATGCTGTAGCTCAGAAACCATGATAGATATCGATATGCGGTTTTCACCATTAAGTTTGTCATGAAAATTGAGCCTCAGACACCGCCATCATTTTTCATCTTTCAAGTTTAAAAACAGGACTTTCCCTTTAAAAATGTCCAATTTGGCCCACCCTGTACATCTAAGTGTCGGAGTGCGAGAGGTAAATTGAATTTTTCTTCGTTCATCTAGTAATCGTCAGGTAATTTTCACATCTCAGTAACTTCAAACCTTCAAACTGAAACTGGTTACTTCTATCCTTACTCAAACAAGATCTCATCAAAATTTGCAGAGAAGGAATCTCTAAGTACAATCCACAAAATGATAAACTCAAAACATATCTTCAATCTAGTAGAAGAATTATATAATAGCGCTTTGTTTATAATCTTCAAATTTAAGTGAAAGTTAATGAACAATGAATTATATGAACAAATAGACCTAGTTTATTTGATAACTATATGAGCTTTCCAAGAAAATATCGGTTTGATATATTATTGAACCAGGTCTTCTGTGTTTCAATAATCCTCAAGAGATTTTGATCAAATACTGTGAATATCTTAGTGCTCCAAAAAATATTACTCTATTGAACTGAAAGTATTAAATGGAATAATAACTGTAGGTAATATTGATACAACAATTAATTTTACTGGTCTATAAATATTTTATTCAGTTATTTTATGGTTTATCTTTAATGATAACTTAAACCCATTCCCATAGAGTGATTTTTAATACTAAACAATCCGTATTCATTTCTATTATATCTCAATTTTCTTGCACTCACAAAATATCACAAAACTATCTGAACACAAATGGAAGCTCCTTTTAATTTTATAATCTTATACGAGGCCAATACTATCTTTTTTAACAAACCATTAACAATAATAGTAGTCCGAGTTGTTTTGCATAATAATACATAAAAGAATATTAAGTATTACACACACAAATCCATTTCAATTATCGATAAATCATAAGCTTCAGATGACAACTAAATACATTATGGTCATTACATGAATTGAATGGGCATATGTAAATTGCTTCATCTTCTATATTTCTAGTACTTTTCAGACAATGGCGACATTATCGTTTGTCGATTTGATGCAATTAATCCTATCCATATAAGGAAGAAAGTCCGCAAATGTTTAGATATTTCATTAGTAGACACAGACATACAAAGAAATCTATGAACTCGCTTCATTATTTGATTAATAACCGAATGTTCGCCATTGTTCATTGGGTAGAACAGAAGTTTAGGAGAAACTTCCAATGACTTTGAAAAATTACTGCGGAGATAACATCTTCATCAATGTCTACTTATGCACGATATTGAAATGGCTCTCTCTCCTGGAAAGAATTTTTTATTGACTAAACTCTGCTGTTACTTCTTGAATTTTTAAAATATTTAACTATCCTATATATATATATATATATATATATATATATATATATATATATAAATATATATATATATATATATATATATATATATATATATATATATATATATATATACCGGGTGTAAATGACACCCCTATAATGTTTTAATGGATTCTTGGATTTTATTGAAATTTAGGTGGTTTATCTCAGACATAATTTTGAGTTTTTTCTCATACAAAATCAATATTGCTGACTTCCGGTTTCACAGAAAACGATATAAAAATTAAAAATTCAAATGGAACACCCTATATATTTTTACATATTTGAATTCTGAGGCTTCACATACATACATTCCATCTGTCAAACTTTGTTTTCATATTTCGTAAACAAGGTCGGTCGCAGGAGCAATGGGAACGAATAAGAATAAGATTTTTAATAATTACTTCGTTATTTAGGAATTCAGAAAACTGATGTGTGAATCATTTTGAAGAAATTTGAAGGAACTTTTTGATATACAGGGTGGCCCATGTATGTTTCTATTTAAAAAACTGAGTATTAGTTCGAAAAAGAATTTAATCGTTAACAAACTTCACGAAAATAAATTTTTTGAAAAATTATTACTTAGAATTAACATTCGAGAGATGGAATGTATGTATTTGAAGCCTCAGAATTGAAATATGTAAAAACATATAGGGTGTTCCATTTAAATTTTTAATTTTTATATCGTTTTCTGTGAAACCGGAAGTCGGCTATACTGATTTTGTATGTGAAAAAACTCAAAGTTATGTCTGAGATAAACCACCGAAATTTCAATAAAATCGAAGAATTCTTTAAAAAGTTATAGGGGTGGCCCATCACTCATTTACACCCGGTATATATATAAATATATATATATATATATATATATATATATATATATAGATATATATATATATAGATATATATATATATATATATATATATATATATATATATATACAGTGTGGAACAGCCAAATGGAATAAATGAGAGCGTGTTGGGAAAAACGCTTGGACACGTCGATTTGAATTTTTAGATACTAACTTTCTTATTTCAAATACAACCCCCCGTATATTATTAGTTTTTTGGATTCTTCAGAAAATTCTAGACATAATTCATGTACAATGTCCCATACCTATCTTCAACTGTTTCGGAAATATTAAGTTTTCAGATGTATCACAAAAATTAACATTAAAAAAAGAAAATTATTTTATTTCACAAATAATGTAAAAAAAACAAAAAACATTAATTTCAATGTAAGAGATGTTCAAAATGTTCGCCGCGAACGTCTTGGCAACATGCTAATCTGGTACAGAAATGTCTTCTAACGTTTGTAATACATCTGAAAACACTTAATATTTCCGAAACAGTTGAAGATAGGTATTGGACATTGTACATGAACTATGTCCAGAATTTTCTGAAGAATTCAAAAAACTAATAATATACAGGGCGTTGTATTTAAAATAAGAAAGTTGGTATCGGCCACTGTCACATTACAAACCCTATATAATTTTTTTTTTTGAAAAAAATGCGCATCTAAAAATACAAATCGACGTGTCCATGCGTTTTTCCCAACACGCTCTCATTTATTCGTTATCGAATTTATTCAATTTGGCTGTTCCACACTGTATATATATATATATATATATATATATATATATATATATATATATATATATATATATATATATATATTGGTATATATAGTCACAGAGGAACATATATCTGATCATACAGCACAGATTTTTTCATTTTCAGTTCATAAAGATGCTTCTAGAAGCAAGAAAGTAAGACTGACTAGAGTTATTAATGCTGAGTATATCGATAGGTTCTTGGTTGAAATTCGTGAATCTAATTGGGATGGCATTCGTGGTCACCCTGACAGTCAAGTTAATTTAATGTAGAACGAAATGACAGAGGTATATTGTTCATTTTTAATAACTGTTTTCCAATGAAAAATTATTACAGCTAAGAGAATAAAGCAGTATATGAATTCAGCAAGCGTTTAATTTCAGGAAAAATTATCAAACTATCTTTTTGTAATATCTAGAAAGAAACCTGAATATCTTCAATTTTATGAAGAGGCTGAACATAAATATGATATACTTATAAAAAATAAAAAACAAATACTAATGGAAAAACAAATTCAAAGATCTGAAAATAAGTCTGAAGCAGTGTGGACCATAATTAATAAATCTCTGGGTAAAAAAAATTTTCGTTCTGTTTTTGACTAGCATTCAGATGCGAAAAAGCTGGTCAATGATCTCAGAGATTTTTTCACTAGTTTCACTGAGAACATGTCGAAGTCATCACAGACTACAGATAGCGACCTCAAAAATATTACGCGTGTCCGTAAGTCTTTCTTTGCTTTTAAAGGTAGGAGAAATGGTGAGGAAGAAATGGTGAGGACTGTCAGGATGATGAAGAATGTACGATCCACTGGTTGGGATGGAATACCAGTGATGGTTATTAAGAGAAGTATATCGGTGATATCGGCACCACTGAAACATTAAAATAAATTTTTCTTTCAAAGAGGGCATATTTCCCAACTCCCTTAAGATTGCTGTAACAAGACCACTCTAAAAAAAGGTGACTGTAATGATCCTAGTAATTTTAGGCCAATCAGCCTGCTAACTACTTTTCGAAAATTTTTGAGAAATTAATAGCGTCAAGATTAATCAACTTCTTTAGAAAGTTTAAGGTATTTTTATCTTCTCAGCATGGGTATCGGCATAACAAAAGTACCGAAACTGCAGTCTTCGACTTATACCTTGAACTGCCAGTTGCTCTTTGCCTTGATTTGTCAAAGGCAAATTTGTTGTTAAGACCATATTACTTCATAGGTTAGAAAGAAACGGTATTAGAGATAATCGATTGAAATTAATAGAAAGTTATTTGACTAACAGAAAAAAACATGATGAAATTAAAATTGATGGAAAAATATACAATCAGTAAAAGTCACCAATGCTGGGGTCCCGCAGGGTAGCAGGTAGGTACTTGGTCCTCTCCTTTTCATTTTGTATGTCAATGACCTGCCCTCCTCAATTTCCGGTAAATCAGATGGTGAGAGAATGTTCAATCTGGTCACTTATTCGGATGATATTAATGTGTTATTATCATCACCTAGTCTTAAAGGAACTACTCATATAATTGACTCTGTCCTGCTTCACATAAACAACTAGTTTGATAGTGATCATCTCAGGCTGAATTTATCAAAAACGGAATGTGTCATCTTCAGCTGTGACCGCTCCAGAGCGATTATCCCGGCTTATATCAATAATCAATTAAACGTTTCAGATGCCGTGAAATTTCTTGGAATTCATATTGATAGTCATTTGAAGTGGTCTGTTCACATTAAAAGTTTAGCAAAAAGTCTGAATTCGGTCATATATACAATTAAATTTTTGAAAAACAAGTGGATCTAGCAATCCTCAGGGTGGTATATTTTTCTAATTTTCAGTCTATACTATGGAATCATATTGTGGGGTTTTTGCGCTGGTGTGGAAGCAATTTTTTTGCTTCTTAAAATATCAACCAATCTGAGTACTCATTCTTTCAAGTCATCATTCATAAATTGATTCAGTTCATCCTCAATAATTCCCGTATGTAAAAATACGGTGAAGTGAGCGAAACAGAAGTAATGCGTCCCGATTCAAGATTTTTTCAAACTCAATGCGTATAGAGAAAAACAAGAGCAGCTCCGAAACTGAACCCAGCGGCAGAACATAGTGATTAGTTGTCAAATCGCTCTTAACCCCACTTACATATTGTTTTCGTTCCGTCAAGTGAGTTTTGAGCAGATCGTGCATCACACCCCTGAGGTCAAAATATTACTTCTTGCAGAGCAATATAGAAATGGATACAACCTCAAAGGCCTTTCTAAGATCAACGAAAATGGCAACAACAATTTCAATCAAAGTAATTGATATTCATGTTGGTATTGTGTCATCTTTGATTCCATTGAAGATTAAATAAGATACTTTATTCTCATATTAAGGTAATTTATTCTATAATGATAGAATAGAAATAATTTATTCTATAATAATAGAGAAAAAAGATCTTGAATAGGAGAACCAATAGTACAATCTCCGAAGCTAAGTATCATAGAACGCAGTCGTTTTATGGATGAACATAAGGAGGAAATACTGTCCTAAATTTTCACTGAGATTATAATTTAAATAATGAATTTGGTCAAATACTGAAGCAATGATAAAGACAATAATTATATATTATATTTCTAGAATTCTTCGTTCCAGGAATTAACGACCTTTAGTTTATTTTATTTGAAATCTCAACTCATTTGTACTACACTCCATTCACCAAATTATTAAATGAATTCATGAAATAGGAATTGAAATTTTCTTTATCGGATATTAGGGCCCGCTGCACATGTGCGGGTTTTCCCGCTTTGGCGCCGCTGCGGGATCGCAGCGACGCCACTGAAATTCAGTGCACATGTGCGTTTTTTCTCGCTTCGGAGCGGCTGCGGTGTTACGCCATTTAGCAAGGAGAGGTTATCCAGCATGGACGTATACCGTCGCGCACGCATTGTTTTTGCCTATGTCGTTTACAAAACATATATTTCAAAGAAGAAAAGAAGATACTGGTTGCATCCCTTTACAGACCTTCATTTATTAAGAGGCCAATTTGTTACGTCTTTTGCGGATTTGAGGGAAAACCCAGAAAAGTTCTATATTTAAATTTGCGGGTATTTCCTACTTTCCACAATAAACAGTTCCACGTCTACCTCATCCATCTTGGCAGTTTTTGACACACGTGTGCACTGCTTGGTAGCAAACAATGTACTGAGCAATTGGTAAAACATAATAAGCGATACTTTATATGAGAAGTTGTTGAGTTTTAATTGTATTTTGGATCGTTTACAAACGTTCAGAAGAGATGAATCACTATTGTTGTGTATCATTTTGTTCATCTTGGGCGAAAAAAACCGAATATAGCTTACATACCTTTCCGAAAGCTGGATAATTCAAAGTTGCATTCCAAGCAGAGTTGGGAAACAAGAAAATGATGGACAGAAGAAAGGTGTGGATTCATAACTTGAAGATTGAAAAAAATGTCTGAGCATAAGGAAGTTGTTCTTCACAGTTTACTGAGAATAATTATTTTCCCTGCAGTAAGTTTGTGAATTTTTAAATATTGAATTATACCAACTAATGATGTACAATTTTCAGCTAACAGAAAACGTAGAGTTTTTGAAGTCCAATGCTATTCCAACGAAAAATCTTCCACTTTTATCGGAATCTGAACCTGGGCCATCATCCAGAGATTCTAGATAATTGTATTTTCTTTCATGTAACAACCACAGATACTATTAAAATAATAATAACAAATAATGTTTATTTGCACAACCAAAATAAAAACAGTTTATGATAACATCAAGAATATGAAATAAATCTTGACTCTATAGCTAGGTAAAAACTGAAATATTCAATTATATAATCAGGAAAACAGATATTCTATCAAAAAACCCAGACTCTCAGAAGTCCACCGTAGGTACTTTTAGGAGAGCTGTTATACGTCGGGAAAATTCAAAAAATATAATAACTCATTACGTTCAGACCATTCAAGCAGAGTCTTCATGTAAATACTTCTTTTATTTCATGTTGTTTCTTTCAATTTTGCTGGTAAGTACTTAGTTTTGTCCATTATACTCATAAATTTTTCAGTTCGTAATGGAAGTAAACATGTCACAGATGTTTTCTTGAAACTTTTGATAGTTTTTTTATTTTTCAAATAAATAGGTGTTCTATGATACAGCCTTTTCATGAGGTATACATAGTTCCTTTAACCAATTAATTTATTCGTCCTCTACTTTATTTTATCATTGATTTTCATATTCAATGATAAAAACTTAAACTTGATGTAGGTAGGTTATCTAGTGTTGAACAGAGATAATATTGTCCTCAATCGAAACACAATGAACCATTGGAAAATACGAAGTCCAAAAAAACACAAATTACGAAGCTAAACGTTCGAAAACTGAAAATGAAATGAGCGTAAATACCATTACCAATCAATGTAAACAAACAGCTAATGGCCCATGTTCTATTACCGATATTAGCCGTTCCGGCGCTATAAATACGATCTTAATTTCGGACGCCAATAGCACTTGCGGTGCGAGGACGCTGCGGTCTTGCCGGGAATTGCCGTCTCCGCAGACTCGTGTGCAGTAACCGAATGAAACTCTTAGTACTACGTCCCGCATTTGCGATCCCGCAGCGGGAAAACCAGCACGTGTGCAGCGGGCCTAAGAGAAAAAACTGACGAAATTTATGTCATGTACCTATTAGTAGTCCCACACAAACCAAAATTACAAAAATTCACTCTGTAACAGAGTTTAGCACCTTATAAAATCTGGAAGAGTGTTTATCAGGTTTCCACTAGTCAGAAAGTTGTTTTCGCTGTTGGTACAAATAATAGATCAATAGTATTGGTTATATATTCACAGTGTCTTCATCCATTCTTGATTATTCCTACACAAACGCTACCCACTTATCGAATCAATCGACCTGTAACTTGGAATAAGATATATACGAAGTTGAATTTGTGATTTAATATGACAAAAGATTATACACTCGTGTGTACAAATTAGAGCGGATCCGTTCACGAGTGCCAGAGAAACTGAAAAAAATTGATAAAAAAGCATGTGCTTAGACCCAGATGTTTTTCAGTATAAGGGGTTTCGTAGCGCGTGCCATTCCAACTGCCAACTGTTCTAAGAAAGAGAAAAGATGGAACAGAAGAGCGGCATCATCTCAAACCGAGTTGAAACACCTGCTGTCCTTTATCTCTGTCTGAAGCATTAGTGAATAACTTATTGTATCTTCTTTCCTCCCTCACACGGATAAATAATTATTATTTCTAAGATCAGGGCCGGAATTAAGGGTGTAACATGACATATAAAAATGTTTGCGGCCGGGGGACCCCCACTTTTCGAAACTCGTTTTTGACGCAAAGCATATGATTTCACTATTGTCTTTCTGCACTGTTATATAATTTTATTAACTTATTTTTCGAAGCTTGTATGTCACATACTTGATGTAGTTTCCATTTTTCAAATATTCATTGCGTAATTGTATCTAGTAATGGGACAATATAGCTCACGTATGATTTAGAACATAAACAAATTAAATAAATTCTTCCTATTCATTTATTGAACCTTTATAGTTATGCTTGCAAAGCGTCATAGAAATCAGTACATTTGAAAATTGTGAATTATTATGTGTGGTTCAGAAAACCGTGTTTTTGTTAAAATTTCATTCCGTCAACGACATCATTTCCTATTTCAATAGTATCTTTCAGAGCGTGCTGAAAATCAGTTGCTGATATGATGCAGATTCCAAGGAAGCTACATATAATTTGTCGATCGTCTGTTCTGAAACGAGTTAGTAGATAAGGTCGTCTGCTCGAATCTCAATACTGTGCGAGTAGGCGAGTGTGCGTGCAGCACACAGGCAGAGGGATAGAGAAATTCGCCTGGAGCGCTCTTTTGTTACAAGACTATTCCTACTAGCCTACTACTACCTCAAGCCGAGTAAAAGAACTTCTCACCAATAATATAGAAAGTAATTATAGACTTGAAATTTTAATATCACTAACCAATAAAGTACACTATTGATCTATGAGAGTAGGAAATTATTGATGAATATAAAACCTGAGCAAATTTAGGATGTTGAATTACAAAATATCATCATACCAATTGCATCTGAAAATAATGAGAACAAAAGAAAACCACAGATCAGAACAACAAAGTGATTAAAATTTAGTAATAGTAAAAACCTATTGAGAGAACCGATATAAAATGGAAAGTGAAGTTTCCTCAGCTCTGTATCGAACAAATGTATTCTAAGTATTCAAATGTCAAAATTTTATCAGAGTATTTTGTATTTGTACAAGTCAATTTACTGTATTGATAAGTTATCCTAATACTGTTTGATGGATATTGTTAGAATTAAGTTTCCGTTGACATTCGGTACCTGAAAAATCCCATATTTTTTAATCAATTCCACAACAAACGAGGGTTCAATCACTTAATATTTCATTAGGGAATTATTGTATAAAATTATGAAGTATTCAGACCTCCATTTGTTCATAAAAATATCGTTAATAAATATTTTATTTGTAAATAAATAATATATAAGAATTGTAGCATATAAAATTTTGAACTAGATTACTTTTAAAGTAATTTTTTCTGTATTTTATGAATTTACCAAGAGTTAGTTTTTTATTTAGTAAACAACTAACATGAGCAGTGCCCAAACTTACGAGATGTAAAATAGCAACACAGAATTCTTTAAGTGTTGTAAATAAGAAATTTGAGATCATGGACAGAGTACAGCAATTATTTATACTTCTAAAAAGCCACTCAAAATCGAATAGTCAAACTATTTCATTTGAAATTACGACAAATATTGAAATAAAAACAAATAACCGCTGCTAAAAAAGAATAAGTCATTAGGTACTACTTCTTGAATAATATTTATAGCTTGTGACTTTTAGTACTATTATATGGAATTTGAATGCCATTATAATATTTTTCATAATCCCATACTGTTTTTTTGATTTAACAGTATTCAGATGACAATTGAAAAGTCAGTGTTAACGGCCGCCGGCCGTTATAATTTCATAACGGCCGGCGGCCGTTAAGAAATCACTTGTTCAAATATTTATTTCAAAACATCATTCTGCTTACAATAACAACATTGAAATCTTGGTCCACAGCGAGTTGGGGGAATAAACCTCTGATTTTCATTTCGCATAGGCTAATAATACATCTTCATTAACCGCCTTTACATTCTTGCTTTTACGCCACATTTCAAAATTTTCATATTCTTTTTGATATCGCTCTTGAGTTATTTTCGGCAGTTAATCAACACTCGCTGCACTTTACATGATTCTCCCAATATTTCTAAAGGAATTTGATTTTGTTCCTCAATTTCATCAATTTCATCCATGGTCGTTGTTAAAGCGAACTTGAGAACACAAAAAACTGACGTTGTTTATAAAACTGTCAAACTGTTCCATGACAACAGGGTGCACGACGTTGGGATTTTTCTTTAGAATTGCGAGGTAAACGGGGTTTTTTCTTTCTTCGGAATCAAAATATAATCTTTCAACGGGATTACGAAAAATTTTTAACGACACACGGCCGATACGCAAATAACGGATTCGGTTAGTTATAATCTTCGGCTGCGCCTAGGATTACAATATCCAACCTCATCCGTTATTTGCTACATATCGGCCTTGTTACGTCGATAACTATAAAATAACGTATCTTATAATAATAAAATTGGTTCAATCTACTCCCAGCTTGATGATACAAAGTGTATATATGTAAATTCATTCATAAAGATTTCTATTTATAAAATATAGGTACCTATACATATAGGTCGCCCTTACAAATCTAGAATTACTGAAAATATTTTCAACCGTATCCAATCAGGAACTTCTTCTTAATGACGAGTAGATATATATATATATATATATATATATATATATATATATATATTATATATATATATATATATAATATATATATATATATATATATATATATATATATATATATATATATATATATATATATATATATATATATATATAGCAAAAATCTGAAAATGTTATGATGACATAATTATGCAAGAATATTAACGTTATTCATATTATGTATGAATAAAAACATATCGGGTACCCGTTCTACATTGTTTAAATCTCTCTTGAAATCAGCCATTGACAAATATTTCGTAGTTTATATTAATTCTCATCAGTTATCATCTCATTCATTGAGATAATATTATATTCCTCTTATAAATTTCAAAATGAATCTTTATATTTTTGGATAACAGGAAAATTGTTTTACAGCAAATATGGAAGGTGTTTCGATAAGGACAAAGATTTGACTGTTTCAATTTTCAGTCATATTCTTTCGATTTTTTCTATATTACATCACGTACGAGATTCTTCTTTTCAAATTATCGTTTAATTTTTCAGGATGCAGGATAATATGAAATATTTTTCCTTTTCTCCCGAAAGGTTTGATTTTTTTAATTTCCTTTCAAGGTTTTTGAGGAGTACTAAGCCTAGCTACACTGACACTGAAGCGAGTTGACAAATTGCTTGCTTCTGATTCCTTCTTGAAGTGTCCGAAAAATAAATGACATATTCCTACTGAAAATGAGCGATTGTGAAGTGAAATTTTCAGTAGTGTTTGATGAGCATAGCCTGATGTGAAAGGCAATAACATGTTTGGAGATTTTATGCATCTATAGGATTCTGATCGTTCTAACCTCCGTTTTTCGGAATTGTCGATTATTCTGATTCTTGATCTCTTCTCTTCTCAAAAATCAATCAAACGATTCATTGACCCAGTTATATATTTTGATCCAGAAAACGCACATTGTTTATTTTTTCAAAATTCTTTTTAATTAGAGGAATCTAACTGCCAATTTTACACGCCTTCGAAGCAGTATAAATTATTTTCCTTTTAGCTTATTTTGAGTATAGGTATCATTCTCCCAGAAGAGTCGAGAATGTGAGTAGTTGATCCATCCTCGTATAATATTGTTTTCAACGCTTGTTCTTTGATATATCTAAGATTTATAGTAATTTAAGGTGAATTTTCACAAGCTTCAATTTTTATGTTTAGAGATTGTTTTTATTTTTTGTTGCTCTATCTGTTCGATTGAAAATACTTATCTCAGTCAAGTATTTCCACGAAATATTTCATCGATTATTCGCAGCTAGGATCTAGATATTGAATTCAAACTGAAACTAACAGCCCTCTCATAAATCATATGAAACATAAAATAAGTATAAAACTAAAATGAAATACATCAAATTTATGTTTTGGATGCCGAGTAGATTAATCCGTCCCTGATGAAAGTCTGAAATTTCGTTATTGGCAAATCAAGTCCCGTTAGGTTTTCAGGTTGAACAACCCTTTACCTACTCCACAATTTTTTGTGCGAGGTCCCCATCTTCCGGGGTTATTATATTATTAAATGCATCCAATGGCCACTGCCTAATAACCTTACGGTATATTTAAGGATTCAAGTGAGAGTTGCAGATGCTTTCCATTTGTAACTCATTTTCCCTTTTTTTTGTCCTAACAACTTGAAATCGAAAGGATGAAAATTAATCATGAAAAGTGAGAAGTGTGAAACAAATAGGTTCTTTAATCAAATATTTTGTATTTAAAATTGAGGATGAAATATGAATTCGTCAGGGGTATGCTATGCTTTTCTTACCTTAAAACAAGAAAAATGGCACCTATATTATGTATAAATATATATATATATATATATATATATATATATATATATATATATATATATATATATAATATATACATATATATATATATATATATATATACATATATATATATACATATATATATATATATATATATATATATATATATATATATATATATATATATATATATATATAATGATTATGTATCTTGATTTGACAGTAAGAGGTTATAGAAAAACGCTTTATACGGTTTAAAATATGATAGACGTTTTGAAGAAGTTCATTCTTCTTCAGTATATGAAAAACACCAATTTTCGTAATATCTTGAGTCTGCAAAAACAAGCATTACATGAGTATATATATGAAAAATTCCTTGAGGAAAGAAAGAGTTATAAGGCAACATTACATAATTCTTACACAATGTTATAGGAAAAAACGAAATACTGACGGCATTCTGAATTCAAATTTCAACTACCAGAAACCCGAAAAAGGTCACGATAATAGAGTATATTGACCAAACCCTAAAACTAAAATCAAAAAATTTCGACTTGATGGTAAAAAAATTGAAAATAATTTCTGCTTCAAAATAACTACCCTACAAGAATGACAACAGCTCTGATGAATCTAACAGCGGATACTGATATCATACACGAGGAAATTATCATATGAATTTAACAGGATAGTTGAATGCCATAAACTAAAAATAGTTCATAAACTGAAGAACCAAATAAAGCAAATTAAGCAAATTGAAAACATAAATACTTGAGTACAAAAAGTCGAATGTGGTATACTGAGTCCCATGCAAGAATTGTAATAAACAGCATATCGAACATACGTCATAAAGGTTACACCAAGACCACAACAGCAACACTGAACCAGTACTAATGGAACACAAATACTGACGATAGAACGATAACAAAAACAGTGGAAAATATGGAAGATAATGCATATACAATTAAACATGGAAAACAAAATAAATGCGAGGCAAGACTCAAGGCTGCTGTATCAGTTTTATGTACAGCAACTAACTACCACTAAATAGGATAAATAACCAGCAAAACTCTTAACATGAACGACAATATTGAATGTGAAGTACATTTTAATTAATTTTAAAATAAATAGTAGAAACGGTATAAATTTTTTTCAGCTCTGTGGTAACAGATTCCACTAAGAAGCTGATTGGCAGTTTTATTTTGAATGAAATAAATAAATAAGATTGAATAATGCAGGGTATTTATATATATATACCTGCCCATATAATGATATATATTTATATGTATATATATATATATATATATATATATATATATATATATATATATATATATATTTTTATATATATATCTACAAATATATATATATATATATATATATATATATATATATATATATATATATATGTAATACACATTTCAGATATTTTAAATAATTAGTCTTTTCATATAATGATGAACTAGGAACTTGTCCGGAATATCTATTATATTTTAAACCGAAGAAAGTGAAATAAGATGTGATATTGAGAAGCATGTAACTAACAAATAAATGAAATGAAGATATATATATATATATATCTATATATATATATATATATATATATATATATATATATATAAATATATATATATATATATATTTATTCGAATTATTGTTGCCTGTGAACTATTTCTAATCTCTTGATAATTATTAGCAATAACAGGCTTGTTGAATCTTAAAAAACTCGATTTTATTAAAAAGTTGACGTTTCGCCGCGACATTCGTGGCGTTATCAAAACTTATGAAAAAATTGAAATTTCTTTGACATTTATTGATCTGAAAAATTTGAATAGAAACACTACTACTATGTTTCACTAAAATTTTTTCGACTGTGGCCGTTCTTTGTTATTTATTACGTGCTATTCAGTCCAATATTATCATTCAAATTTGTTATTATTAGATGGTAAGGAAAACCACAGAAACCTTTACCCACGTTATGTTCGAAATAGGTTCAAAGTATTTTGATTTTGAAGAGTCAAAGAATAATAATAATAGGGCACTATTTATCTTTTTTTCAAAAATTTCTCATTGCGGCTGTGGCCGTCTTCAGTTATTAATTACGTGCTATTTAGTCTAATATCAACAGACAGGTCTGTTGATATTAGATGGGAAGGGAACCACAGAAACCTTCACCCACGTAATGTACAAAATAGGTTTAAAATATTTGATTGTTGCCTTTGAAAAGACATTACTTGTGATTTTGGGGATCACATGTTCTAAACTATACTTTCTTTCTAGAAAAATTGAAAATTCTAAATGTTTAGATTTTGTCTAAGAAGATGAGTTGTTGTGGTTAGAGTTTGTTTGTTGAATTATTTTGTTTTGATTTATATTGTTTCTTAGAAAAATTAAAGAATTATAAATCTGCGTATATTGAACTCAAATGTTTGATATCTGTTCTATCATTTACGACTTCATTTAAATTTTTTTGAATATGTAACATTTCTAAAATTTCTCTGCGTTTTTGATCTTTTTCTATTTCTAAAATTTTTGTGCTATTAAAGTTGAAAGTATGATTCTCATTGTTTTTATGTTTCATTAGTGCTGTGGTTTGTGTTCTGGTATATTTGTTTGCTTTTAATCTTTCTTCTAAATTTTGAAAAGTTTGTCCTATATATGATTTATTACAATTATTACAGGGTATACTATAAACCACATGAGATTTTTGCAGAAGAGGTGTTTTACTCTTTAATTTAAAATATATTTGTTTAATTTGATTTTGTGCGGTGTGGGCTACTTTAATATCGTGTGGATTTAAAATTTGTGATATTTTATTACTTAAATGAGGAATATATGAAAGAGGAATATATTTTTTGTTAATATTTTCTTTTTTTGATGTTTCTAATGTGTTGTACAGTTAATGAATTCTATTTTCAGTGATTTTCTGTATAAGTTTTATTGGGTAATCGTTTTTTATGAGTAATTTATGGACATCTTGTAATGTTTCATGTCTGTGTGTAGGTGAAGTAAGTTTAAGTGCTTTGTCTATATATCCGATAATTAAACTCTTTTTTTGTGACAAATGATGTGTACTGTTGTAGTTTAATATTCTTTGAGAAAAAATTTCTTTTCTATGCCATTTTGTGATAATTTCATTGTTTTTGTGTATGAGAGTAATATCAAGAAAATTTAATGTATTGTTCGTTTCTTTTTCTAGAGTAAATTGTAATTTTCTATTAAAGTCGTTGAATTTTTTGAGAATATCATCAATAAAATCTTCTGATGTTATTATAAGGCATCATATGATCATATGATCATATAATCATCAACATACCTTTTGAAAGTTATAATTCGTTCATTCGAATTATTTAATACATTTTCTTCTAAATATTCTAAAACTAATTGAGCTATAACACTGGAAATAGGACTTCCCATTGCTACACCATCAATTTGTTGGTAGAAGTTATTTTCATATAGAAAATAGTTTGTACCAAGAGCAAATTGAATTGCTTCTATAAAATCGGTTTTAGGAATATTTGTATAATTTTTGATAATATTCCATTTGTCATTAATTATTATTGGAACCAGAGAATTTTGAATATTGGTATAAAGAGAAACATCATCTAATGAGAAAAATTTGTAATTGTTAGGTATTTTCAGAATTTTAAGATGGTCTACCATCTAATAATAACAAATTTGAATGTTGATATTGGACTGAATAACAAAGAACGGTCACAGCCGAAAACATTTTAGTGAAACATAGTAGTATGTTTCTATTCAAATTTTTCAAATCAATAAATGTCAAAAAAATTTCAATTTTTTCAAAAGTTTTGATAAAGCCACGAATGTCGCGGCGAAACGTCAACTTCTTAATAAAATCCAGTTTTTTAAGATTCAACAAGCCTGTTATTGCTAATAATTATCAAGAGATTATATATATATATATATATATATATATATATATATATATATATATATAGATATATATATATATATATATATATATATATATATATATTATAATATATATATAATAATTAGTCTATTTATATGATGAAGAACTAGAAACTGGTCCGGATAAACCAGTATATTTTAAACCGAAGGAAGTGAAATAAAAAGTTATATTGAAAAGCATGCAACTAACAAATAAATTAAATATGGATCTATATATATATATATATATATATAAATATATATATATGTATATATATATATATATATATGTCTATATATGTATATATATATATATATATATATATATATATATATATATATATATATATATATATATATATATATATATATATATATATATATATATATATATATATATATATATATATATATATATATATATATATATATATATATATATATATATATATATATATATATATATATTAAAAATATTTTCATGTTGTGCCAAAAACACGAAAAGTATCAAAGTAGAATTTTTTTAAATGGAATACCCTGTATATTATTTCATTTTGAAACAATGCCAGTTTAACTGGTGTTTTCTTGTATTTAACCAAAGACCTACTTATTGGAACAAACTTCATGTCGCACTTGTGAAATATTGACTAACATACACTTGGTGTTTACAAATAAAGGTAAAATAATTGCAATATTTAAACGGCACTAACTTTTTTTACTCAAATGAGACACCCAGTATTTTATATCACCTACAGATGAAAAAATGTTTATACCTCAATACACTCTTATCGATATCTTTTCACGTTTTCAAATAAAATGCATATTTTTATCTTTCAAAATTATTTTATTGAACTTATCAAGTAGCCTATGGTGTTTTAAAAAATCAGAATTGATTGAAATAAACACCAAGAACATAATATATGCTTTTATTTTTCAATATGTTTAATGTTAAGTATTATTTTGAATTATGAAGGAAAAAATAATATGGATATGAAACAAGCAATATTTTATATCAAGTGTTCAAAATGGCAACCATCAGACTCTATTTATTATTATTTATCGTATGGCGATGTACAAATTTACTCTTAAATACAGGTAAAGTGTCATACTCTAAAAACAACATATCCTTTTCATGAAACCTTTAGCAAAATTTGAGAACATACGCCGGCTCACATTTAGAAAAGCTTCTCTGATACTCTGTTTCATATATTGTCTGGTGTTGTTGGAGGTGTGTATTATACAGCACTTGTGAAAAATTGACTAACTTATAGGTACTTGATGTGTAAAACTAAATTATTTAACTTAAATAGAACGCCCCTTATTTTATATCAACAACAGATCTAAAACTTAATTGTCTATCGAATAGCTAAATACATTCCTATCGATTACTCTTCACGTTTTCACATAAAATGAGCATTTTTATTTTACAAACTGATTTTGCGAAATTTTTTATTTATCAAGTCGCCCATGGAAACAGCGCATCACAGAAGCTTTTCTTAATGTTATCGCGCGTGAGTAATTAGATAATGCTAAATGTTTCATCAAAAAGATACGTTTGTGTTTAGAGTCTGATGGTCGCCATTTTGAACGCATGATTATAAAATTTTGCTTTTCATATCCATAATTTTTTTTCCTTCGTAATTTGAACTAATACATAACATTTAATATATTGAAAGATGAACGCATATATTATGTTATCTTGATCAAGATGCAAGATGAAATTGTGCATATTATTTGAAAACGTGAAGAGATATCGGTTGGATTGTATTGAGATATTCCATAGGCAATTAAATTTTACATCTGTTGATGACACAAAATACGGGTGTAATTTTAGTTTAAGTTGAACAAGTTAGTACTGTTTAAAGATTGCAATTATTTTACCCTTAATTTTACACACCAAGTGTAAGTTAGTCAATATTTCACAAGTGCGACATGAGTTTGTTCCAGTGAGTAGGCCATATCATTAATTTGGTTGAAAATAAGAAAACACCAGTTGAAAGTCTTACCGTTAAAACTGATAGTACATTTTCGTAAAATACGAGATATTTCAAAAGAAATACGGTTTAGGTGAATTGAACCTCAGTGAAACTGGCTTTTGTTTTCATCGTAAAATCCAAAAATGAAATAAAATACAGGGTATTTCATTTAAAAAATAACAGCTCAGATACTTTTCGTGTTTTTGGCATCCCCTATCTATCCGAAGGAAAAAACTTTTATGAAATCAAATACTTTAGCCATAACTCTTCGTGTCGATATATATATATATATATATATATATATAATATATATATATATATATATATATATATATATATATATATATATATATATATATATATATATATATATATATATATATATATATATATATATATATATGTATATATGTATATATATATATATATATATTAATAATTATATATATAATTATAATAAATATTTCAGAAAGAAGAATGTTTTTTCCGCTAGGGGAGAAATGTCAGAAGTTATTGTATCAAATACAAGATAAGTATTTATTTTTTTCAACAATGAAAGAAAAATTATATCGCTATTATACAAGATCTAATGTACAGAAAAGTTGTTTCTTTGCTTAATTCTTGATCAGATTGCTATCATGAAAAACGTTATTGTTTTGGGATAAACTAGAGTTCAATTAATGTCTGAAAAATATGTCAATAAAATTGCTGTCTAAAATGTTTTTAAAAAATCACAAAATGTGTACGAAGACTTAACACTTTCTCAAAAAATTATCTTTCTTCCTTCAAACGACCTCTATTATTTTTAAATCAATTCATTGAAACAATCGTGAAACCTGTATCGGGGTACACACTGACAAAGGGCATATATTTTGTCGAATATATCATTAATAGAAATGTGTTTAATGAAGTATGCATTTATTGTTAGTGTAGATCATTGAAGTTTTATAAATAACGAATACTCCTACTGTTAATATTCAGAATTTCTATATAAACTGAAGCTGTTGCTGAGGATGTTTCCCATTAAAAAAGGCTCAACGGCACCATAAAAAGCAACCAGGAAACTTGAAGTCTGTTTGGTAACATCGACGGCAGCAGGGATTTGAAAGAAAGAGAAGTCTTGGTCGCGTGTGCCTGTTCTACACCTGTACCACTATATAAAAGCAGGTGCAAATACTTGATGCTCAGCCCAGCCGATTTACCAGACTTTACCTACGTTCCATAGTTCGACCCTCATGAACGACTTTTATTGATCGGATTATCACATACAATCTTTATTTCCATCGGAAATGCGAGCTCTACTTTCAACGTAGCCTCCAAAGATAAATGTTTCACTATTGAAAGTAAAGAACATTGAATCTCTGCAAACAACGTGACATGTATATATATATATATATATATATATATATATATATATATATATATATATATTATATATATATATATATATATATATATATATATATATATATATATATATATATATATATATATATATATATATATATATATATATATATATATATATCAGTGGCGGCTCGTGAGGTTTTGGTTTGAGGAGGCTACAAGAGGTGTTAAAAAATACACCATAGGCGAAAATTTTTAGGATTTCAAGGTCAACCGCCTTATAATTTAAAGAAAATCAAAGTAAAACAAGCACCCTAAGCTATTAATTTGTTTTCACTTTCGAGTGTCTACCTTGAGACCTACAACTCTTATTTACAATATTCACAAAAGCTCTTCTCAGCCAATTAATCAATTCATCTATTCATCAAATTTTTTTTTCTTTCACAAAATAGGTACCTACCTACCTACTCAACGAATTTGTTAACAGCTGGTGAGAGCAAATAAAAAGTTATTATATATTTTTGAAGATTAGCGGGATTCTGCGATCTTTAACGTTAGCAAAATGATCTATCATATCCTCATAAAATTTTTTGTCTTTCGCCAAAAGTTTTACCAATTCCTTTTCAATAGACAACAAACTAATATTTTTCAAACGATCCTGACTCATTGAATTTCGTAAATAAGTTTTAATTCTCTTAAGAGTGAAAAACGAGCGCTCTACGGATGCCGATGTCACCGGGATAGAAACAATTAGACATAAGAGTTTATAAACTTGGGGTAAATCTTGATTCAAATCATTATCAAAAAGGTATTTAATAGTCCACGCATGATTTTCATTTTGCCCCAAAATTTCATTGTCATTATAAACAACACACAGTTCACTTTTTATGGCCACCTTATCAAAAAAAGTGTATTTTTGACATAAATTTTCCAAAAAGTTATCTGGAAAATTAGCCGAAAATCCGGTTAACAAATTTTTATTGAGTAAGTCGAAGAAATGCAGTTCTTTCAAATCAGAGAACCTTATTTCTATTGGACCCCTGATAGTATCCAAAATTTCATAAAATATTTGCTTATAGTGAAGCTCTATATCTGCGTAACTGAATTTCTTTCGTTTTGGGCTAAATTGAGTCGTATCATCAGTAATTTGAAAAACAGAAAATAGTTTTTTAAAATAAACTTCTACACGAAATTCCGAAATTTTTTCCAAAAGAAACTGGAGCCGATTTCGTGAGTAAATTGCATCTGAAAACTTGTGCTGTAAGATTTGAAAAACTATTTCTGTTTATTCAAAAATTAATTTAAAGATGTTTAAAAAATATAAATTCCTTAACTTGTGAGTAAGGTATTAATCCGCGTGCTGTATTTAAAGTTATTTTATCGGTGAAAAATTCACTCACTTTCAACTAGGTATAGAATTAAATCCTCAAATCCTAAGCGGCCCCAAACAGAGACATTTTCACTGGTCAAAAGTAAACACTGCCAAAAAAATAATTTATTTTTTACCTGTGATCCGGTTAGGCAAGGATGTCTCTCATAATTCCTTGTATTAAAACCGCGGTTTTGTTGTCTGTTACGCTGTACCAAAGTGTTTAATTCAGGGGTAGGTCGCAATGTTTTTATCAAAACTTTATAATAAAGTTATGGGATAACAAATATTCTACTAAGTCACCATTGAAATTTTTGAAATTAACTTCAGTAACCAAACTCATTTTAAAACAATACGCGAGCAATATAAGTAAACACGCAGCCATTAGTAACTACGATCACACTACGATTCAATTAATGCTTTCCAACGAATTCACTCGATGTCACGCGAAATTCTATAGTTGTGATTGGTCGACATTGTATGAGACTGGGTTCCTATCCGTGTTGCCATTTACATGTGTTTTGCTTTTCTATTGCAATGAAGTATTCATTCGGAGTATTTGCACCGTTGTTTGCTTTTCTGTGGCAGGCATAATGAACGTTGAGAATATACCTTTCTAAGCCTCCGCAGCGTTGCCACAAATCTTGAAATGAATGAAATGCAGTAAATGTAAATACCTTCTATATTAATTAATAAATTATATTATATAATGTAGGTTTAAAGGAAGGTAGGTGCATAAAATAATACGATTTTGATTAATATGAATATGCTGAATGCTGACTATTCAATATAATATATTAGTGATACACGGAATATTATTGAGGAGGCTTAGCCTCCTTAGCCTCCTTTGACTAGCCGCCCCTGATATATATATATACCTATATATCATCAATAGTATCAGACCAGTTCAGTTGTACTCTTTTTTTCTTTGCTCAAGCTTTCGAGAATTTATTTTCTCTTCATCAGGACAACTACAAATAATTACACTACATAATACAATGGTGAACGGTTAAACAGTTATAAAGACAAAACTTACGAAGTCGAGGGTGTGAACCACGATAACCTCAATAATTCATTCCAGTAAAACTACAATAAACACACGGCATACAAAGTCGGCTAGTATACCCATCAGACTGAACATCATTGATTTCGAAAATCCCACCTCAGAAATTCAAAAAAAATTGAAATATTGTTTGGAAGTTAATAGCTTGCACCTGGCCCATCTCATTAATTGAAATTCTTCTGAATACCTTTTCTTTCATTTTCCTGAATTTACCAACAAAAATTTTTGGAACGAAGGTCCTTTTCACGGCTTCGACAATTAGTTTACTGAAAAAATGATGGTTTTATTGGATCGAGGCAGCATGCTTGAATTTTTGAAACAAAGTTCCTTTACGGGGACTGCGGTAGGTTAGTCAACTAACGATTAGGAAATTATTTGAGACTTCCACGGAAAACAACAACGCTTAAGCGTCTAAATTTAAACTAGCCTTAAAATTATTTGGTAGTCTCTCTTTATATAAATTCATATGAAATATAGTCAATGTGTGAATGGAATGGACAATGTAATTGTGTGTTTGCGGTAAAAACATAAGATACTGTCGACATATCACATTAGGTGTTGTAATAGACAAGAGAAATAGCCGCTAGCTTAGTTTTATTATTATAGCACCGAATTATCAATCGATAGCTAAAACAACCAAATGATAAAGCATATTTACCCTTATTTAGGGAAATAGCAGAGATCCAAGGAAATGGATTAGCGCCAAGGCAAATTTTTCATTCTTGCTATTGTTTATATCCAATCATTATCATAGAATTATCTTCAAATAATACAATTGAGTACCCTTGCATATAAAATTTGAAGTTCCCTATTTTCTTCGAGCCTTGAAAACCAGATGTTAACTGTGGCCCATCCATGTAGTTGATGAAGAGAATTCAATTTAATAATGCCTACTTGAATGAACTTCTGAAAACAGTGGTGAGCCGCCTCTGGGTAAGGCAGACTAAAAACTGAACATACAGCGATCCTTATATGCTTTGATGATTACAAAATGAAACGTAATGTTTCGATGATTGTGGGGTACTCTTGAGGTTTGAATTTATCATACTCGTCAGTTTATTTACTCTAGGGATCTACAATTTAACGCCAGTTCCAAATAGCATAAGGGCTTGTGAAGAATGTATATAACCCAACTAATAATTTCTAACTGAACTACCAATATTTATAGACATTCAGAAACATCCATACCTAACCCAGGATTTGAACACAACAGGCTTTCCTTAGAGACGGTCATTCAATATCTGCTGCACAAGGGGTGTGACCTTGTCAGTCGATGATAGAAAAGCGAAAGTAAGATAAACGAAAGATAAAATTTAATATCCAGAATTTGAAGCCATATAACTTGTTTGTATAATTGTTGTGTCATCACGTTAAAAATGCACCCACAACGAGTTTACTACTTAACAATAATTTTAATGATTCACTACTAATTTAGACTATTTATTCAACTGACGCTACAGTGATATAACAGTACAAGAAGTTATTAAATCATGAAGTAGTGTACAAAATGCTATATAACTGAAAGTATGATGGTACAAATCAAATTTTATTACTTCTGAATCTTTCTAATATCCTTTTCCATATTCCTTGAATTCAATATTATCTTTCGTACATATATTTGATTACTTTTTTTAATTCACCTTCCAAAAATCTTACTGAAGAATATCATTGCATATATTGACTATAGCAATAAAAATTCAATAATAGAGTGCAACAGCCAGTCATTTTTCATGCTTTATTCATATTCACTAAGACTTCCTGATATATCGTATTTGCGACCAGCAAAAAGTAATCGATCGACAATCCCATAAAAACAGATGAATTGCAATGATACCTGGATCGGTTGGAGTCAGTAAAGATACCAATGAATTATTTGATGTTATTGTGACATGAAGCTCGAACGAATATTTCATAAAAACGACCACACGTTGCGAACTAAATTCAATAAAATAATAAACTATGAAATCCCGATATTGCAGTGATACAGCTATTGTCCGACATAAAAAGTGGTCACTACCAAACAATGTTAAGCTCATACTGCCGTAGAATATATATTCTCGCTAATGACGTTTGTTCACCATACTGTCGAGCACAAGAAGATGCGCGCATTTTAATTATTAACCAGTTTCTTGGGAAACTAATATCAGAAAATAAATCGCCGTTGGTCTGAGATATATCCTGTGTTAAAACATAGCATCTTAATCTATTGAATCGATTACTATTATGAAGTATAAAGTATTTCACTCTTGAAGATAATTGATTCACATAAAGTTACTTCGATGAAATGAACAGGGTGATTTTGTAATTTATATATTATCCTCATTGAGTAGGCTCATCAAAAATACCAATGCGTTTTTAGACCTTTTGTGATGAAAACTCCGATCAACATTTTACTCAAGATATATATATATATATATATATATATATATATATATATATATATATATATATATAAACATATATATCGCTTCTCCGGAAGAACAAAGACACAAGTGCCAATTAGTTATTTTGTCAGGAAGCGAGTTTGAAGAAATGGATTTTGCTGTATGCAAATGTGACGCAAGGCTAATCATCTTTATGATCATGAATGGGACTTATTATTCAGTAAATTTTATCTATTTTAAGATAGTGCAACGCTTTTTTTAAATTTTGAGAGTATTCAGGATAGCAAGATCATAGAGTTTTAAGACTTTTCAGTTACGTCTTTGTTCCTTCAGAAGAATTCGCACTGTTGGTAATTAAGACATAATTAATTTGCCGCGAATGAAGCGGTTTGCGCTAATTAAGGTAATTTAGACATACAAAAGTACAAATTAGAACGTTTATTACTATTCTGCAGAATAAAATTTCAAAACAAGCCTTCAAAAAATGGTTCATAGAATTTGGGTATAATGTTGGAGGTAATCAAACTTTGTATGTCCTTTTTCTTTTCGGGAATTGGTAGTCGTGAGTTATAAGCAGGTGTCAATGTGATACTTTTCAAACTATTTTTTTTCGACTCCGAGGTACGTCTAGATCCGGTTGATCTACTATGGGTTTGCTTCCAGTCCTCCACCTTGTAGCTCGTCTTATAAAAATATACTTCACTGCCCTTAACAAATTTTATAATTTTAATGTCTGTCAGCTTCATTTGTTCACCATTAATATTTTTCTGAGAATTGAAGCCAATTTCATTCGTAAGTGCTTTAAGGTCCACAAAGTTGTTATAAGCCATTTCTTTTACAAGAAAGGGATTTCCTCTTTTCTTAGAATTCCGGATTATAGACACCAACTGATCCGGTACGTACAATGGCCCTGATTTTTTAGCTTTCTTCAACGATCGTTCAATAATACTATGGACAGCATCCCCTTCATTTTGCGTGTGACCTCTTATCAAGAATTTGTGGGTAATTGAATTTATATTGAGTTTCTCGACTGCGTATAAATACATTGCCCATATAAATCTGCAAAAAAGATAGATTTATTAACATAAGGAATATTATGATACAATGAGTTTATTGTTTTACCTATTCTTCTGCTGACCGCAACAATTATCTGAATAGAAGATGATGTCGGTTCCGGGGCGAGTCTTGCTTACTTCTTCAAGAAATTGTAGTACGCATGAACCTATTTCAATAGCACCTCTCAAACCCAATCCTTCATACCAGAAATAACATACAGTATGATCATTATTCATTTCCGATATCTGAAATCCAAAAAAAATTATCTATGTACTTTGCTGAATAATTACTAATACTTACAGTAAAGTTAAAGCAGTTCAATCTTGACTTGTAATAAAATGCAGAAGTCTGACCCATAGGTACTGGCAAAACTGCCTGTAAATCGTACGTTGCTAATACTATGTTAGATCCTTCGTCTTTGGCCATTTCCCTATCAGTCGCCTTCTCAACTCGACTCAATTGTTTTTCCTCCTGATGAAGCAGGTAAGCAGTTTCCAGCTCATCTTTATCGCTATCTTTTGCATTTTTGAATGCTTCACACAAATCGCACTGGTCTTTCTTGGGAACGAAAAATCCAATATTGAATTCAGTATTAAATATATGAGCATAACAGTCATAATTTGCTGCAGGTTTTTCCTGAACGGCCCTCTCACTTTTATAGTGCCTGTGCATTTCAGCAATAGACAGTCCGCCATCAATAAATTCTCGAGACGTGTTCGCTCTTTGATAGTGGCTTTCCACCCTTGGAATCGAGTTTATGTGGGTTCTTACTGAAGCAATTATCTCATGGTCAGTTTTCGAATGCTTGTCATGTCGTCCTCGTTTATCGCCAGGCACAATGCCTGAACCAGAAGACCTTGATTGTATAACAGTGCGCATCGCTCTTTCTGTTATTCCAAAAGTATTTAGCATGAATGTCTTGCACACGCGAATTTTTTTTCCGTTATTCATCAAATAAAACCCACAATTCTGTCTCCTTGGTGCATCTGAACTCGTTGTTATGCGACGATATTTCAATTGCAGCGGCTCTATACATGAAGCCAAGAAATCGCGTTGTCGTTGAAGTGAGGCTAACCCCCAATAACATTGGAAAAGTTCTGCCCTGCAGTTGTCGGATAATTTCTGTGAGCATTTGAGCATGCAACGGTCAGAGCAAGGCGGGCCCATCACCCTTTCTTTCACCTCTTTTCCACTTCTTGAAGTATAGCTTTTTCCGGAATTTCTTAATAATTTAGTTTTTGTTTTTTTCCACTCTTCTGGCTTTCTCGGTCTCTTTTTTCCTTTTTTGATAGGTGTGGCATTGTTTGTTTGGGAGTCGTTCGCAATCGAGGCTAGCGGATATCGATTATGGCTTTCAGATTCCGAAGAGGAAGTTGAATCACTTTCTGATGGAATGTAGTTATCACTATCTTCTCCCCAGATATTTTCTTCGTCTTCTGAATCACCTGATTCATGATATATTGGGTTGGCAACCTTCCGTAGTTTAACCTTTGTTAACGACTTTCGTTCAATTATCTTATATGAAAGCTTACTGCTAGTAGACGGCAAGCTTGTATCAATGAAATTACTGGATTTTTTGGCTGAAAATTGTTTAACTTAGTTTAGCTATAAAGAATTATCAAAAATACGAACCAATAGGAACAGAATTGGTTACACTTGGATTCAGGTGCAATGAATTTGAGATTGTTGAATTTATATCCGTGGTATCATGTTCAACAGATAAGTTCTCTTCTGCAATACTATTATTTCCAATTTCGATTGCCTGAGTTGCCAATTTTACCATTAAACGACACCGATTCATTTTCAAGAAATGTTTGTATGTGTAATCTAGAAAGAATGGTAAATTAACACATTTCTGCGTGACAGCAAAGTGAGTATGGTCCTCACAAGTCACAAGCAATCATGAAGAATGTAATGCAACAGTGACCTAAGTTACGCTTGCGTCACAAAAAAATGAAAATTTTTAGAGCAAAAATGACATAAATTACACTTACGATGTTGTTCATTCAACTGGCCACACAAACTTCTGGGGTTATTAAGGATCACAATGACACACTGTGCAATTGCGTCTTTATGTCCACTAACACGAGTTACTGATTTGAACACAACTGAAAGTAATAGCAGATACGTCGTTGTAGAAACGGTAAACACACGTCACTTTTCGCATCTGGAACACAACTGAACAATACGTCGATGTTCGTCTGGCCGCGCGACCTATTATAAAAATTTTACAAAAGACGTAACTGCCACCTAGCGTCAACTAGACACATTACAATTGTGGCAATGTTCTATTGGAAAAAACGACCAAACTTACATCTTTTGACATTCATAAATCAAATATGACCTGATTTGCACTTGCGTCTTTGTTCTTCCGGAGAAGCGATATATATATATATATATATATATATATATATATATATATATATATATATATATATATATATATATATATATATATATATATATATATATTATATATATATATATATTTATATATATATATATATATATATATATATATATATATATATAAATATAAATATCCTACTTTGAAATATCTGTGTTGACTCAGAAGTTCTACAAATTGACGGATACGGAAAAAGTGTTACGCCATCTAATCTCGTGGCGTCAAGCATAATATATTTTTTTTACGAGCGTGTGAAAAGTGACATTTTACACACCCATTTCGATGTGAAAAATGTCATTTTAACGCACTAGTGAAAAGTGATTTACTTTTCGCACTAGTGTGAAAAGATTTATATATTTCGAAAAGTCTTTATTGAGTAATTGAAAAATGACAAAAACTGAATATAGTAATTTCATTAGAAAAAAGTTTACCACAAAATTTGTACAGTTAGTTAAATTAATCCCTGACAAAAATTGTTGATAGGATACTGAACTTCCGATCGAAGTATTCATTGTCAAAACATCTTCATTAGGCTGTGTACAGGTCACCTCTTTCTTTCCTAGTATCTTCAAGGCTGTTTATCGCTCTCTACGGAGTTTTCCACATATCCCTGGGCTACAGTGACCGATTTCCAACCACCATGACATATGAGAGTCAAAATATCTGCTCCTGAGTCTGCTAAGAGCGAAGCAGATGATCGCCGAAAATAATGTCCTGTATAGCTAAACGGGTCAGGCAATCCAAGGAAAGTAGTTATGTTTTTCGGCATAGCTCCAAAAGTGATTATGCCTATGGACAGTTTTATAGGCACGCATTTTCTATATTGGAAAAAAAATCGATTGGTGAACGCTTACAGGACGCAGACGCTCATACTTTCGAACAATCTTCACTAAACAAATTTCTTCAATTGAACCACCACTAATAACAAATTCTCGACAGGTTTTCATTTTAGTATCTAGTATTTTAATTAAGTAAATATCACCTTTGTCTATACGTCTTCAATAGTAATCCAACACAGCTCGTCTCTCCTACACCCTCCTGCGATTCCAATGATTAGTGTGACTTTCATGAGCAAAAAATCGTCATCGTTGGCCCTTGTTGAAAAAATTTTGACATTTTCTTTGAAAAAAACTTCTGATTTCTTCGCCTTATAACCTTCCGATTTTCTTTTCAAAAAAGATAAAAATTATTGTTGTATCAATGTTTTTCTCTTCCGATAGCATTGTCCTTAACATTGAATAATGACTCCAAAGAGATGAAGACTTTTGTTGTGTGGACTTCTACTGGAAATACGCTAATAAGACAATCTCAGTGAGATTCTTTATTTTATTTTCACTACACCACTTTTCGAAACGTTTATATGCATTTTCATATTGGATCCTTGACCGGGCCGGTAGAAGCGAATTCATGGCTATTCTCGCAGATTCTTTTACGTCTGATGAAGCTAAATCACTATTTTTTATGTCTGAAGAGTTCATTTCCTCCACTAGGTTCATGGATATAACTTTTTGAGGTAGAATTTTTCGAATTACATATGGTTTGTCAACTTTACTGACATACAATTAAATAACATAGGATCACTATTGTTCAATATGATGGAAAATAATATATATATATATATATATGGAAAAGATATTTTTATTCAAAGAATTCTGACGAACGTTTTTATTTTTACTTTTGTACATTGACAACTGTTTTTACCATATTGTTTGTTGACATGGTGATTCGTATAATTCTAAATAATATAAAAGGCTGTAGAACAGCGAAACTAACATTCCCAACATCCTTCCCCCTTTTGTGATTGAGAAATAAAATTGGAGAAAATTGCAAAATCAATTGTATACCAAAGCATAACTATGAAAAAACTAAAACTTTTTGGTATTTTACTAGTCCGTCCACTCCTTGTTACAACCTTCTCTGAAGTTTCTTGTTCTTTCCACTCAGTTTGGTTTCACTTTTCTTCTCTTCTTCGTGTTTATTTAAAATCAATTGATTTTTGTCATCTGCTGATATCTCCAAAGGGAAATAGCCGTTGAAACGGACGAAGAATAGTGCCCTGCCGTGTCTTGCTATTCTTGCTACTCCATCCTTACCAGTTAAAATATCTAGAATTCTTCCAAGAGGCCAGTTCAAACGTTTTTCCTCAACTACTCTGACCAATCTTTCTCACCATCCTCCCCACTAAGCAGCTGTGGGAGGATTAAAGATCCATTTGATCTGCCTAACTGAGGAATATTCGATATTTCCTGTGAGCAGTCTTCCGAATATATCAGCTCCTAATAATAATTCGATTTCATATGATGCATTATCAACTTCGATTTCATTTAAAATAATATCTTTCCGCTTCAAAAGTCGAATATATGCTGAATTTTCTAATCGCGGAATATGATTACAAATTTTGTCTTATTCTAGGACTCGTAAATGAATCTCGAATTTTTCGTTAAGATTTTGAACAACATCGTAAATGCCGTGTTCTTGGGGAGGTATTTGCAAGCCACCAAAAACACCCTGTACTATAGTTTGTTCGCCATTCTGGACATATCCTAATTCATTGACAATTTTTTGACAATATATATGACTTTTGTGAATTAGAATCTAATAACGCTCGTATAATCTTTTCTTTCTTATTGTTCACAATCCTAACTAGAATTGTTTGTAATAATGTATCAGTGCAAAAATTTGTGGTTAATACATTATCGATTCTGTTCTTGTTCATTACATTTGATTTATTTCCTTTATTTTCATAAGGTATGTTTGCACACATGATGGGGTAGTGTTTCTTCTTGAAAATCAAACATTTTATTGGCTATACAATTTTTGCTAGTATGATTAAATTTCAAACAAGTGAAACAAGCCCTTTTACTCGTTACATTTGCTTTCCTTTCTTCTAATGTGAGACTCTGTGCTTTCAGAGAATCTTGGCTAGCATGTGTTCGTTCGCAAAATAAACGAATTGGAGTAGTCTTACCTCCAATTGATTTCAAATGAGGACCTTTTCCACTGGCTGAAAACAGGGCAGATGCAGTATATACCTCTGGCTCTCCAGGTCTCTGCTGTTTTCCTTTAAACAATCTTGTATTTTTGTTCTGGCTCTTTTCTTCAGAAAAACTGGTCTGAGCTAGATTGATGCGCTCTTCCGATTCCACTTCTCTTCTTATAAAATCTAATAACATCGTCAAAAGATTAGTATTTTTAGAATTGCCTGTACTTGATTCACCCTGTTCTCCTGATTTACTCGTTTTCGCGACATACGTGCTACGGGTTCTTTCCCAAATTCTTAGTAATTCAACTGGTGAAGCAGACTCAACTAGTGGAAACAACATTGCTGCGTATTTATCACTGGTAACGCCCAACGATTCTAAAGCTCTCAGTTGAGTTTCTATCATATAAACTACTCAATGTCATACCTGTCATCTCTTTAGTTGCCTGCTTCAATACGAGATCTAATAATTCTCGAACATAAATCTCTATTAGAAATTCATCCCAAGCGAAACGTAATTTCATCTGATCAATAGCTTTCAAATAGTTGGATCCAGAGGGCGGAAAGCTCCCAATCAATTCGCTGGCTACAGTACCTTATGCAGTTGCTTGCACCAAATATTGAAACTTGTCCTCCAATTCAATATCTATATCATCATGGATCTTCTTGAACTGGCCCCAGAACCCTATCCAATTTCTCACGGTGCCATCAAATTTCTTTAATTCGAGTTTCGATAATCTGAATTTCCTCTTCTTCTTGTCGGATATGGAACTCTGCGATTAAGTAATCTCGTCTTGTTTCGTCTTTTCGTTCATGACCACTTCGAATCTTGATCTACATGTGATTATTTCGTCCCTGAACATTTCTACTTCATCAAATTCTTTCACGATATCTTCTTCACTAAGATTGGATGAAAATAAATTTTCTCTTATATGCTCATCTAGTGAAATAATCTATCGGTCTTATCCTCCAACTTTCTCATTAAAGCTAGCACTTGTTCTTAAGTTACTGACTTATCTGCGAGTGCTAAATTCAGATCGTTGAATTTTTTATTGAAAAGTCTTCGGATGTGATATCTTTCCATTTTCAAGTTTTCCATCGTTACTCAGTTCTGTCACGGTCGCCACAAATGTTGAATACGATGGAAAATAATAATAATAATAATAATATATATATATATATATATATATATATATATATATATATATATATATATATATATATATATATATATATAAACTCTTGATAATTATTAGCAATAACAGGCTGGTTGAATCTTGAAAAACTCGATTTTAATAAAAAATTTGACGTTCCACTATGATATTCGTAATTGAAATTTCTTTGACATTTATTGATTTAAAAAATTGAAAAAAACAGGGCTGCTTAGTATATGCTATTCAGTTCAATATTAACATTCAAAATTGTTATCACCAGATGGTAAGGGAAACCAAAGAAACCCTCACCTACGCAATGTTTGAAAATAATAATAAAAGGGTACTATTTATCTAACAACAAAGAAATGAGTCATGGGAAAACATTAAAGAAGTGGAGTAGAATTATCGGTATAGACGCTTATATGGAAGCAGCCGTTGACACGTGTTTCGGACTCTTTGGTCCTAAACTTAAGCTGAGGGTTTTAAACTTTGTTATAACTGTAAGTACCCCTTTTTAAAAGATTTGAAATTCTAAATAAATAAAAAATTTCATTGAAAACGGCTACTTTCATATAAACGAACTATTCCGATAATTTTGCTCTACCTATTTAATATTTTCCAGCAACTAATTTCATTGTTATTGTTTATTTACTCGTTCTTAGATCTCGCGGATAGCATTAATCGCCTCCGTGGCAAAGTTTGACCAAATCTCCCATACCGGAGAGTTCAGACAATAAACCACAATTGTGTGATTATCTTCCGTATCTAAGGATTTTGTTTGTTGTACTTTTTTCATCTTCAAATTTTCAATCTAATACTTGGCTACGCCGTTCTGATGAGGACCAAAGAGTCCGAAACACGTGTCAACGGCTGCTTCCATATAAGCGTCTATACCGATAATTCTACTCCACTTCTTTAATGTTTTCCCATGACTCATTTCTTTGTTGTTAGATAAATAGTACCCTTTTATTATTATTTTCAAACATTGCGTAGGTGAGGGTTTCTTTGGTTTCCCTTACCATCTGGTGATAACAATTTTGAATGTTAATATTGAACTGAATAGCATATACTAAGCAGCCCTGTTTTTTTTCAATTTTTTTAAATCAATAAATGTCAAAGAAATTTCAATTACGAATATCATAGTGGAACGTCAAATTTTTTATTAAAATCGAGTTTTTCAAGATTCAACCAGCCTGTTATTGCTAATAATTATCAAGAGTTTTAAAAATAGATCACAGGCAACAACTATTTCGAATAAATATATATATATATATATATATATATATATGAATATATATATATATATATATATATATATATATATATATATATATATATATATGAATATATATATATATATATATATATATATATGAATATATATATATATATATATATATATATATTGACAACTGTTTTTACCACATTGTTTGTTGACATGGTGATTCGTATAACTCGAAATAATATAAAAGGCTGTGGAAGACCGAAACTATCATTCCCAACAACTATGATGATCTAATTGTAATGATTTTCAAAACAACAAATTCAGGTAAATAATTGCTGGTAATATACACGAGTAATTTTAAAAAAGCCAATGTTTATTAGGCTCTTAGGAAAATTCTTGTAAGACGTACGTGTGAAAACTACGTTTAAGGCACTCGTATTAATTGCAAATTTTTATATTCGTACATTAAGCGAGTACTTTTCACACTTAGGTACATCATAAATATCTATTTTCTATATTGGCGATGATGCAATAATGCTATTCAATCATAATGACTATCAGGAAAATTCACAGATTGAAATATTTATTTGGTGTTTCGGATGTCAATGTTAGCGTTAAACATATTCATATCGTTATTGATAATTCACTCAGGAGTTCATTCGTACAAGACTTCTCATCAGATTTTTTTTTATAGGCCAGTCAGTTTAGACATTGAAAATCGAAAATTTAACAATAATTCCAAAAGTTTTTAAACTTTGTTCAATTGAATGCTACATAGAGAAAGGAAAAATCTCATTTTGCAGCCTCTTCCGAAGACCGGTAGGTACATTGTTAAAATTGCAATAATATTGAATTTCACCTTATGCTTGTGAAAAAAATTCCAAAAGTTCTGCAAACTTGGAGTAGTATTAAATATATTATTTCATATCACGTATCAAATTTGCAATCAATTTAAGGGTACGGAACCTTTTACGTTGAGCGGAACATGTTTATTTATAATTTTTTTAATTCGTGGTAATTTTTTACGATGGTCTCAAAATAATTACAAAACTTTTGAAACTTGGTTGCAAATTTAGGAAACATCTATTCTGATGCATTTGCAAATTTGCAACCTTGTACGCGGTCCGGAACTTTATGCAATTTGCAAAACTATAAAAACCCAAAAACCATATATTTGTAAATTGCATAAAGTTTCGGATCTCGTATAAGGTTGCAAATTTGCAAATGCATCAGAATAGATATTTTCTGAATTTGTAACCAAGTTTCAAAACTTTTTTAATTATTTCGAGATCATCTTGCCCGAAAATATTACTACGAATCAAAGAAATTATAAATGAACATGTTTCCCTCAACGCAAAAGGTTGCAAATTTATACAACTATTTGGTATATTCTTCCTAAGTATCTGTTAAGTTTGCAGAAGTTCTGAAATTTGTTTTGGTCAGTTTATCAAAGAAAAACGTTAATTTTGAATAAAAAAATATTCCGTAGCCTTAAATTGGTTGCAAATTTGATACGCGATATGAAAAAAATATATTTAATACTACTGCAAGTTTGCAGAACTTTTGGAATTTTTTTCACAAGCATAAGGCAAAATTCAATGTTATTGCAATTTTAATAATGTTCCGGACTTCGGAAAAAGTTGCCAATTTTCATAGTTTGTTTTTATCTCTTTCTCGACCCTATATTAAAGTTTGAAAA
>JARQZK010000061.1:230000-262500 GCA_030704885.1 Cynegetis impunctata | reverse complement strand
TTTCAGAAAGTCAAGGAAATAACGATTCATGTGAGAAATGTCAAAATATTATCGCAGAAATACTAACATAGTAAGTTTTGCCGGCTTGCATGTTTTATCGCTGTGAAACGAGAGTAGCTATGGAAACTTTCTCACTAAAAATGGAATGAGTGAAATTGCAATCTTACATTGCTTGAAGGCTGCAACCCGAACATATTCGTGAAAAAATTCCTTAGAACCAATACCTACATGAGCCTATGAACTTTCTCCAATTCGGTTATGAAAGACGAGATGAAAAGCTGTACCCGGTGCAAATGGCAAAACCGCCTTTGCCAAATTCTTTAATCAGGCCTTGCAAATATAATGCTGCTTGCAGGACAATGTCCTGCAGTTGCATAAAAAGTAAATTTAGAGATGAAATTTTACCTGCTTAAATTTCATCTTGAGTGGCATTCGACATGACTATTTCACGAGAAAATATGTCTAACAGTAATATGGTCACATTTCAGAAAGTCAAGGAAATAACGATTCATGTGAGAAATGTCAAAATATTATCGCAGAAATACTAACATAGTAAGTTTTGCCGGCTTGCATGTTTTATCGCTGTGAAACGAGAGTAGCTATGGAAACTTTCTCACTAAAAATGGAATGAGTGAAATAGTCAATGAAATTCAATTTCAATGTATGATAAATTAACTCCATATATAATGTACTATTTAACGATGACATTTTTGTTTATTATTTTTGGACAGTTTAATAACATTATCAGCAGAACATGTAAAAGTTCAATAAAACGTATCCGAATCTACCGCCAATAAACCTTAAGAAATTTATACGAATTCAAAACAATTTCAATGCGTATGGATAAACTTTAAGAAAGCACCAAGAGACTTGATAGTGGCAATATTGATATAAATAATTATAAAAAGGAAAACAATTACGTGGAATGTTTCAAAATATGTTCGAATCGCTGGCCGTTCACTTTCAAGCACTTCAAAATGCGGGCGTTGACTGATTTCGACGTGGCAGCAAACTTCGTTTGAATAGTTTTGTTCCATAATTTTTGAAGGTATTTGCAACTACTTATATGTCAAAAATGTCGATATTATTAGTAGATTGTCGCAACGTTACTGTCAAATAGTGATCATTGCATGCTTATCAAATAACGAATGGGGACACCATGTAAAAGGAACATTTTCACAAATGAATGGTAATAAGTCCGAAACCTGACTAGTTAGGTAAAGGTATGATACACGTAGATAAAAAGCAAATTCCAGCAGCTTTCCGAATTTTCAATAATATACAGGGCATTCCATTTGAAATAATCAACTTTAAGTCACTTTTTCAAGCAAACAAAATAACTGAATATTTTTACCACCCTGTATTGAAGTAACGCAGATTAGGCTGATGTGTAGAAAGCCCCCAAGTATCACCAAACTCCCACCCAAATTTCGATTTTATACTATTTCTCAACTCAAAGATATCAACGTTTTTATAGGTCTTGATTTCTGAAGAAAAAAAAATTAAAATAATTTTTATTTCGAAAACGGTAACAGATAGGTATAGGGAAATATTATAAAGAGTTATCGTGAAATTGTTGAAGATTCTAAAAATAATATTATATACAGAATCTTTCATTTGAAAAATCAAAGTGGCCACTTCTATCTAATAGAAGTGGCAACACCGCATTACAAAAAATATTTTAGTTGGGTAGAGAATGTCCGACTATGCCCTTCAGTCAATGTTCAAAGTGATCCGTCGTATGGTTCACCAGAAACGTCTAATGTGCCATCCACCGTGAATCACTCTCTATATATATATATATATATATATATATATATATATATAATATATATAATATATATATATATATATATATATATATATATATATATTAATATATATATATATATATAAATATATATATATATATATATATATATATATATAATATATTTATATATATATATATATATATATATATATATATATATATAGAGCTACGTAATCGGTCCATACCTTTTGTGTCATTGAAGATATCGATATGAAATTTTCAGAGCAAATATAATCTGACTAAGTCTATTTTTCAAAATTATTTCGAGGAAAATTGCACTTCCAGTTTTGCCGGAAGTGATATCAACTTTGTTATTTCAAATGAAATACCCTGTATATTTTTTGATTTTCGAATTTCTTATGTAATTTATAATAAAACTGTCATAACATTCTTCATACTCAAAATGAACAGTTTTCGAGTTATCAATTTTTTTCGTAAAATTTTGACAGTTGCGTCTTCAACAAAAATAGGCAATAACTTCTTTGCAAGTAGGTCTATTGGTATGCGGTTTAGATTTTTGTAACCTTGAAACATTGTTTTATTTATTCCATGTCAAAATTTTCCATATTTCTAACTTATTATTTGATAAAATCTAGTGTGAAGTTGGCAAATTTCAAACGTTAATATCTTTCTTATTTCTAATGGAATGCTTTGTATATGTTTGCATTATTAAATTTGCTATTCAATTACCTTTCGATTTGTATAACCATTCCCTATACCTAAAGTTGATAATAACAAAGATATTTCACAATTTTGTAATAATTTATATATCAATACACTTGAGACATCGACTAGCGAGTTATTTTTGAAGTATCCATGGATACCAATTACGAAAATTGTTTAAAATTTAATTGTGTCACCTTTTCTGTTCATTAGGTTTGTAGCACCTGATGCTGATATCCGAAAAGATATTGAAAAAATAGTAATTCCAAGACGTTAATATTCAATAATTATTGTTGTTCATAAACAAAATATGTTTGTAGTACCTAGACTGATGTCAAATTGCAATGTCAAGTTTGACATTATCATTTTGGTCAGGAGCAGTACATTCGCATGATCCAACAGTTACTCCAAATTATACATTTCAATGTTATACAGAAAGAAATCACTGCTTATTGATAACAGAATCTCAAAACGTAGTTGAATCAGAATCAGAATATTTTTGATGATAAATTCTACTAGCTAGCAGAACATTTCACGCTTCTCCAATACAGTAAACCATCATTTCTTGTTGCGTAAAATCCATTTCATTAACTGAAAAAATACTGAATAAGGTGACTCAATTAGATTTTAAATAATTTTCATTATTTGTGTCCATGGATACGTCAAAATAACACGCTAGACGATATCTCAGGTGTATTGATATATAAATGATTACAAAATTGTGAAATATCTTTGTTATTATTAACTTTAGGTATAGGGAAGGGTTATACAAATCTAAAGGTAATTGAATAGCAAATCTAAAAATGCAAAAATATACATAGCATTCCATTAGAAATAAGAAAGGTATTAACGTTTGAAATTTGCCTACTTCACCCTAGATTTTTTCGAGTAATCGAGTAAGGAATGAATGAAACACTGTTTCAAGCAGGGGCGTATTTACGGGGGGGTACTGGGGGTAGTTCAGAAGAGAATTTGCAACACTAAATCTTCGAATGAAATTGAAAATATAAAATATATCAAACATCATCCAAAAACTAATGAAAAAGGTTTTTTCATATTATTTGATATTCCACGTAGCATATAAAAGAAATAAATAAGCAAACGAAATTTATCAGAATAGATAGATCCTAGATAGATCATACCTAGATCAGTGAATCGCATGCGAAACTTTGTGTGGTTGCATAAGTAAATTTAAGTAAATTGGCGCGATGCCTCGGCTTCACTCATTCAAGAGCAGGGGTGCGGGTTGCCGCATCGTTTGGTCCAAATTCTTCAATACAAATTATGAAAATTATACAAATTCGGAACATTTGTTATACATACTCACGATTATGGAAAGAATTCCGCCCGATGACGATTTATTATCTGCAGAAATAAAATCCACTGAATTTAGATTAACATCCCTCGAGTTCTATGTTCTATGTGAATTTCCTACATCTGGTAAAACCTTAAGTTACGTACGTACGTTATATCTGACCTGATGCGCATTTCTTCCACTTCATAGTTGAGACTTAAAATTGCTGATTTCTGAGAGATTATTAAGTGAAGAAAGATTTTATAATTTATAGTGAAGTGATATTGTTAATGAACAAAAACAAAACTTGAATTAACTATGTTTATTATCACAAAAATACTTCGAAAAAAATCCGGACACCCTACTGCGTAGTACTAGGAATGATAAAACCCCTCGGCGCATGTGCATGTCGTAATGCCTGCTATATCATTTCCTATGGAAAATTTGAAAATTTCAGTTAATTCTTAGAGAAATAAGTTTGAGCTCATTTTAAAGATAATTTATCGCAGATCATTTTTCCTCATGGTGACTATATCGGGAAATGTATAGTATTTGAGATATAAACAAAAATTTGAGTGAAATCCATAATTTTTACTAATTTTTTTTATTTCTAGGTGCGACACGTCATTATTTTTTGAATATATTATATAAATTAAAAAACTACCCATTAAATGCTATCATTTTATTTCATTATTGTGAAAATCGATTTAGGTTTGAGATTTATAGATAACACCACATGTCTATGGACGAAAAAATCTAAAAAACGCTATATTTTTGTTATTCTTCGCGGGGAAAATTTTTTTAAATCACTTTTCTTATGAAATTGTATGTGTTTTATCGATATCAAAATAAAATTATTTTGTAAACGTACAAATTTTCTCTCGTTTATCGGTTGTCAATAGGTATACATTTTATTGAATTTTCTGCATGTTCTTGCTATTATTTGGTCACATGGACCATGTACAATAAATAGCTTCATCAAAACTTCATGAGAATAGTTATTCCTTCCATTTTGATTGTTTTCAAATCAAATTTTCGTTAATGAACGCGCGAACGTTTTATTGTTGATGGACTAATTGTTAAATTTTCATAATGACATCTTTCTTGACATTTCATAGCAACCTAATACAAAATATGGCTAAATAATTCGATTTTTATAGAAACTTGCTTTTATTTCGAAAACCTGACTTTTCAGGTATAGAAACATGATATATCATTTGAAAGAAATTTCAATTTTCTTTCGAGAAATTCAATAATATACAGGGTATTACATTTAAAAAAATGCACGTTTTAATATTTTTGTATTTATCGTTAAAATCGCAAATTTTGAACGACCCTGTATAATGGAGAACAGAGTCCTTAGAATATTCCTAATACGTCGGAACTTGGTAAACTACACCTAAAATTTCAGCGTCTTAAGAATCGGAATACCTTAGTAATGAACATTCAATTGAAGCTATGTTTTGCACAAAAAAATAAGGAAACCATTTAATTTCTCTAAAACCTCTGGAGATAGGTATAGGGAAGTATCATACAAAAACAATTGGAAAATGATAGAGAAGCAAAAAATGAAATAATATATAGGGTGTCTCATTTGAAGTTTCATAGTTGCTGCTACTTTTTAGTATAAGCGGCAACGCCGCAGCGCCACTATTATTTTAGATCGATAGAGCAAAATCAATTATCCATGAAACCAAATTTTCAGAATAATCTCCTGTCCCGTTCTCCATAAACGTCTAACCTATCATCCACCGTGAGTGACCCTGTATACAGGCGCTGAGAAACATTCCGTTTGCAAAAACCGATGACCTCATTCCGATTGATAATTTGAGTAAAGAAAGACCTAATAAATGATATTGTGGAGGTTGCCGGACGGAATTATGGTCCAGTTTTTTTTTTCGGCCCTATAATAGGAGTTTTCGATTCCATCGCTGTAGCTGTGGAAAAAAAAGTTGTGTAGAATGCAAAAAAAAATTGACCGTTATTTCTCGACTGGAATATCTCTGTAAGACCCTCACCTACCTGGAAGTGGAGCTTGCCTGACAAGCCAGCTGTCAGTTTTATTGTAAACGCCCTCCACAGCGACTCATACCAGTTCTTGAATTTTGGAGCGGGCTGCGCTGTTCTTAACCGTTTATGACGCTTCAGTTATAGCTAAACGTCATTCTCGTGCGCACTGATTATTATCACTAGTACATTTTCCAATTTTTATAATAGTAGTTTTCAGAATTTTGTGATTTATCTGGTTTTTAAAGTGAAGAAATGCCGCTACAATCAATAAATTTGAAAAGAAGAAAATCCAACGTAAAATCATCTCTATTTTGTGATTTACCGGGTAAACTGGTAAACGAACAGAAAAAAAAGTCATTTGAAACGATTCAAAATGCAGCACATCAACGCAAAGACGAAATTGCACACAAATTTGAGAAGTTGTTTGATCCGACTGCTGATGAACAACACTTCTCGTGGCATAAAAATTGCATAGCCAGCTATATCATCGAAGAAAAAATTTGTCGTCGTGAAATATCACTGCATAGAGCGCTGAAAAAAAGTGCTTCGTCATCAGGCGTGGCTGGCCATTCAAATGAAAGGACCCGCAAGTCAAAAAGAAGAAGCAGCGAATCGTCGAGTCACTCATGCTGTTCCATTTGTGGTCATACGAGAAAAAAAAATTACAAAACTTTATCTTTCAACTGAAATTTCAGCAACTACGCTAATTTTCAATCCTTCGCGTCGACAACACGATGAAGTGTTCACAAAATTTTGTATCTACGAAATACTGGAAGATTTGTTAGGCAAAAACTTCCAATATCACAAATCGTGTAACAGGAATTACGTTTCATTAACAAAATCTTACATTGCTTGAAGGCTGCAACCCGAACATATTCGTGAAAAAATTCCTTAGAACCAATACCTACATGAGCATATGAACTTTCTCCAATTCGGTTATGAAAGACGAGATGAAAAGCTGTACCCGGTGCAAATGGCAAAACCGCCTTTGCCAAATTCTTTAATCAGGCCTTGCAAATATAATGCTGCTTGCAGGACAATGTCCTGCAGTTGCATAAAAAGTAAATTTAATTGTATCTACCTTTGCAAATGCATTGGCAATAATTGTCAAAACTTACCTGCATATTGGAAAATGTTATTTTTCAGAACTTATCAATACGTAAACCACTTTTTTTGTGAAGATTAAATTTGTATTGTATTATGATCATGCCGTTATTCATTTCTTACCTTACTCAAACAACCCTTAGCCAAGAACAAACAAAGAAAAAACAATATTTTTTTCCACAGCTACAGCGATGGAATCGAAACCTCCTATTATAGGGCTGAAAAACAAAAACAAAACTGGAAAGTTCAGAGGCTCATGTATTGGTTGTAATGAATTTTTTCACGAATATGTTTGGGCTGCAGCCTTCTTCGACGATTTCAGTTGAAATATAGTGTTTTGTAATTTTGGTTTTCGTCGTATGACCACAAAGGGAACAGCATGCAGTGACTCGACGATTCGCTGCTTCTTCTTTTTGACTTGCGGGTCCTTTCAGTTGAGTGGCCAGTCACGCCTGATGACGAAGCACTTTTTTCCAGCGCTCTATGCAGTAATATTTCACGACGACGAATTTTTTCTTCGCTGATATAGCTGGCCATGCAACTTTTAAGCCACGACAAGTGTTGTTCATCAGTAGTCGGATCAAACACCTTCTCAAACTTGTCTGCAATTTCGTATTTGCGTTGATGTGCTGCATTTTAAATCGTTTCGAATGAGTTTTTTTTTCGATTCGTTTACCAGTTTACCCGGTAAATCACAAAATAAAGATTTTCTTCTTTTCAAATTTATTAATTGTAGCGGCATTTCTTCACTTTAAAAACCAGATTAATCACAAAATTCTGAATACCACTATTATAAAAATTGGAAAATGTACTAGTGATAATAATCAGTGCGCACGAGAATGACGTTTAGCTATAACTGAAGCGTCATAAACGGTTAAGAACAGCGCAGCCCGCTCCAAAATTCAAGAACTGGTATGAGTCGCTGTGGAGAACGTTTACAATAAAACTGACAGCTGGCTTGTCAGGCAACCTCCACTTCCAGATAGATGAGGGTCTTACAGAGATATTCCAGTCGAGAAATAACCGTCAATTGTTTTTTTGCATCCTACACAACTTTTTTTTCCACAGCTACAGCGATGGAATCGAAAACTCCTATTATAGGGCCGAAAAAAAAACTGGACCATAATTCCGTCCGGCAACCTCCACAATATCATTTATTAGGTCTTTTTTTACTCAAATCATCAACCCGGTCTATATATATATATATATATATATATATATATATATATATATATATATATATATATATATATATATATGGAAAACAGAATTCTTCGTGTTAACGACACACGTGCGTGGCAATAAAATGAAGTGAACTAGGACATTTATTTGAAACTAATCAAACAAACCTCCTAGCGGAGCTGGCTATAAGAGTTCACGAAGCATCGAAATATCAACATCTACCCCAGACGGTAATTGTTCGAAATGTTAATTTGTTTATCACAATCGATGGAAATTGATAGACAGACTGTTTCGCCCTTATCGGGGCATACTGATGAGCCCAGCATTCAAAAATACATGAAACCCTTAATTTCCACCCCTTTACCATCAACCCCTATTTTTTATTTGTTAAACTTTTCTGAAATGGCTCGACAGATTCTCATGTAATTTTGTGTGTATATCGGTTAGGTCTGAGAATTGGACAAAATCTAGTTTTGATCCTCCTAAATGTTAAGGGTGGTCCACCCCTCAATTTTATTTTTTTATTGTTCAGACAAAATTTTCTGTTAAATTTTTTTTTATGATACAGTATTCAAGAATACATACAACCCTGAATTTTCACCCTTCTACGATCAACCCTTATTTTATATTCGTCAAATTCCTCCTAAATGGCTCAACCGATTCTCATGAAATTTTGTTTGCATATCAGTTAGGTCTGAAAATCGGACAACATCTATTTTTCATTCCCCTGAATGTTACACCTCAATTTTTTTTTGCCAATGAAGCTTCCTTTCCAACTTATTCGACATTGAAGTTTCTGTATGCAACAAATTTAATTTCATGAATTACAGTAGTCCTAGAAATTGATAAGTGAGTTGACTGTCACCAGGTGACAGAAAAAAAATTGTTATCAATTGAAAAGTTGGTGTAGTTTTTTGTTAAACATGCAGTTTTCTAACGAAGAATATGCAGATATTATTTTTTTGTACGTTTTTCGTGATAGCAACGCATTAAAAGCTTGTCGGGAGTACAACAGGAGATTCCCTAATAGACTACAACCATCTCGGCGTGTGTTTTCCGAAGCTTGTCAAAGGCTGCGATAGCATGAAATTGGCAATTTCCGCACTGGTGGTGCTAACCGAAATAATTATCATATTATATATAATATATATATAATATATATAAGGAAAGAAGTGATATATTGGGTATTCGATAATCCGGAAATATGTACTAGAGGCAGTGCTGCTCGTCTCAATATGTCCCAAAGCTTTGTTAAACCTTATGTTATGTACGAAAAGTAAATAATTTGCACCCAGAAAATCACATGCAGAAGTCGCCTTCTATCAATGGCTTCTTCAGCAGCATGTAAAAATGAAAGTTTTTTTATTGGTCGAAAGAAGCTACTTTTTTTCGTGATGGCATACCTAAATAACTGCAATAATGAACATGTATGGTCTTTATAAGATCCTCACGCATTTTAAACCGTTTTTCAATAAAGATTCTCTATTAATGTATGGGGCGGTGTCTTTAATGGACAACAACTTCCAATTCAAATTATTTCTAATCATTTCAATGCCGATGCGTAGGTACTCGAAATTCTTAATAAACGATCCCACACATTTGCAAGAAGATTTTCCTGCGGAGTTGGTAAAAATGGTATATGGTATCAGCACAACGGAGCACCACCGAATGATAGATGAAATGTTGTCGCCTAGGTAAACCAAACTTTTAATAGGAGATGGAGTGGTCGGCGCAGTCAGGTAATATGGCCTACCAGATCACCTGACTTGAATCCTTTGAATTATTTTGTATGAAGGCATTTAAAACATTGAAAATTAATAATAAATAATAATTGACGAATTATTAATGAAGTCGAATCCCTCAAAATAGGCAAAACATGCAATTAGTATACGATTTCCTTATTATGCGTTGCAGAGCCTCTTTTGGTGCTTACGGGAGTATTTTTGTATTTGTACATAATGTATTTAAGTTTGAAATTTATGACTTGCAGAAACCTCGACATCAAAAATTTCGGAAACAAAGCCATATCCAAAAATTTTATTTTACATTTTCTATCAAGAATATCGTCTTGTATTGAGTGGGACATCTCATTATTTCTGAAATTGCTTTTAAAACTATACCGTGGATGATTTTTCAATGACTTTTCTTTATTTAAGAAACACACCTGTCTCTTATTAGTAAAATAGAGCCATAAATAATCAAAAATGTACTGCAGATTTGGGTGAAAATGATGTACTACGCCAACGCAACGCTGAAATTGCATTTCATTTATCACCAGAAGGTGTACTTTAGTAAAAAAAGCAACAAATATTCAATATTATTCAACAGTGTAGTTTTCATACCAATTTTGAAAAGAAACCATCAGGATGGTCCGTCATGTATCTCTATTGAGAAAATCGATTATCTTCGAAAACACGGAGTAAGTATTTCGATAAGAACTTCGGTTGTGTAATTTATGATTCACAGGAATATGTTATTTTCACTTATTTATATATATATATATATATAAATATATATATATATATATATATATATTATATATATATATATATATATATATATATATATATATACAGGGTGTACCAATCTTACGACAAACTTCGGTATATGGGTTATTCTGAAAGATATCAAAAAATGTTATCAACAAAAATTGTAGATGTCTTTAAGGTTCATATTTTGAAATTATCTCGAACTATACAGAGTGTTGCATAACTCCGTTACAAACTAAACATATGGTTTTTTAAACGAGAACCCCTGTATATTATACCGAATTCGGATTACTCACATTTTTTTGAAGCTTTTGATTTAAGGTTTTGCTATGTTATACAGAGTACTTCAAAAGATATAGACACGTTTATATGAAAATCGTAGGTAAATCAACGTTCTGTAGCTTATTGTGCGTTGAAGAAAAAAATTTTATTTTGCCTAACAGAGTTTCGTAATATAATGCAATATCTCCGAATTATAATAAATTTTAAATATTTTTCATTTTGTATACAGGGTGGACGGAAACTCGAACCTTTCATTTTCTTTCTTATTTCAAATGGAACACCCTGTATTTTATAGCACAAATAGAATCTTCTATTATGTAACCTTAATTTTTGTTAAGCATTCCCTATACCCAAAGTTAATAAAAACAGAGTTATTTTGTAATATTTATTGTGAACCATAATTATCAACCTATTATGTGAAAGCAATTAACGTTGAATCTAACAAAAAATCCTATATAATAATAAATTTTAATAAAAAATTTATTCTTAACAAAATAAGTCACCAAAAGTATAATCCTAACCGTAATATATAATACTAAATAAATAATTGGATTGCCAAATTCGACTTCCCAAAATGCAGGCGGCCGAAGGCCGCATTTTGGAAAACTTATGAAGCCGAGATAAGGAGATCGGCCCCGAATCGCGGGGCCCGAAGGGCCCCGTCGACCGCCCACGTCCTTTCCGTAGTGCTTAGGCTACGTCTCGCCTCGATCCGAGACGCCGAACTTCGATATCGAACGTTTAAAGTTTGACGTTTCTCCGAAATTTGCTAAAACGGCTGCATTCCCGACGCTTAAGAACTATTTTCGCGTCACATGGACTCGAATTCACGTGACCGCCTTTGGAGCCGATAGTTGGACGGGTTGAATTCTATCGAGAAGTTTCGGCACGGCGAGTCCCAATGAGGTCGTAGCATCTAGCCGATACCGCACGAAATTGACAGCGAGCAGATGGCGCGCCCGTTCGACAGAGGCAGGGACGGGCTCAGCACTCGACGTGTCGCTTATTGTTCGAAAGAGGCAGGGACGGGCTTTGCACTCATCGTGGTTCGGAAAACTATATTTTCATCGATCTATAGTTTTCACGGATCTATTTAATAGGCGGGGGAGCCTCTCACTAGTATTAAACTAAATTTTCAAAGTGTTCACCGTTAACTTCAATGCAATGTTGGAAACCATTACATTTTCTCAGTTAGCGTTGACATTGATGTTAACGGTCAACACTTTGAACATTTAGTTTAATATTACGGTTAGAATTATACTTTTGGTGACATGTTTTGTTAAGAATAAATTGTTTATTCAAATTTATTATTATATAGAATTTTTTGTTTACATACGTTTATTGATTTCACATATAAGGTTAATAATTATGGATCACAATAAATATTACAAAATAACTCTGTTTTTATTAACTTTAGGTATAGGGAATGCTTAACAAAAATTAAAGTTACATAATAGAGGATTCTATTTGTGCTATAAAATACAGGATGTTCTATTTGAAATAAGAGAGAAAATTAAAGGTTCGAGTTTCCGTCCACTCTGTATACAAAATGAAAAATAATTGAAATTTAATATAATTCGGAAATATTGCATTATATTACGAAACTCTGTTAGGCAAAATTAAAATTTTTTTTTCAACGCACAATAAGCTACAGAGCGTTGATTTACCTACGATTTTCATATAAACGTGTCCATATCTTTTGAAGCACACTGTATAACATAGCAAAACCTTATATATTTTCATATATAAACCTTACAGATTTTCATATAAACGTGTCCATATCTTTTGAAGCACACTGTATAACATAGCAAAACCTTATATGAAAAGCTTCAAAAAAATGTGAGTAATCCGAATTCGGTATAATATACAGGGGTTCTCATTTAAAAAACCATATGTTTAGTTTGTAACGGAGTTATGCAACACTCTGTATAGTTCGAGATAATTTCAAAATATGGACCTTAAAGACATATACCATTTTTGTTGATAACATTATTTGATATCTGTCAAAATAAACCATATATCGAAGTTTGTCGTAAGATTGGTACACCCTGTATAAACTTATTGTATAACTATTTATTATAATATTCCCGTTTCTGAATATTATCGAAAAGTTATGATAACTTTATGAGGAGAGTCAGTTGTATTATACTGGCCTTTCATCAAAATAAGTTTTTGAAACATTAAACTTATTGATCCTGCTTCATCAATTTATATAGAATTAATGGAACTATATAAGATTCTAATCTTCATGGATCCTATTTTCAACTGAATTTTTCATCATCTTATTTACCTGTTGTTACATTTCGCTACCTTGCAATAGATGGCTCTAAAAGACAGATGTAACAGATGTAACGACCGATATTGCAACTGTTAAGCGCAATCGCTTGTTGTGTCGCCCTCTATCCGCTATGAAAAAAAACAAAGAAATATCTTATAGTGCTATCTGCTCAAAGTGTACATAGCTAACTTGGTTATTCTATTAATCTGCTACAATTCACTTTTGATAATACAAACTATACTGTGCAGTTTCATTGGTAGATTTTACCAATGAATATACAATAGTGAATTTTTTTGAAAGTACCCAATTGTAAAGTTGATTTTACTAATCATTACAATTAATGGTTTCACTAATCTCAATTTGATGTATTCATCTACAGTAACATTTTAATGTGTATTTTTCAGAATTTAGAATCAGTTATATTAATTTTCCATATGATTGTTTTTTTTGAACTATATCATTCCTAGTAGCAAAATCGATGTCATCTTTTTTTGTTTTGAATTGGTGATGCCGTTACTCCGTTAAAATCAACAATATTACTAGAGAATTATACATTTAATTTCAGCGATTACTACAGATTTAATTATAGTTACCTTCGAAATCGAACGAGTGTTTTTCTGATGATATAATATTATCCTCTTCAATTTCAAGAGTTGCACCCTTATTAATTTCTTCACTGCATGAACTTAATTAATCTAGTGATCACTTTGATAAGGCAGACAAGAGAGACGTATATTGCAGTTTATCTGCAATTGGCCAGTGTGATCAGAAAATTTAGTACTTACCTACGTTCTTACGTATTTTACTTATCGTATGACAGGACGGTTGACCCTTGGACGTTTTCTAGTTATCTACCTGCTGTAAGAAAATTTCACTTCAAGTTGACGAATAGACCGAGTATAAAAAACGACAAAGCATGTATACAAGTCATTCAAGAATTTAAAAGAAGAAGAATCTGACAGATTTCTATTCTATCGAATTTCATCGCCACGATTTTATCGCCACGTTGGAAACATTTTGTTTGGATGATTTGAAATGATCCGCAAATAACTTCTTTTTTCAATGATTTCAGTTGTTTGAATCAGAATCTACTTTTATTATATGAACTTCTATGTTGTTAGTTATTTTTATACAATATGATCGAGTATTACGCGACAAATCTAAATCAGTGGCGGCTCGTGAGGTGTTGGTTTAAGGAGGCTACAAGAGGTGTTAAAAAATACACCATAAGCGAAAATTTTTAGGATTTCTAGGCCAACCGCCTCATAATTTAAAGAAAATCAAAGTGAAACAAGCACCCTAAAATACTAATTTCTTTGGGAAAAAAATTGTTTTCACTTTCGAGTGTCTACTTTGATCCGCCACACGACATGTTCCTGGGATTTTTCGTGCCTTTCCAGAGAACGTGATAAATTTTTTAAATCGTCAAATCCTAAGCGGCCACAAACAGAGACTTTTTCCCTAGTAAAAAGTAAACACTGCCAACAAAATAATTTATTTTTTACCTGTGATCCGGTTAGCCAAGGATGTATCTCATAATTTCTGATATTAAAACCGCGATTCTGCTACGCTGCACCAAATTGTTTAATTCCGGGGTAGGTCGCCATGTTTTTACTAAAACTTTATCGTTTTAAATTAGTGCACTAAAGTTATGGGATAACAAATATTCCACTAAGTCACCATTGAAATTTTTAAAATTAACTTCAGTAACCGAACTCATTTTAAAAACAATACGCCAGCAAAATAAATTAAAACCAAAACAAACTGTTCTCGTCCACGACAAGTGACAACGTCCAACAGTCCATGTCCAACGAATTCACTCGATTTTACTCGAAAGCCTATAGTTTTGATTGGTTGACATTGTGTGAGAATTAATGTATCCTCTTTGAACCGAGCAGCTAGCTTCAATCGGTGTTGCATTTACCGGTCTTTTTGGTCTTTTCTATTTCAATAGAGTGAATAAGGTATATTCATTCGCAGCGTTTCCTTTTCTCTCTGGCATGGCATATTGTGTAATGAACGCGTCTATACCTTATTAAGCCTCTGCAGCATTGCCACTGCTGATATGAAATCTTGAAATGAATGAAATGCAGTAAGCAGTAAATGTAAATACCTTCTATCGTAATTAATGAATTATATTATATAACGTAGGTTGAAAGGAAGGTAGGTGCATAAAATAATATGATTTTGATAAATATGAATATGCTGAATGCTGACTATTCAATATAATATAGTAGTGATACACGAAATATTATTGAGGAGGTGGCTTAGCCTCCATAGCCGCCCCTGATATATATATATATAATTATTTATTCGAATTATTGTTGCCTGTGAACTATTTCTAATCTCTTGATAATTATTAGCAATAACAGGCTTGTTGAATCTTAAAAAACTCGATTTTATTAAAAAAAAGAAAAAAAAGTTTTGAAAAAGACACGAATTTCGTGGCGAAACATAAACTTTTTAATAAAATCGAGTGTTTTAAGAAACAGCAAGCATGTTATATTTCTAATAAATATAAAGAGATTATATATATATATATATATATATATATATATATATATATATATATATATATATATATATATATATATATATATATATATATATATATAATATATATATAATATATATATATATATATATATATATATATATATATATATATATATAGTAATATTCGCTGCATATTCCTGGTCACGAGTGAAACAACTGGCGGAAAAAGGGCTAACTATAATAAAAAATTGGCTGGACTCCACTAAACTCACTCTCAACGTTGATAAAATACATTATATAGCATTTTTCATTACCTCTGCAAATCGCCCTGATTTCAACAATATTACATTTGACTCGACCATAATTAGGGAAGTTTCATCCACTAAATACCTGGGTATGATATAAGTATCTAAAGTTCAATCAACACATCGAACGCTTGACGAACAATATTAGAAAACTCATTCCTAGATTTTATATATTGAGAGATATTTTGGGTAGAAAGCTCTTGCTAACCATATATAAATCTATGATAAGGCTATGGATTGGTGGTATGGAGTGGCATATATCATAACCTTCTTCGACCACTGAGCGTTGCACAAAACTTCATTCTAAAAGTTATTTATAGAAGAAAGAAAAGGTATTCAACGGAATTGCTGTACCCTCAGGACATGTTTGATGTTCGTTCTCTTTATATATTGCATACTTGCAAATACATGCATAAAATGGAAGGTATGGAAAATTATTCAAAACATAATTATCCCACGAGAGGTGTGACGAACATGCATGTGAAAGTTCCTATTAGAAAGAAAAATATTGGTCATAGATCTTTTGAATATCTAGCCTCAAAATTCTATAATACTATCCCGCTTGACATTAGGAAAATCAGGAATGGGACAAGATTCGACAAATGTTGCCGTTGTTCATAAGAACTTAGATGAATTCAAATGTTTCAATTCATAACTTTTTACACATTTTTTCACATACCTACTTTATAACTGTAAGGACTTTTATTTGTAGAAGTAATTATTAGTGACTTTGTTGACTATAATGTACACACACAGTTATTCAGTTAACTAGGTGTACAATCTTTATTTATCTTTACTTGTGAATATTTCTCTTCTCACTAGATTAACTAATTAATGTAACGAATTGTTGAAAAATTTCAGTGAATAAATATCTATCTATATATATATATATATATATATATATATATATATATATATATATATATATATATATATATATATATATATATATATATATATATATATATATATATATATATATATATATATATATATATATATATATATATATATATATATATATATATATATATATATAAATTTATATACTATATATATATAACAAAATATTTTAGAATATTGTTGAGGTAATTTGCTGCCTGATTTGAACCCTTTAGATTATTTTGTGTGGGGACATCTGAAAACAAAAGTTTGTAAGGTTGATATTAGAAGTAGAGAACACCTAGTTGAAAGAATTTTCGAGAAATGTTATATCTTAAAGCAAAATCAATCCCTCATTAGAAGGTCAATTGGAAATTCAATAAAAAGGTCGCGAATATGTGTTCAAAACAGAGGAAATCATTTCGAACATTCTATGTAAATTTTGTGTTAATCCTTAATTTTGCCTTTCATAATATGTTTCGAATGTTTATTCTATATTAGTTGTAGATTTTTTGGTTTAAGTAGGTACGTATAAAGATATTTTCTAGATTAAATGGTTTTATACATCAGAATATGAGCGATCAACAATGAATTTCGAATTTGGAAAAACTACTTTAGGACTCAGGAAGAGCTTTGTATCATTGGACGATACAGCTTTACTTTCCAGTTCAGAATAGCCTCCCTGCCTTGGAGCGAAATAACGATATTGTTCATCTTTAAAAAAAAATTCTAGGGAAACTGGACGTGTGCCAAAAGAATAAGAACGCTTCAGTCATGTAAGCTTATGGTAGAATCTGAAGCAGGTTACGAATTTATGAAAACGGAATGTACAGGGTGTTTTTTCAACCTGCAATTTTAATCTCAACTTATCATAATTTCCACCCTGTATTTTCGAAAAAATGTTAGAAATATTGAAAGTAGACAATCATATTGTACACTGAAAATTTTATCAAGATTGATCAAGCCATACCAAAGTTATGAATTAAAAAAAAATCGGTCGAATCGGACAAATCACCCTGTAGACACTCAATAAACCAAACATTTTTTTCGAAACTTCCTTGACTAGTGTAAATTTCATCTAAAATCCGACGGTCTCCTCCGGAATCACCCTGTGTATATATATATATATATATATATATATATTTATATATATATATATATATATATATATATATATATATAAATATATATATATATATATATATATATATATATATATATATATATATATATATATATATATATATATATATATATATATATATATATATATATATATCTATATATATATATATATATATATATATATATATATATATATATGTTAATATTAACAGTGTTCATGGCACTTAATTGTTGTCATAGCGTGAACAAGGCTTTATGCCACAAACCACCAAGTTTGGTATGGACAACATTTCTCTATGTTATATAAGTTAGTCTAAGAATATAATGGCGTCATGTGAAGATTGATGATTGTAGTTGTAGTTGTTGTAGTTGTATAAGTATGTTCTAAAGAATAAAATATAAAACAAAGAATTTCGCTTTAATTTCTAACAAAGGTTATGGGCCCAGAAAGGCGAAATTCATAAAGCAGTTGGAGGAGTTGAATATAGCAACAAAGATTGGAAGCATAACGACGACCACGTGGAAACGTGGAGGACAAAAAGGCAATCTATAAAAGTTTGTAGAATGGAGAAAAAGGTGGAAAATAAATATGGAATAATTCCGTTTGCTGGGGAAGCGTTTGACAATTGGAAATTTCGACTGGAGACAGTATTGAAAGCCATGGAGGTTGAAGAAGCGATGAAATATGTTCCTGAGGATAAAAGAACTGATTCCTGGAAGAAAACGAACAATAAAGCTGTTATGGTCATTATACAGAGTGTAGCAGACTCTCATCTGGAATATGTTAAAGGAATCGAAAATGCTGTAGAAATGATGGCGAAGTTAGAAATCATCTTCCAGAAGAAGGGTATGTGTTCCAAATTGTATCTGCTTGAAGAACTAATGAAACTAAAGTATGACTGTGCATCAGATCTACAAGATCATTTTGCGAAATCAGATAAAATATTTAGAGAATTGAAAAATCTTGGAAGTAATTTTGATGAATGTGAAATGGCATGTTTTCTTCTTTTGTCAATGCCTTCAGAATATGAAAGCGTAGTAACAGCTATAAGAACACTATCAGAAGACAATCTGAAAATGGAATTTGTAAAAAGACGACTGCTAGAATTCAATACAAGTAAAAATATCACAAATAAAGCAACATCCTCCTTCTTAGCAAAGAAAGATATCAAATGTTTCAAATGCGGTAAAGCAGGACATGTTAAGAGTGTATGTGGAATCAAATGCCACAAATGCAATAAATTAGGCCACAAAGCTTCCCAGTGCAGGGTCAACAAGGAACGACAAGCCAATTATGCAGCGAAAGACAGCGAGAAAGTATCTACTGAAGATGGATCGAAATGGGACCAAGAACCGATTGCCTTCTGTGCTACCAGTTGAAAGGCATCCACACGAATGGAATGGTATGCAGATTCTGGTGCTACTCATCATTACATAAATGATGAAGGTGTGATGCATAACAAGAGGTCATTCCCGAAGCCAAAGATAATACATTTAGCCGAGGAAGGGAAGACAATGGAAGCAACATGTGTAGGTGATGTTAGAGTCCTAAGCAAGGTGGGAGAAAATTTTTTAACTATTGTTCTCAAATATGTATTATGTGTTCCAAAATTAAGAGTTAATTTAATATCGATTTCAACTGTTGAGAAAGCAGGATTTAAAGTTGTTTGCTTCAATAGCTCCATCAAAGTCAAAAGAAATAAAGTTGTATATCTTGAAGGTCAGAGATCAGGTAATCTATATAAAGTTTATTTGTACCAAGATTGTAATCACGGTAGAAGTGCAAATTTAGCTTTTAACCAAGATGAAGAAATATGGCACAAACGATTTGGTCATCTTAACTATGCAACTCTTTCAAATATGAATAAATTAAACTTAGTACATGGTATGAATTTCAACACAAGGTCTAAACATGAATTATGTGAAGTTTGTGTTTTAACGAAACAAAAATGTTTGCCTTATCATTCAAGGAAGTCCAGGTCGAGTAGAGTTTTAGAAATTGTTCATACAGACATCTGTGGACCTTTAACTCCTGAGTCAAATAGCGGAAATAAATATATCATCACATTTATAGATGATTTTTCAAGGTTCTCAGTTGTATATGTCATTAAAAATAAAAATGAAGCATTGAGTTGTTTGAAAAATTATAAGGCTAAGGTTGAAGCTTTACTAGGTAGTAAATTATTGAAAATAAAATGTGACAATGGAGGAGAATATTGTTCAAAGTCATGGCAGGATTTTTGTTCTGAAGCAGGAATTCAGATATTATACACTCCTCCTTATTCGCCACAAGTAAATGGGGTAGCCGAGAGAATTAATCAAACTCTGTTAAATAAAGCAAGGTCAATGGTATTGCAAGCAAAAATGGAGAAGTGTTTTTGGGAAGAAGCTGTATTAACAGCCACTTATATAATCAATAGAACTCAATCTTGTTTAGATGAAAATAAAACACCTTATGAGTTGTGGTTAGGAAAAAGGCCAAATGTAATGAATATGCGAATTTTTGGGTGCATTTGTTATTCAAGAATCCCTGATGTCTTGAGGTCAAAATTAGACAATAAAGGAAAAAAATGTAGATTTGTGGGCTATACAGAAAACGGGTACAGGCTGTGGGATTTAGAAAATAAAAAACTTATTCACTCTAGAAATGTCATCTTTAATGAAATGAATTTTGATGAAGTTGAGATGTGCAAGAAAGGTGATGAGGTAGATTTCGGTACAAAATTTGACTCGGACGATGAAACAGAAAATTTTGAAAATAGTCAAGATAATATTTTTCAAAAAAATATGCCAACAAAAGGAAATGTAGTAAATACCGGAAGACCAAAAAGAAACATAAAATTGCCAACCAGATTTGAAGATTTTGATATTGATGTAAGTTGTTTAGCCTTATTAACTGAATTAAGTAATTCGCCAAATTCCTATTCAGAAGCGACAGCCAGCTCTGAATGGAAATGTTGGGAAAACGCAATAAAAGAGGAATTAGATGCTTTGCGAGAGAATAATACATGGGAATATGTCGATAAACCAGTTAACAAGAAAATAATAAGTAATAAATGGGTTTTTAGGACTAAAGGAAATGCGGAACCCATTTACAAAGCGAGGTTAGTAGCTAGAGGTTTCGAGCAAAACATACACGATTTATCATTGTTACATGCTCCAGTGGCAAAACTGTCCACTGTAAGACTTTTATTATCAGTTGTTTTGAAATACAATTTGAAATTAGAACAATTAGACGTTAAGAATGCCTTTTTAAATGGCTCCTTGAATGAAGAGGTTTACATGACAATACCTGAAGGCATAGAAATAAATGAATTAAATGAAAACAAAGTATGTTTATTGAAAAGGTCAATATATGGTCTTAAACAGGCCCCAAAGGTCTGGAATGAAAAATTCAATGAGTTTATGCTAAAATCAAATTTTAATCGTTCAAAGTCAGATTATTGTCTATATACTTACCATAAAGATAATTTAAGATGTTATCTGCTTTTATATGTAGATGATATTCTATTAGCCTGTAATGACATTTCTTTTTTGAGAGGTTTCAAATCCAGTTTGTGTGAAACATTTAAAATGAAAATATATCCAGTTTCTTGGGTCTAAATATAACTTTTAGACCAGAAGAAAACCTTATATCAATTGATCAGATACCAGCTATCCAAACTTTAATTAAGAAATACAATGTTGAAAATTGTAAAAATTTTAAGACACCTATTGAAAAAGATCTTAATCTTGAAAGGAATAAAAATGATTCATTAAAAACAAAATTACCTTATAAAGAACTTTTAGGCAGTTTAATGTATATTATGATAGGATCAAGGCCAGATATATGTTATAGTGTAGGCTATTTTAGTAGATTTCAGGATTGTGCTACAGACGAACACTTCACATATCTCTTAAGGGTATTGAAATATCTCAAGTCAACAATAAATTTAAAATTACATTTTTCTCAGTCCAATGAAGAATTAATTGGTTATTCCGACGCAGATTGGGCAAATGATAGAAATGACCGAAAATCAATTAGTGGTTATTGTTTTAAGCTATTTGGAAACTTAATTAGTTGGAGTTCAAAGAAACAATCAATAGTTGCTCTTTCAACAACTGAGTCAGAGTTTATAGCAATATGTCATGCAATGTGTGAATTATTGCACATTAAAAATGTTTTAAATGATTTAAGTGTTCAATGCACAGTTCCATACACTTTGTACGAGGACAACCAAAGCACAATCAAATTGTTGAGTAATTTCGAAAATAACAAACGCTGTAAACACATTGATATAAAATTTCATTTTGTATTAGATGTATTAACTAAGGGCTTTGTGAAGCTTGAATATATATGTACTAATGAGCAGTTAGCAGATGTGTTTACGAAACCGTTATGTTATGTAAAATTTGATAATTTTGTCAAAATGCTGAACTTGGAGGTTTGAGGGAGGGTGTTAATATTAACAGTGTTCATGGCACTTAATTGTTGTCATAGCGTGAACAAGGCTTTATGCCACGAACCACCAAGTTTGGTATGGACAACATTTCTCTATGTTATATAAGTTAGTCTAAGAATATAATGGCGTCATGTGAAGATTGATGATTGTAGTTGTAGTTGTTGTAGTAGTATAAGTATGTTCTAAAGAATAAAATATAAAACAAAGAATTTCGCTTTAATTTCTAACAATATATATATATATATATATATATATATATATATATATATATATATATATATATATATATATATATATATATATATGTATATAGAAAAAATAAATTAGATCAATCGTGCTAAAAACATGAACTCAAAAATATAGAGGCGACAGACCGGCTGTTTTCTTCTTATCAACGCTCGTCAGTATCTCAGTAATCATTCTGCAAGTTTGAACTAATATCAGATTATAAGAAACGTAACATCTTTCTTCTTGAAAATATTGCGTGTGTGGCGCCTTCTGTTGATGCTACTGATCGGTATAAATGCAATTTTAATCTCAACTTATCAAAATTTCCACCCTGTATTTTCGAAAAAATGTTAGAAATATTGAAAGTAGACAATCATATTGTTCTACACTGAAAATTTTATCAAGATTGATGAAGCCATACCAAAGTTATGAATTAAAAAAAAATCGGTCGAATCGTACAAATCACCCTGTAGACTCTCAATAAAGGCCCCCAACCATAAACCAAACATTTTTTCTGCAAGTTTGAACTAATATCAGATTATGAGAAACGTAACATCTTTCTTCTTGAAAATATTGCGTGTGTGGCGCCTTCTGTTGATGCTACTGATCGGTATAAATATACAAGAAAAAAGAAACCATCCGTCTAAAATTATGTGAACAATTATCTGGAATTTCTTTTTTGGAATATATTCATACCTATCAGTATTATCAACAGATGGCGCCGCTTTCGCTGCGGCTTCCATCAGACCAAATGTGCTGAAATCTAGGGTTCTTTTGGAAGCAGACCGAACTATTAAAATTGGGGTGATATCGAAAACAAATTTTGCGTCTCCAAACTATGGGAAAGGGAGTGGTTGCAAGGTGCATGAGAGTTCGCAAACCAGTGGCAATAGATGTGGAAATTGGTTATAAATAAAATATCCAAAATATGAGAAATTTTCTCATTATTGTGTTGATTATTCTCATTTGATGTTTGATTGTGAATTCGGTGTATACTATTCTTTTTTTTTGATTGATTGGTCCGAAACATGGTGTGAATTAATAAACATATCAAAAAAATGGTTAATAATAAAAATTTACACATTTATTTATAAATGTGTGAATTGTTATTATTACCATTGTTTTAATATATTCAATTCTTTAATATTGCTTCAGAGAAGTGTTTTGTGTAGAACTTCCTGATGGGATTTTCTTTTTTTTGATATTTCTAGGTCCGAAGTTTCTTTTGATGTAACTTAGGTATTATAGGTCATACAAATATGGTGAGTCCCATAAGTGAAATGAGTTTAAGTAAGTCTATGTGGATAGTTATTCTTTAATAAAAATTGTTTTATATTGTTTAAATTTTTTTGATGAAAATGGGGATGTGAGAGAGTAAGAGCACGGTATTTAAGGTTATTTATGATATTAATTTTTTGTGAAAATGAATGTTTTGATTGGAAATTCAGGAACCTTTCTGAGAAAGTAGGCTTGTGATACCAGTCAGTTTTTATTAGATTTTCTTCAGTTCTGATAAGTGTGATGTCTAAGAATGATATTTTATGGTTGTTTTCTTGTTCTACTGTGAATTGAAGTTTAGGGTGAAAGCTGTTGAAAACTTGTAAGACATTATTCACTTCGTCCCTGGGTACGAAAGGGAGAATATCATCTACGTACCTTCCAAAAAAGGGTAGTTCAAAGGGTAGCAAACCAATGCATGTATTTTGTAGCTCAGAGAGTACTATGTCTGCGCAAACCGGAGATAAGCAATTTCCCATGCCAAGGCCGTAAATTTGTTTGTAAAAACCTCCCTCAAAATTAAAGTAGCTACTCTCAAACACAAAGTCCAAAAGTTCTAAGAATTGGTCCAGGGATAATTTACAGTTATTTTTAATAGAGTTCCAATGATTTATTACTAAATTTCTGGTGATATCTGTTGGAATGTTTGTGAATAGTGAAATTACATCTAAGGAGATCAGTACATAATTTGGTGGGATTTGAAAATTTTGTAAAGTTTCTACCACCTCAAAAGAATTTTTGACATAGTACTGATCTTTGTTGAAAGCAAATGATAAAAGTTTTGAGAGATACTTACTTAACCTATAACATGGTGAGCCAATAAAACTTACTATTGGTCTTAATGGAGTGTTTTCTTTGTGTATCTTGGGTAGAAAATACATTTTGGGAAACACTCCTTTCTCACATTTCAAAAATTTTCCCTCTTCCTTAGTTAATGTATTACATTTTACAAATTTTTCTATTAGTCGTTTTTGTTTATTTTGAATAGTGATCGTGGGGTCCCTATCTAATGGGAGGTAAGTTTTTTTTATCAGATAAAAGTTCTAAAGCTTTTTCTAGGTATTCAGCTTTATTTAAAGCTACAGTGGTATTGCCTTTATCAGCTCGTGTTATTATTATATCCGGGTTTTGCCTTAGAAACTCTTTCGTTAACTTCTCTGACTTTAGAAATTTCCCATTTAAAAGGCTGTTTTTTTTTTGGAATTTTATAGTTAGTGATGGTGTTTACTACTTTGTTTCTTTTCTCAATTTCTAGATCTTCATTCTCAAGAAAACTAATAGCATACTCTGAATCAACAATTAACTGTTCCAAGGGGAAATTTCTATCAGTATATGGAATATTAAATTTATCACCCAAGCCTAAAAAAGAACTAACTTCGGTAGGGAAAACATGTTGATAAATTCTTGAACCAACGGTTGCCAGTAGGTGTATCTGTATTAATAGCACCGTTCAATTTTGAGTCTTTCGATTTTTGCTTTTTGTTTTCTCCTCTGTTTTGAAAAGTGGTTGTCATAAAAAGATTTTTGTCTATCACTAAAGTTTAAAAAAATATTTTGTGGTAAGACATGTTTTGATCTATTTTTAAATAATTTTATCGATTTTTCGATATTTTTCACTTTCCAATGCCTATAAGAAATTTCCAAGCTTAAGGCTTTTAATTGAAAGTCTCTGAACAATTGGTGACATTTACTTTGAAAAGGGGTTTCTTGGATAAGTAAAAATTGTAGCCCGCTTATAGACTCATTTAAATGTAAAGGTAATACCTGATGTTTCCTGCATTGCAATAAGAAAACTTTATGGTTCTTATAGTTTGCTAGTTGCCTGTTTGAGTTTGCCCATCCTTTTAACGCGTCGTGAGTTTCCTGGCCAGATGTATCCCGTATGCCTTGCAAAATCCCATGGTTGGCTATCCAAATCCAAATTTCTTTGGCACTGTACCTATATGTACAACAACTTTAACATGGAAATTATCCATTGCATCCTGTGTTTTAAATTTCTAACTAAAGAAATCTGAATATGTTGGTAAGTCCTGGTGTTTTACTGTTTTGCTATGGCGCTTAAAATGTTTAACTTTTGAAAACTTTAAAATGCTAAATGTTTTTTAATTTTTGTATGTGTCAAATATTGTTTGTAAATAAACTAGGCAAAAATTAATATTAAGAGAAATTGTCTATTCCAAGAACCAGAATTGTCCAATTTTTAACAACTTCTTGTACTTCTATTGCTCCATAACAGTATTATAATTAGAAATATGGTTTACGTGTACTTATAACAATTGCTTCTTTATTTTATCTGCTTGTTGTATTGTAAACTTTAAAAAGAAGATATTAATCAAAATTTCATATCTTTATGTTTGGTTCTTTAATATTTTAAATTGACTGTAATATTACCTGTTCCATAACATGTCTACAGTTGTGAATTTGCCATTTCTGTTTTTAGTATCCTGAGGATGACAATATAACTTGTCGAAACGTTGATATTAACATCAGATAGATTTCTGTGTTTTGTTTCACTGGCCCTCTCCAATTATCTACCAATCATATTGTTCATTATATTTTTTTTTGTGCCAATAGCCATTTTATTGAAATTCATTCGGGTTTTAGGTTATGAGATCGCATTTTACTTGCTTGTTATAGTTTATTCTAATTGAGAAGCTCATTCATATATTGACTTCTTGTCATTATTATTGTTTTCTTTTGAATTTTTTCTCTCTCAATATAAACATATTTGGGTATTAATTCACGAATTCCCAGTTTTTCTGAATAAATATAATGAAATTACGAACATACTTTCTACACTAGGTATTTGTCTGAAAATAGAACAGATGCCTATTAAAATATTCACCAAACAAAATCTAGTCAGTGAAACACATCGATGTATGAAGTTCTTCTTGAAGGGTACTATAAGGATAACGGACTTTTTGAAAAACTCAAAATAAAAACACAGAACAAAAATCTATATTTTACTCAAACCTGATATAAACAAAACAAATAAATATTAAAATGAAGAGGTACAAGTGGGTCCAAATTAGAGAGCTTATCTCACAAATACGAATTCTACAGAAATAGTAGAAACCCTACTTTCTCTATGGGTTGAATTTTCAAATCGAAAAATAAAATAAAATAAAGAAAACTAGAAACAGATCTTGATGTTGGCACTGTAAAAAGGAAAACTGAAATGAAATAAATAATATAATCAATAATTCTATGAACAAAAACGAACAAAATAAAACGGAAAATAGATATACATATATTGAAGAAGACCAAATAGTTATTGAAGCTTTTGTATCAAACTTTTGACGTAATGCGGAAACCAACATTCATTATTGAGCACCACTTGTGACGCATTCAGGGAATGTAAAATAAAATCATTAATTTTGATATTAAACCTGTCAGTTTTAAATTACAAATTGAAAAAAAAGTTTTACTACAAATTTGAAAAAAAAATTATACATATATATAGAGCAGAAAAGAGTTAGTATCGGCAGGATTACTACACAAACTATGATTTTTCGATGATAGATTGATTTATCTATAGCCTTCTAAAAATCTATGGCGAGCGTTGTTAGCATTTCGAGCCTAAAACCAAAAAAAGATCTATCCGGATGTTGGATCGATATTTCAATATTTGAATGGAAACATATATATATATATATATATATATATATTTATATATATATTTATATATATATATATATATATATATATATATATATATATATATATATATATATATATATATATTATATATATACTATATATATATATATATATATATATATATATATATATATATATATATATTATATAATATATATATATATATGTATATCATATATTTTATATATATATATATATATATATATATATATATATATATATATATATTTATATATAAATAATTGTATATATATATTTATTTATATATATATAAAAAAAAAAAAAAAACATTTATTGCCCAAACAGGTAAAAGACCCACTTACAGGACAGCGTTTCATAATGTATATATGAAACAGAGAAAAAGAACAAAAATCTAAAAACAAAAAAACAAAAAAAAATGTTTAAATATTTTAACGATTCATTCAAAAATCATAAAAAAAAAACAACCAAATTTAAAAAAAACGCAATAACATATTCAAGAATGAAATACCATGTACGAACAGATATATATATATATATACTATATATATATATATATATATATATAAATATATATATATATATATATTGTATCTAGATTTTAAAATTTAAATAAAAACACAATTAAGTATATCACATAATTTTTTTTTTGTCCCCCCAGTAAAAAAACACATGAGTCGCTATTGTATATATATATATAAATATATATATATATATATATATACGGTGGCGGCTCCTGAGTTTATCTTCAGGGGGGGAACAAAAATAATATTGGGATATACATATTTGTGTTTTAATTCAAATATTGAAATATCGATCCAACATATATATATATATATATATATATATATATATATATACATATATATTTATATATATATATATATATATATATATATATATATATATATATATATATAAATATATATATATATATATATATATATATATATATATATATATATATATATATATATATATATATATATATATATACATATATAAACCAAAATTCAGCACAAATTATACAGCAGTGCCAAGAAATAAATCATATAGAATGGATGTTCATCAAGGTGTTAATAAAAACTAAACAGTGATTGAATAAAAAATAAACTAATATGGAACCTTTCAAGGAGCTGAAGAACAACCTGAGAGTATATCTAAGAAACCTAAGGAAGGACATTGGGGAAAAGCAAAAAGAAGGCGTTGTTACTCCATATAAGACATACGAGTTCAATCGATTTAAACGAAAATCAAAGTAAACCATGATGCTCATTTATTTTGAAGCTGCCAAATGAATTCTGAATATTCATTGAACACTGAGTGTGAAGGTATTCAGAACATCTCTCAATAGTTTTAGTAGTTAACCATTAGATTTAATATTTGAAATGGAAAATCTCTTTCGTTTTACACAGAATGAGAAAGTTGACATGGTGTTAATATACGGAGAATGCAGGAAGAATGCCACTCAGGCAGCATTTCTGCCGAACGTTCTCCCGAAAGAAATCATCCAAACCGACGTCAGTTTTCAAAAGTTAAGATTCAAATTAGGAAAATGCATGATCCAGATAATGAAGATAGATGAATTTATTATTAATCAAGATACAGAATAGTATATTCTGTAACAAGGTTTTAATGAAAATTCGATGCGAGTGGAAAAGATCCGAGCGCGAGCCGAAGGCGAGCGTGAGGAACCACGAGCATCACGAGTTTTCATTCTAACCGAGTAGCAGACTATACTTTCTCCACGATCAAAAATTTTAAATATATATTTTTAAATAGAAACGAACAAAAGATAATTTATATCGCAGAACTCAATTACAATTATATCAGGTAAACACTCAATAATTCAAGAAACATTCTACTTTGTATTAATTGTTATATTTGTTGAAGATTTCCATTTTTCCGATAATTCACCAAAAAACGTAATCAAAATATTTTCGGAAAAGGAATCCGTTTCCTTTGTTTGTTTCCAATCCATGAACAGTTTGTAATATTTTTCATATTCATTCTTTGATTTTATCGGTAGTAAACTCTCCAGTATATTATTAGCACTCTTTGAAATTTCAGATGGTGTATTTTCACACTCTGATTCTGAATCACTGAATGAATTCATGCTACTTATTATATTTTCGAATGAAAAAGTGACAGCAATAATTTTGACACTTACTCAAATTTGCCACTACAATGACACCAAGCTAGTTAGTCGAGTATGTTAGGTACGCTGGCTAGTATTTGGGAGTTCTCGGGTTCAAAACCCAGGGCCGACTGGTCTGCCATGAGTTTTTTCCGAGGTTTTCTCATGGTAATGTAAGTCACTGCTTGCAAACTTACAAGGCGAATGCTGGTCCAGTATGAATCCTCTGAACCCTACCCACACTTCCTATGTTCCATAAATATCCCGTCTCACCTATCCTTAATGCACTTGTATTGTACAAGTGTATCCTCTGATCTGGCTGAAGGAGTTAATCCCAAACTCAAGCAGCCCGCCTCCCTGACACATACTTCAGGGAGGAATGAAACACGAGTGTTTCCTTTTTTACTACGATGACAATCAACTAGTCAAGGCTATATTATTATTGCTAGCCAGTGTGAGAATATTATTCTATTACAAGGGAGAGAAAGCAAATACATTCAAATTGCATGGGGGCAGAGGTGTTGCAGAATATTTCTTTAATCTTAAGAGAGAGAATTCTAGCATTCTGTAATCAAATTTTATATCAGAATTGGCGAATTCTGTGATGATCGTGGAAAAATAGATATTTTGGTTTTCGTAGATTTAAATCCTACGTCATCTACCAGGGAAATTTCGCAGAATTCAGGAATAAGTCACCAGTCCGTGCACAATACTTTGATAAAACATAAATATAAAAGTTATAGATATGAACTTCATCAACACCTTTACGAAGATGATGGTCCTACGAGAGTGCAATTTTGTAACTGAGTAGAAACCATAACCATTACGATACAAGTTTCCATAACAAAATTTTATTTTCCGATGAGAGTCGCTTTACTAATGATGGAATGTTCAATAGAAATAACTGCAGATAAAGGGCCAAGGAAAATTTGCACTTGTTAAGAGTTCGAAATCGTCAAGAAAGGTTCAGTATTAATGTATGGGCTGAAATAAAAGATAATTATATTATTGGACCAATTTTTTTTGATGAGGCATTGAATAGTGAAAGACATTTGTATTTTCTAATGCATCAAATTGAAAGTGATTTGGATAATTTATCGTTGATAGAAAGAAGAGATATGTATTTTCAGCAGGACGTATGTGGGGCTTACAATGTCATATTAGTAACCGACTATTTGCATGCACGGTTTGGATACCACTGGATTGGCACGAACGGTCCCGTAAGATGGCCAGCAGATCCGCAGACATGTATGGAATTTTTTCTGTGGCCCTATATCAAAAACAAAGTCTACGCTACACCGGTCTCAACCCTGGATAACCTTAAACATAGGGTTAGAGAAGCATTCAATAGTATTACACCAGAAATACTCCAAAATGTTCACGCTAATTTTAGGTATTAGGAGAGTACAATCTTGTGTCGAAAAAGAAGGTGGTCATTTCGAACACATACTTGATTATAGATAGATGAAATTGAATGAGTGGATAACAAATGTTTATGATCAATACTAATTTTTTTGTATATTTCAATTAAATAATTTACCTACTACGAAATATTGTTATTATTGTTTAATAAGGGTCGGTTTTACGAGCAAAGAGTACTAATAAGAATAGGAGTTTTAATAATTACTTCGTTATGTAGAAATTGAGAAAACTGATGTGTGCATTATTTTGAAGGAATTTGAAAGAGCTTTCTGATAAACAGGGTGGCCCTGGTATGTTTCTATTTAAAAAACTGAGGTTTGGTTTGAAAAGGAATTTAATCGTTAATAAACTTCACGAAAATAAATTTTCAAAGAAACTATTTCTTTAGGGATATTTTAAATCAGTTATCTATGACTTAGACGACGTCGCAGCCATCTACGATAAAAAAAAAATGAAAAACAAAATTGAAACGCCGTTAGAGTTGACATTTGACAGATGGAATGTATGTATTTGAAGCCTCAGAATTGAAATATGTGAAAATATATAGGGAGTTCCATTTGAGTTTGAAATTTTCATATCGTTTTCTGTGAGAAACCGGAAGTCGGGCATATGGATTTCGAACGTATAAAAATTCAAAATTATTTCTTAGATAAACCACCCAAATTTCAATAGAATCGAAGAATCCATTAAAAAGTTATAGGGGTGGCCCATCACTCATTCACACCTGGTATATATATGTATATATATATATATATATATATATATATATATATATATATATATATATATATATATATATAAATATATATATATATATATATATATATATACATATATATATATATATATATATATATATATATATATATATATATATATATATATATTTATATATATATATATATATATATATATATATATATATATATATATATATATATATATATATATATATATATATATATATATATATATATATATATATATATATATATATATATGTTAATGTATATATATATATATATATATATATATATATATTTATATATATATATATATATATATATATATATATATATATATATATATATATATATATATATATATATATATATATTTATTTATATATATATATATATATATTTATATATATACATATATATATATATATATATATATATATACCTATATATATATAGATATATATATATATATATATATATATATATATATATATATATATATATATATATATATATATATATATATATATACATAATAACGAAGCCGAGATAAAAATCAGATACAAAATAAATATTCGAAAGAATGGTTCCTTATAATCAGTTCAGAGTTTCACATTGAGGTCCTCCAAACTGTAGCGTGGGTTTTCCAGAAGATAATCTTTCAATGTTTGCCGGAAGATCCTTTTTT